>OZ012659.1:99635785-100010856 GCA_963942545.1 Oxycera nigricornis
GCCTCCACCGATTGATCCGCATGAATATTCAATATGTCCTCATCGACCAAAAACCTTACGTAATCAATGGACCCTCCCGTGGACGATATGATTCATATTAACTCATTCCTGTTACTGCTATGGATACCTCTCATTGTTGTAATGTTGTTGATGTTTATGTAGATATTACTGGGAAGTTGACCGTGTGGACCTCAAGGGTCGCACCTGGCGGCTTGTTTGTTTTACGACAGCTCTTCAGAGGATGAGATTTTGCAATGCATTGATTACTAGAAGTGCAAATTATATTGAATTTGTTTTGAAAAATAATTGAATGTTATTGATGTTCTTATATTAAATTAAAAAAACCTCATCATTATTGCAATTTGTACCAAATCATGTAAATAATTAAATAATGATTCTCATTGATAGAAGTCACAACCACGTCATTGTAATAAATTGAAGTGAGGTGTTACAGTTCTTTGCTACTACTTATTCATTAAAAATATTGAACATACATATGTATGTTGTGGAATCATAAATAGTTGTTCGAAGTACTAGTCCACTTTATAAATTTCAAAAAATGCCAGTTTTTTTTGCATTTTTCGACTCCTTGGAACTTCAAAAATGGCCTCCAGAAAAATCTTTTCGAAATTCGAAAGTTTAATATATAAATGGCGACTTTGAGTGTATGCGCGTTCTCGGGTCTTTTTAGGTGTTCGATCAACTGTCGGTCGCGTAGCGTCTCTTTCATTCCCCTTCTATAAAATACCGGTTTCTCCTATGAACATTATATTTGCAACTTTATTGCATGTGTTCAATATTTATTTAGACTTTTAAATATCAATTGTGTGTTTTTGAAAAATTGTCTAGTTTTTCATTTTTCACAAAATGTTTGTCAGCGAAATGGAACAAAAACTTTAAACGCGTTTTGCGCAAAACAACGTTTTTTAACTTGGCAGACGAGAATCGCCGGTTCTACCAAACCGATTTTCAAAAAATTGATGTGTTTTACACCGTAATTCACCAGAATATTATCAAAAACTTGAGAAAAAAATTTTGACGTTACAAAAAACTACGAAAAAACGGTCGATTTTTGACATTTTTCACATATATAATAAAGTTTCTGAGAAACAAATGCTTGAAAAATGGTCTTTTTTCGCCTTCTAAAGTGGACTGGTACCTTAAAATCATCAGGATTCCAAAGCGATGAACGTGATCGTTTAGACTTTTTTCTAACTTTAGCAGGTTTTTAGTGAAGAGATTTGGCCTTCGCACCCCTGAAGGAAAACAATTGCCATAGGTTGTAATTGAAATATTGAAACGCGTTGATTGACAATAAGAAGTAATAAAATGAAGGTATATTATTCGTATCAGCCCCTTATTCGTAGTGACTATTAACAGTATACTGTTTTTGTATTTTTTTCTTCTTAAAACGAAAAAAAATTCTTCCAAGAAGGCTTTGATTATTTTCTGGAGATTTTAAACGTGGAGAAATGTTGAAAATTGAAATTTGAATTTTTGTGGCGATTACCAGAATTTCCCATATACTGAAAAGTTAAATATACAAATAATATTTTTAATCGGGTATGCTTAAAGTGTATGATATTGATTTAAGAGTTACAAAATTGTTTGTCAGGGTAGCATCAATGCAATTTTAGAAAAAGTAATTCTCTAGAACATTAACTGAAAACCTTACTACAAATTCATACATCTTCTACATTCTTTTCATTTCGAACTAGCTCATTTATCGATTAAATAAGTTTTTGCTTCGAAAAATACCTTTGATGTTTTTTTAACCATGTGTTCAAGTAATTTCGTTTTATAAGCATTCGCCACTACAAATTGAACATTATTGGATATTATTTACATCACAAAAATGTATCTATGCACTTTAAAAAAATCAATTTCTCGAAAAACTTGTAGTAAGTGGAATCATAGAAATAAATTTAGTAAAGAGAACAGAACAATTTTACTTTTAAATAAAGAAAAATTTAAACTATTTATTTTCCACTTCCTAACAATTGTCCGGCCAACATCGGAGTAATAATTGCTGTTGGGGCCACCGTCTGCCTCAACTGCTGACTCTTCGTCAGGATTTCCATTGTTTTTTAATGTTCGCACGACGAATATATTTTGCAATAAATTTTTTGCCGTCGTTTTCCACACCATGTGAGCATCAAAAACAAGTATCATTCGCAATTTAATCCCTTTAAACGTTATTTTGCAGAGAGCATATCGTGCACTGGCGATCGTTTCTGGTCTATAATGCAAAAAGAAGACGAGCGGTTTCAACCACTCCCATTTATCAGCGTAACAATTAACATTTGTTCCTAGTATCGATTTGGCAGGTGGTTTTACTCGTACCCAACTAAAGACGCTTTCGCTGCAAGCCATTATCCTTTCAACTTTGCCGTGTGGTGTGACTAGTGTCTATTTACGACAAAATTTCTGCCACTTCAAAAACCCGTCAGGTTTATTTATGACTTCTTTTATTAAAGCGATTTGAGAATTAGCCCCGATTAACCAAAAAATGAGACAAACATGTTGCTGCCTTCACTACTGACAATGGATATGGCATGCGTAAAGTCGGAATAGACGGCAAATTCGAACTGGATTCATCAAATTCTGAACTGTAAGTATCGCTGAATTCTTCCAGTGCGTCTGATTTGGAAATGGTGGTTGTGATGAGTTTAAGCGATTGGATCTGGATATTGGAAATCACAGCAGAGTTGTCCTTCAGTGTGGGATTACTTCTACAGCCAAAGAGAAAGGTGGAATATATCTCATGACCACAAGAGAACATAGGCTGTCTATCGCACAGCCTTATGGACCACGACTTGCATTGCTGTGTACTGTTTCTGCGCTCTCTTTTTTGAGCTGATCCATCATACGCCAAACGCCTTCATCAACCCCAGCTTGCTTCTGCTTTGAACGTCCATGAAAGCAGACAAAGTAATTCTCATTATTCGCCATGCTGCTGACCCCGATGGGCTTGTGTCAACATTATCCCATTTATCATCGTCATCATTACTACTTTTCGATGTAGATCGGCCTCGTTAACATTGTCAGTGTTCTTGGATTGATTGGTTTCATTAATTTCTTTCATCACTTTACGAACTGTTCCAATACAACAACCAAAATTTCGAAAATTTCAATCTTGTCTTTCATAACTCAATAGTTGCTTAATTTTTGATTTCGCAGTCCTTGTTGCTCCTGATGCTGTCTTGTTAATCTTATATATGAATATTTCTTTGTTTATTGCTTAATGATAATGTTTGATTTTCCTCATACTTAAGCCTACATCTATAATCAATTCACCAGCAATAATATTTAGTAAATAAAAATATAATTGCAATCTTCTATGCTTCAAAAACCTCAGCGAAATAGCTTGACTATAAAAAAAGAGCTTAGAGTGACGACTGGTAGATGGAGGTTCTCTTTGAGGAAATTCGCCTCAAACTAGCCCGAAAATTATTCAAAGTTTCTTTCAACACGTACACAATTATGTTTTGAACACATTGATATTTATTTGTAATATTGGAAAGCGTAGAATTTTCAGCATCACAATTTCTCACCTTTTTGATTGAGAGATGCGCTCAAATCTTGGATTCTTAAAGGATGTGTTTGCAGAATAAAGACTTATTTAGTGCTATGAAAATGAATTTCCATTGTATCTGGTATCATTGGAAGTGACCGAAAATTTTGAAATACAATCCAGCAAGTGGAGGAATTTCAAAAAGAATAAACTGTTTATGCAAATATTCACAGAACCACGTTTACTTTAATACACAAATAATTGCTTTTACGCATCTATAATTAGCATCCTTATTCCAAACTCTCACTTTTCACTGTTTTCGACACACGGCCGCGTCATAAAGTGAGCTACATTGTGCCAGGTTAAGTGGCAACCATAAAGTGCAACATTTTCCATAAACATATTCGCATACAGCATAAATCTCCTCTAATTAAGTGAATTTATTTGCATCGAAAAATAGCAGAGTGTTTACTTGCTTGCCCATTCGCGAATCTGTGATGTGATGCAGAATGGAGCGTATTCGAAGGAGTTCCGTGATATGCGTGCAGTTAATCACGTTATAAAATAACACATAAATCTCCATAAATACGCCATGAAACGAAAACTTAGCATCGGATAATCCGGATAACAGAAACTACTAAATTATAGAATAATGTAATTTAGGCTGGAGCCAATACTGGCATACTGGTGTCACGGCGATTCTCGTCTGCGTCCGGGACATGGTTCAATCTGGAGGTGGCAGGACACTTCTGCGGTGAATCCTGCTCGATTCCGGATTCGGTGGGCGCTAATGACATTCTGAATTAGGTTTTAGATGTAACTATTGCATGCTAACTTCATTTTGCAGGTTTTCCAATACATTAAATCTTTCATTGGGCAAATGCCGCAAAGACTAAAGGTACCATCTAAAATCTATTAAGCCGAAATACGAAAGGGTCGTATGGTTGATTGGTTCTGCATTTTCTCAATTATCTCATTCGAACGATTGATTCCTCAAATAGTCTGGATGGTAATGTAAGTTCTCAAGTATCCCAGTTTCAAGCGCCTGATCCAAACAATATCGGACATATTAACACCATTGCTATGAGGCCAATTGCCAGACATGAGGTAATCACGAATCAGAGATTTACTCGAACGTACAAATGACAATGTTTTCCACTCTGTTTAACTCTAGTGTTTTATTGCTTCAGGTGTGAGACGGTTTGGTCATGCGTATGAAATCGAGACTTCCTGGTTTAAACCCAGGGAATTGTGCTCGATCAAGACAAGTTAAATAGATGACTACTTAAAGCACTGGAAGAATTCCTATTGAAATATTTACGTACAATTCTATCTCAAGTCAACTCCGCGTTCTGCGTTGAGTACTTATTTGGAAGTGTATCTAATGAACTCGAATCGCAGAGTACGGCATGTAATTTGCTTATTTACAGCCGATTAGACATTCACTTTAGTAGTAAGCCTAGCGCATAGCATTGTGTATACCTGGCGAATCAACAAGCAATGTATTCTCACTGTTGTTGATTTACTTTATTGCTGGGACCATAAAAAATATATCAGCGAGAATCTTGAATAATACGGTGGATATTTATTTATACAGGAGTTACTGATTTGAGTTTTATAGGTATTTAAAGCAAGGAGTTTTACACCACGACCAGAATTACAGTTGTTGTTATGATGTTTAGCAACATTCAAACAATGTCAACTTAAGATAAGTAATGGTGCTTTACATGATTTCGTAAAAGAATTTAATCCAAATGTAAATATATTTTCATGGTACAGTGAAACTTCTCCTAACGGACACTTCTGTCTAGCGGACTTCTCCCTCTTACGGACATTTTTTCATTCCCCGAATATTTACTAATGATTTTATTGGAATTTTAACTTCTGTCTAGCGGACACTCTCTGCAACGGGCGCGGACAGATATAAACATCAGAATTTACTGAATTGATCTCTTTGTAACGGACAGCAGAAAGCAAACACGGCTCAGTTTCTAAGAACTTCTAATGACCGTCGTGTTCACTTTTTTCTTGTTGCGTTTTCTCAGCAGTTCGCCGGTGGTATTGTCAATATTAATTGTTTATTTAATAATTTTGAGATTCACGTGTTAAGAAGTAGGGGATTCAAAGTTTCGTTTTTACTTTCATATCAGTAGTTGGTTGAAAATGAAATCTTCTCGTGTACATTTAGCGTTAAAGGACAAAGTCGAATTAGTTAATGTCAGTGCGCGGGAAAAAAGTAGTGTACGTGAACGTTCTGCACGGTTTAAAATTGGAAAATCTCAAGTGGAGCAAAATTCTGAAAAAGAAAAACGAATTTTTGGAAAAAGGTCTCTACACGGAAATCCCCAATCTCAAAAGTCATTCCCAAAAACAATCGGTCTTAATATTGATAACATCACATATGAATGGTTTTGCCGGGCACGTGCGGCAAAAATTCCCGTTT
The DNA here is from genome assembly GCA_963942545.1 of Oxycera nigricornis. Lineage (NCBI taxonomy): Eukaryota > Metazoa > Arthropoda > Insecta > Diptera > Stratiomyidae > Oxycera > Oxycera nigricornis. Next base: position 99,641,743 of record OZ012659.1, read on the forward strand.
TTGGACCTCTAATAAGGAGAAGAGCGTTAAAGGCCGCTAAAAGTTTAGGAGTTGATAATTTCATAGCGTCAGTAGGATGGCTCGATAAACTCAAATCACGACATAGTATTTCCTGGAAAAGTGTCAACGGAGAAGGTGGGTCTGTTGATAATGAGGTTGTGGCAGATTGGACAGACAAATTAAAAGATTTGTGTTGTGATTATGACCCAAAAAACATTTACAACTGTGATGAAACGGGTTCATTTTTTAAGGCTCTTCCTGACAAAACAATGAGTCTTACAAATGAAAACTGCCAAGGTGGGAAAATTTCCAAAGAAAGACTCACCATGCTGTTGTGTACGAATATGGTAGGTGAATTTGAACAGCCCCTTGTTATCGAAAAAGCACAAAAACCTCGTTGTCTCAAAGGAGTTAATTTGAATCTCATGAATGTTGACTAGAGGCACAACCAAAAAGCCTGGATGACACGCGATATAATGAACAATTGGATTTCTCACATGAATCAAAAAATGATTCGGCGAAACAAAAAAATAATCCTTTTTATGGATAATGCAGCATCTCATCCCCACGTTGAACTTTGTTCCATTAAAATAATTTTCCTACCACCGAATACAACTGCAGACTGTCAGCCGTTAGATCAGGGAGTGATCAAAAATTTTAAAGTTAACTACAGAAAACGTGTTTTGCGACATATTTTACCCAACATGACCAATATAAAATGTGCAAGTGACCTTGCAAAGAAAATCACTGTGTTGGATGCCGTTCAGTGGATTTCTTCTTCAATACGGGAATTCTGAGGAAACACAGTTATGAATTGTTTTGTGAAATCAGGATTTTTAAAACCTTCGAACACTGTTGAAAGCGACATGTATCAAAATGAAGAGCCTGAACTACATGAACTTTTGAAAATATACAATCCTACAATTGATTTATCATACGTTGATATAGACATCAAAGTCGCAACTGAAGATGATTTCCTAGATATCAGCGGTATAATTTACGATAATCATGATGTTTCTACCGAGAGTGACCATGATGATATGGAAATCCATCCTATTGAAGATCAAACTGACGAAGAACCACCTATGAAAATGCAAGAAGCGCTCAAGCAAATAAATTGACTTAAAAAATTCTTCAGTGAAGCAGAAGATACCGAAGGATTTTTTCAGGTTTCTTCTCTCCAGACAAACATTGAAAAAAGAATTGTTCAACAACATAAGACTCAGAAAAAAATCACATACTACTTTGCTTAATGTTTTCTTACTTTTCATGTTTTTTTAAATTTATCCATATATGTAAATATGTGTGTAGGTACATACATATTTTTTGTGTCACTTTTTCATATAAACAGTGTAAGTACGAATGTGCATTTATTATTATCTGTATATTTTTTGTAATTTGCACAGTAATATCAATAAACGAGTATCATTATTTATCATTGTATTTTTTTCCTCAAAAATCTCCCATTAGTGGACACTTCTCTCTTATGGACACAATATCATTCCCCATGGGTGTCCATTATAAAAAAGTTTCACTGTATATAAGAACAGCAAATAATAGAATTTCAATTTGCTTTCAGCACAGTGTCGCTGATTTATGTAAATGTTCCAGTCCACTTTAGAAGGCGAAAAAGACCATTCTTCAAGCATTTGTTTCTCAGAAACTTTTTTATATATTGGCGTGAATCTTTTTTATAGTATTATTTCATACTACAAAAAAAAATATTTTTTTATCTATTATTCTCTTTCATAGAGGGCGCTGAAATTAAGCTCTGAAAAAAATCGTTACTGCACGGCGGACTGATAAACTATGGATTGGTATATCTGAAACAAAAAATCTAAACGGCACTTGAAAAAACGAAGGTCTTTTTCACCGTAATCCACCACCGTTTTCAAAAAATCAGTTCAAGACAAAAACGGCGGACTTGTGGAAAAATTTCAAAAATCGAACGTTTTTTCGTTGTTTTTTTGACACTAAAATTTTTTTCTCAAGTGTTTGTTAATATTCTGGTGGTCTACGGTCTAATAATCTCTATCAAATAAAACACATCATCATGTTAAAAAACGTTGTTTTGCGTAAAACGCGTTTAAAGTTTTTGTGCCATTTCGCTGATAAACATTCTGTGAGAAATGAAAGATTGAACATTTTTCAAAAACACACAATTGATATGTAGAAGTCTAAATAAATACTGAACACATGCAATAAAGTCGCAAATATAATGTACATATATAGGAGAAATCTGTATTTTAGAGAAGGGGAATGAAAGAGACGCTACGCGGCCGACAGCTCATCGAACACCTAAAAAGAGCTGAAAACGCGCACACACTTAAAGTCGCCATTTATATATTAAACTTTCGAAATTCGAAAAGATTTCATTTTTGAAGTTCTAGGGAGTCAAAAAATGCAAAAAAAAAATTTCCATATTTTGAACCTTAAAACAATTTCCTTTCACTCAAATTTCATGAAAAACTATTGGTCACTGAGCTTCTAAATGCATTGTACGGACAGATAAAAATTTTGGATTTGAAGCTCTTCCTAGGAACATTGAAGTCATATAAAGAAAACATCAAAATGAGATAATAGATTGTGCTTTCTATACAGGGGGTAAAACGACAATAAATTAATTTTTAATCCTATTTATGTTCGGAATCAAGTAGGAAATGAAATAGTATTTATTTATTCTCATCTTGAAAGTAGATACAAGACTTGTTTTTCCATAGATATTGTATCAATTCAAATGTGGTGCGATTCTTTGTAAGGGGTGAGATGTTTGAAACATGAAAAATAAACTGATTTGATGTGAACGAAAATGTGAAATTAAGGGTACTAAAAATTTAAAGACAGTAGAAATCGAATTTGTTCTTAGAATTCGAATTTTTTCGCATAGGCAAAGAATATAATATCTGGAAAAAATCAAGATGACATTATAAACAAGTCACACAAAACACACACAGGTAAACAAAACGCCGTTGTGAATTCAGATTCAGGGCATTCATTCAATTGAAGATTTCAGCGTAAAAGTACGTCCACTTTTTAATGAATGTTTGAATGGTTATTCTTAATATTACGATCATTATTATTGATTGATTGGATTATTGACTAGTACAGTCAGTGCTTTTGCCGCAAATTCAGTATTTTCCCGCGGATCAATAGAACAATATTTTTCTATCAGAAATAGAAAGCGTTCATAATGAGATGTTTCGAATAAATTTTCTTGTAAAATCGTTCAATATTCAGTGAACCAGTAGATCTTTAAAATACATATATGTTTAAACAAAAAGAAGAAGAATATAACCAGTAGTAATCCGGCCAGGAATCATGAATAAAGGAAAACACTTTCAAAAATTTAGCAAGAGACATAAGTCAAAACTTGAAGCAAGGATCTATAGAAGATGCATGTCATAATGCGAAGGATTTAATAATCGCCATCCTGAAATCTCAGTTTGCAGTGCACCTCAAATTGAAGGAAAAACTTGGAGACAGAATGAACCAATGGCAGCAAAATCTTGACAAACAAACCCTTAACATAGGTACTTCAAAAATTACGACTTCCGATTCATAATTTTGCAGATTGAATCCTCCACATAGTTAAAAAAACAGTGACGTTTCTATGACTGAGATAGAAACTGAAGATAACAAATCGCACCGGTCTCATTTGGACAATGCATCCGTACTCGGGTCTCCATAAATTCCACCAAACACTCAAAAAATAATGGTCCAATTTATTGTATCCATGCGGATTCAGTTTTAGATAATAATGCAAGATATAATGGAAACAATGGTTCAAAGCATATGCAATGATCAAACATTTCTTTCACACATCATTCCCATCTGGAATACTCTGATTGTGTTTGCATCGTTACTTTGAATGCTAAGCTAAAGAAGAAACTCTGCTCATTCATCGTTGAAGCATGCATAGTCCAGTTTGCTACAAGTGATCAAACACACTATGACTTCAGCCCACCTGTCGTTATAACGAGATCTAGCAGCATGTAACCATTACTATTTTTGATGAGTTACCATGATACCAAAAGTTGGTTATCTTCGCTATAAAGGATTTCTTTGTTGATGGCTCTCAAGTAATAAGGAAAAAAACTTACTGGACATTTGGACGTGATATTGAAAAAAAAAACTGAAACGACCAATGCTTTGGAAAATATCGTCAACAATATGATACAAAAAATAATGCAGCTAAAAAAAGGCACTCAAGGTTTGAGTTCCTGTGAACTCCCAAAAAACAATTAAAACCTGATAAGGGAATGGAATAGGATCTGCAAAATGTTAGAGGCACGGTTGACCCTAGTGAAAGACGCGAGGCTAACTGGCCAACGAACGGAATTCTTGGCAAAATATCTATGTTCAGAAATGAGCAATGTGAAAGCATCTTGGAAAGCCTCATCCTGGCTACAAAAACTTCAGAAATGTGTCTAAATATTCCAAAAATATATAACAGATCATCTCATCGATCCATTGTCCTAAAGATCAACCATTTTACGAGACAGGTAAGGCCTTGCCTTTTCAGACACCATCGAGCAACAGTTACAGAGATGATACTCTCCTAGAAGAGGATGAAGAAAACGAGGAATAGTTTCACAGGATTCATAGAAAACTTTTGATATATAAACACCCAAAAAATCCTATAAGGGGATTGATTTTGAAGAGGAAAGGAGTATCCTGATGGAATCGAGTCAATGGAAATCTTCAAGCTCCAGCACTATTACGAACTTCAGCTTGCAAGAGCTGTTCAGCATATAAAAAATGACATGAAAAGGAATCAGTTAAAAAAGTCTGGCACCCTGCATGACAGACAAGTCACCAAGTTAAGGTGACTATGTAAAATCATTCATTACAAATTCTCCGAATTTCGTGGTATGTTAGAAACATTGATTTATGAAGGTGGAAAATCTTATAAATACTGTCAAAAATGTGTATTCGTTGTCAAAATAGGCGGTGATTGTCGACTTGACTTTATTTGCGTCATTGAATTGTTTTCTACGCAACTCTTTATTCATCTTTGGAAATAAATAATAGCCGGTGGTGGCCAGGTCTGGACTATAGGGTCAGTCACGCAGTTGTTAAAAACCGGATCGATGAATGACAGCTGTCGCAACATGATTCGTGTCCACGGGCGCATCGTCATTTTCTTTGAAAGTATCCTTCAATTGTCATAGTATGGAAGCGTAGTAATATCCCATTAGGGTGACTCCACGACCTTTGTAATTGATCAATAGGGTACGTAATGTATACCAAGAGATGGTCATCATGACTTTTCCGACCCATTGTGAGACTTCATGATTTAGGAGGGGGTGATACTTTTTTATGCCACTGCGTCTGCTCCAGTCAGGTCACCAGTTACAATCCGGACCATAACATCCTTTTGCTGCTCTCGATAGTGATCCAAAATCTCGTGAAAACGTTCGACGTGCTCGTGTTTTTGGAGTCCTGTCAGTATTCTCGGAATCCATCTTGCACTGACTATTTTCATCCCAAGATGTAGGATGTTTAAAATGGTGGATTCTGATAGTTCAACCGTTGGTGAAAGTTGCTTCTTTTTCAACCGGGCATATTACAATACAATCTCTCTACTTGCGTAGTAGCCTGAGTCGGTCATCAGGGTCAGGTCATGCCATTTATACACCATGATAACACTATGACGTAGAGTCCTCGTAATCAGATAATATTTCTTCAAAAACTATCTCAGATGTCTTTCCTTGTTTACTGAGCAATTTTATTACGGTGCGATGTTCCATTTTCTCTATATTCCGGAATGATTTATATACTCCTTGATCACTTAGAACTTAATGAGTCGTAAGGTTCAAATTATGTATTTATGCAAATGAATTACTTGATTAGTATCTACCTGGATAAGAAGCCACATCACCGCGAACGCTTTCGTTCCGTGAACTTTTTGATATCTTCTCGTACATACGGATGTAACAATTGGGACTGTTGAAAAAGACGTACGAGACAAAACACTTAAATTGTTTGACAAAAGCAGCAAGCGTTCTAGCAAAACGATGGGATTTCTAAAATCTAGAAAACTTTAATAGAAGACTGACACTGAAACAATTAACTGAGAAATGCAAGAATGAAGATTAGAGTGACCCTAAGAAGATTCGCAGAGAAGCCCGGAGCTAGAGTGTCCAAGCACTAGCTCCACGTCAACTTAATTAGCTAGTTGTAATACATTCGAGTATTTTTAAAAGGAAACTTGGAATTGTTATTTATTTTGAATTCACGAGAAACGTATTTAGAGATCACGATAAAACAGATGAATGCGACAATATAGACAAAATTGAAAGATTGCTTGGTTTAATGAGAATTTATAATCCGAATTGGGAAAAAAATTAGATGGTTTCACTCGTAATATTTGCCACATATGTAGATAGCGAAGCTCAACTGGGAAATCCATGAAGATCCGCCCCCGGCTCGCTTCACTTGCATTCAAACCAGTAACTTAAAGCTAGGTGTAGGTCGCTAAATTGCGAATAAGCAGTCATGGATACATTACGACGTTTTGTTACAGATAAACTATCTGATCGTACGACCAAAAGATTTTTCTAGTGATTGAAGGGTGTATTAAAACCCTAGCTGGCTGCTTTTCCAATTACAAATGCTAAATGAAGCAAAAGCACAGAAGTTGTTGATCAGGTTAAAAACAATTTATGATAATGATCTTTTTTTCGATTGGCTTGAGAACTCGCCAGTTATCAAAAGCATTAAAATATTTACGTCTTTTTTCAGCGATAACGTGCCTTTTGCAAATGAACTAAACTTTCGTTCGTTCGTTAAATAATTGTGATTTACTCCTCGTTAGCAAGCTTTGAAAATTTTCATGAATTTGGAAAAATAAGAAAGTGATGTGTAGAAAACTATTGAAAACTTAATTTATACTCATTATTGCAATTGTTTGAATAATCGTAGTATCTATGCATAAAATGAGCGTTTCTTTTTCAAATTGTTAATCGATTAGAACGTATTTTGTACAGTTTTAGCTCTCAATCTACCTTTAATCACAGCACGGATGATATTCCTATATTTTTGCAAATTTGCTAGTTGATATTATAAATTTTCTTATTGATTTGATTATCCTTTGAACATGTCAAAGTAAGCTTCTAAAATCATGTCCATATTATTCGAAAATTTATTGAATGCATTTCCGTTTCAATAATTTAGATTTCGTCCATTGGGCCTGATAGATATCGTTTCAGGTTGAATCACTTGATGAAATCCGATACGCTTAAGTTTACCAATAAATTCACAGAACTTATCGTCCAGAAAATTCCTCGGAACAATTTCAATAAAGTTGAACATTTCAAGGAGACTTGCGTTTCCATTTCAATTCCCTTCAAGACCATCCCTTCCATTTCCACGAACATTCGAAAACATGGAATTCAACAGATCCCGATTGGGGTGGACAAACTCCCTCTCGCTTTCGTCGAAAACAAAATCGTTTAATTAATTCGATACGCGTACGTACCTAGAATTCTCCTGTTGTTTTAATTAAACGTTTTTAATAGAGTCGAGTAATGTTTGGTTTCCGTGCCGCAGGCGAATCCAATTCCCTATCAATGATGATTCGAAATGGGAAAGAATGTCCGGTGAAAATGCTTGTTGCCTTTACGAAAATATGTCTGTTGCATATTTTGCTGGGTATTTCAATATCCGGTTACGGGTATGAATGCAATCCGTTCTCAATATTTATCCGGGTACATCATGTACACAGTTGATATTGGGTTTATATCTGCATGGAAAACACGACGGGGAGATTCTTTTTTCGGAAATGAGTGGAACCAAGCTTTTGAAAAGCATTAATTACGGCAGCTTGTCGGAAAAATGATGAAAGCTATTTTTAACAAATGAATCTGGATTCATGGGGCTTTTGAGAGATAATAGGGAATATAGCATGTACGCCAACTGAAAGGATTCACGTTGAATGGGGATTCTATTTAAGTACATCGTATACTGTTGTGTGTGTTTTTCGTGGATAGACGAGGGCTATATTGTATGTGATTACAATACGTTATGATTTGGCCAATTCCAGAATGAAAACATCATTTCGAGCTGTATATTCCGTTTAATTGGAAGGCTATATGTATCTAGGATTTCCGCCTGACAAACAAAAACTGAACCAACATAATAAAAATTCTTATTTCTCGTTGTGAAGCAACGAAATTCTCATTGGTTTTTCGGAGAAACATAAATTCAGTCATTCTTTATGTTGACGAAATTGACGAGCCTGGTAGGAAAATTTTTCAATGCTTATTTTTAATTTGCAAAAAAACAAAAAATTATGGAGAATTGCAATGTTACATTCCAGGAGGAAATAGATCCTGCAATTTCAAAATTTTTAACGGTTATATACTTTCACTACGTTCGATTTTCAAAGAAAAGATATTCAGAAAACATTTGTCACTTAGAATTTTTTATCAATCGGTCTGAAATTATTCACACAGTCCCCATAGTATGAGGGGATTAAAGTCCATCTATCGATAAGGACTATCCCAATCCGTACTCAACGACTTCGTCAAGTATTTGCCCATCGCCACAAGCTCTGCTCGAGAAACCAGCAGCGAGACGTCTGTCATCCTAAGTGAAACACTTGCGTATGTACGTAGGTTACAGTGATAGCTCTTTTTTTCAAAGATAGCTCAATAAGGTCTCAGTTGGGCCATTGTGGATCACAACGAGGCAAGACCGGCACTAGAAATCTATCTGTGGGATGTTGAAAACCATTCGAATTCTCTTATAAAGCTGGCTTTATTGTCTACATTTCAGAAAAAAACTCAGTGCTGTCTATTGTAATCATTCTCTGATTGCTTCGTTTGTCAAGTAAGGGATGTTCTTTTAGAGGCATAGACCTTTTTAAACATAAAAACATAGGCTAGTTAATTTCAAAATTCCAATGTTTTGGCTTTATTTGCTTGCAAACTTAATGGTATTTAGCGTTTCAAGACAATTTCTGACGTATGACCATTACGACTGTCCCTTAAGAAGGTCATCCTGTTGCCCCAAATTTGCACTACTTTTCTAGCATAGCCGCCCTTATTTCGTTAATAATACGTGACATGCTGTCATAAATAGTTGCTGGTTTATCAGCACAGACAAAGTTTCTGACATACTTTCTATAAAAAAAAGTAGTCCACTGGAGTCTAGGCACATGATCTTGGCTGTCAGTTCACAGGTTCATTTGTTCAAATGATTCGTTCATTAAAGTTTGGGCCCCAAAAAATAATGGTCTCACGCACTGTATGGCATGTTGCGCCATCTTGTTTGAAGCATTTGTTTCTCAGACAATAGGCATTAATATCGGTATTTAAAAAATTACAAATCATTTGTCGGTAGCGATAGCCATTAACGGTAACGTTGGTTCCGTCTTCAGATTTGGTAAAGAGAGGACCAATTATGCCACCGGCATGTAAACGACATCATATAGTGACTTGTCAGGGGTGTAAAAGGACTATCAAAGTCTCCACCCATTTGATTGAGGGAAAACCCATTACTTCACATCTTAAACTGTAAGTCTTGTCACATTGTCTGTAAGCGTCGTTCTGTCCACAGACCACCAGATGAAGGCCCCACTATTTTGAGTGCACCTCAATTGAATGCCCACGAGATGACACATACTTGGACGAATGAAACACATGGTCACGAATGGATTTTTTTCATTAACTTCCCAGTTCCCTATGGGAAGTTATTGTAATGGGGTCGATTTTGCGAATCCCAAATTTTGACATATCTTCACGTTTTAAGGTCTCTAGAATCCAAATACATCGTTTTTAGAGAGATGTCTGTGAGTGTGTATGTACGTATGTGCGTATGTGCGTATGTACGGATATACGTATGTGCATTCGGAATTATTTTTCGTCTCGATTATCTCGAGAACCAAAGATCGGATTGACGTGGGACCGGATTCATTCGACGCGTAATTACGTAACTTAGAACTGAAATTAGTTGGGCCGTTTTTTATTTAGGATGAAAAAACTGAAAAAACGATTAAAAATTGCTTAGTTTGAAACTGTTGATGCGCACTATAAATTCGTGCAGATACCAAATACTTTCATAGTAATGCTGTTATTATTGTGCGTTTTAGCAAAATTGTGAACAAATTTGTAAAGAATGTTATTTCAAAAAAAAAGAAAAAGATTAATTTATAAAATTCCAAACTTACATATATTATCAGGTTTGGGTGAATGGGAGTAGAGACGCTAATGTAGTTAATAATTGGATATTGTTATAAATAATTTAATATTGTCAATAACAATCAAATAATATTAGTTATAATTTGATATTGTATATATAAAGTCAATTATAACTATTCAGTAACGATCAAACATTCTTAATAACGAATGATTATTGTAAATAATAATTAAATACCCTCAATAATAGTTATGGATTCCGAGGCCGAAATGAAGAACGAGGTTGAGGACGAAGTGGAGGACAAGAAGGATAACGAGGACGAAGGGGACGAGGTTGCCGAGGCTTTGGTAGAGGATGAGCAGGTGGTGGAGACGTCTTCCTCTACCAAAGCTTTTATGGTTAGATAAAAAATTGATAAAAATAATAAAAGGTATTATATTAATTTAGAATAATAATGTTTAATAATAGTAATTATTAATAATAGTAATTAATAATAAAAATAAATTATAGCTTTTTATTCACGCCACTGGGAAGTTAGTCGAGGGTCAAGAGTCAAGGGTCGCACTTAGACCACATTTTTTTTGTTTTGTTGTTACAGCTTTTTTTGAAAATGATTTTTTTCCCGTTTTTTTGTAAAGTGTATCACAAACGACGACAGCACTCATGTAATCCCATCGAAAAAAATACTACAGTGCGTGTCATATCAAAATCAGCACGATCCAAGCTTTCAAAAAGTGCCACTTGTTGTATGAGCTGGTTAAATTTTTAAAAGGTTCATAAAAATCAAAAAAAGGTCAAGGTTACATATCAAACTATTTTGTAAGACAAAAAAAAATTTTTTTTACAACATAATTATAAAGAAAAATTTCAATTTATTTGAAATCCAATTTATTGGAAAAAAATCAATTTGTGATCTTAATAAATTTTCAGAAACATGTTTCCAATTTTACATCAAATCAAAGGAAAAAATTATTCCGAACGCATATACGTACATACGTACATACGCACATACGCACATACGCACATACGCACATCCGCACATACGCACATACGTACATACACACTCACAGACATCTCTCTAAAAACGATGGATTTGGATTCTAGAGACCTTTACTATTATTGAGGGTATTTAATTATTATTTACAATAATCATTCGTTATTAATAATGTTTGACCGTTACTGAATTATTATAATTGACTTTATATATACAATATCAAATTATAACTAATATTATTTAATTGTTATTAACAATATTAATGTATATATAACAATATCCAAGTATTAACTGCATTAGCATCTCTACTCCCATTCACCCAAACCTGATAATATAAGTTTGGAATTTCATAAATTAACCTTAATTTTTTTGAAATAACATTTTTTACAAATTTGATCACAATTTTGCTAAAACGCACAATAACAACAACATTAGTATGAAGGTATTTGGTATCTGCACGAATTAATAGTGCGTATCAACAGTTTAAAAATAAGCAGTTTTTAGTCGTTTTTTCAGTTTTTTCATCCTAAATAAAAAACGGCCCAACCGATTTTGCTGAAAAGTCATTCAGTTCTAAGTTACGTAATTACGCGTTGTTTAAAACCAGTCCCACGTCAATCCGATCTTTGGTTCTTGAGATAATCGAGACGGAAAATTACTCCGAACGCACATACGTACATACGCACATACGCACATCCGCACATACGCACATACGCACATCCGCACATACGCACATACGCACATCCGCACATACGCACATACGCACATCCGCACATACGCACATCCGCACATACGCACATACGTACATACACACTCACAGACATCTCTCTAAAAACGATGGATTTGGATTCTAGAGACCTTAAAACGTGGAGATATATCAAAATTTGGGATTCGCAAAATCGACCCCATTACAATAACTTCCCATAGGGAACTGGGAAGTTAAAAACACTGTAACAGTTATAAAAACTAAAATTATACCAAAACAAAATTTGGATCAAACAATCTTTAACTCAATGTGGGACTTTTCATGCCCCCCCCTTACCCGGTGATTTTTTTTTGAAAGCTATTTAATCAGCAAACTGATTTTGCACAAAATCCATTCATGACGAGACTGCCAGACGTTAGATGTGATACACTGAAAAACAATTATACAGTTTTAGTAAGAATTGGCAGAAATAATTGTTCATAATCTCTCCAAATGTTTGATGAAAAATTAATTAGAAATTAGAAATTAGGCCCTATACCCTAAAACGAGACAATTTACAAAAAATACTTTCAAAGTATGTGTCTGGAACTACAGTCCTGACACCCACGTAAAAGCCTCTATCAGACAACACATAGAAAACAGTTGTCCAGAAAAATTGCAAGAAAGTTTTCTTCATTTAAAACCCAATACGTCCAGTGTCAAAAGCCTACCATCATCAACAGTAATAGTTTGACGCCGTTTTGCTTTTTGTTGGCGCCTAGCTGTAGTCACCTGCGGAAAGCATCTTTGTACCAGGAAACATTATTTTACTCTTAGGACTAATTAACAACCGACTTAAGCGAAAAGTTTTTTTGGTTGCTACTTTCTTCGTATGGGAAAACTTTTAATTGGAAGTCTTCTCGCCTTTCTTTTTGCAAGCGAAATGTGTGGAATTGAATTAAAACTGCCAAAGATTTGCAGCAACGACTTTTGAACTGCTGTAGTAGCTGGTGTTGAAACACTTCGACAACAAAAGTGCCCCAATTATTTTCCCACGACAAAATGATTGGCCACTATTTGGTGTTGTTCCTCAGTGGCTGGGCGTTGCGTTTTCACTCAATCCACTTTTGGATCAGCAGGGAGATGTTAGTGAAAACCCGACGTTGAACTGCAAAGGATCGTCCCCATCTTTGAACTTAGTAAACGTGCATATTTTTAGAATCTCTCAGTCGTCAGATAAGCACAACCTGGCGTCTTGATGTGTAAAGTTAATGAACGAAATATCTTTACAGTGAAACTATAAAGATTAATATCAAAGGTACCAAAAAGTAATGAGAAACTGAAAGTCAATAAAGACTGTGTAATTAATGAGCAGTTCGTCAAGAGAAAAAAAATTATGTTTCGACCATTGCCAGGATACAATTTTTCATTAATTATAAGGAACTAATTACACTAAGGGCACTCCTTACGCTGGAAAGACAAAAGGGGAGTCACCCACATGACAAAAGTGGCGAACTTGGCGTTTTTTCGAGTGGATGTATTGCAGTTTGCTGATAAGTTCTTCAACACATGCCATCGCCGTAATTAAAGAAAGTTAAGAGTGTTGGCTGAATGCTCATTAGGCCGAATACTTCCAAAAATACAAATAAGTTGAGTGACTGGCAATCGGGGTGTCGAGCTTGATCCTTAACTAAATGCGTTCTTATCATGTTGAGGTGAAAGTTATAGAGCGTCTGTTTCGAGTCATTCATAAGTTTCCTAATTGACCATCCCCTAGGCATTTCCATTACACCTGTTAGCTGTTTGAACATCGAGAAGTTGTGTATGGACGAGAGTATAATTAAAGGTTGTTATTAGTTAAATATTTGCAAACTCAATCAAATTTTTCTAGAGCAAATGAATGGATAGTAGGCAATCATTAGAGTTAAAAAATTGGAAAATCAATTTTGAAATAATTTTATTACCTGCGTTTGGGGTAAGTTAGAATGGTATACCGTTGATTTCAATCTTTTGTTAAATACCAGCAATTTAATATCAAAAATAGATAATTATATTCCACAAGCAGTAAATCTGAAGAAATCAAGAAAAAAACAAGACCAGAAGTACAAAATAGCCTGCATCCGTTTCGCTTAAAAACACTTAATGTACAAGTTTTATAGTTTTGAAGCAATGAAGATCATCCACACCCGAAGGTAATTATCTAAGGCATCTTAACAGTTTTTACATCATGAGGTTTTCGCTTTCGTATAATGTTACTATCACAATTATTGCAAGTTGGAGGGTACATAGTGCACGACTCATGAAGTCATTTGTTGGACGAAAAGCACCTGATTCAGTATATTTTCTGCTTCGTCTTAAAATAATGTTCACAACATTCAATGCAAACGTTATCATCAGTTGAAAAATAAGCTGCTTCACTAACGAAAGACAACCCCTTTTCGCGTTATGCCTTTTTCGTTTGCAAAGCAAACCTTATACAATTTTCACCATCATTTTCAAGGGATGTAAAAACACATGAACCCAGGCTTACAGCTTCATGTAATTTTGTGGGTGATCCTTCTTCAGTTGTTAAAAATGGCTTGGTGGAGAAGTTGGGGGCAACGAGTAAGGATAATCAGTACCCGATGTGAACCAATAGCAGAGAAATGAATGAAAATAAAGTGCAGCTTACAGTCTCGGTATCTTCTTGATTTTGTTTTATCCACGCATTAGTTTCATGTGTATGATATGTTTTAAAGTTAAAAATAAGATGATCCAATGTTGGAAGCCCTAGATATTATGGTCAAGCAATGACATTATTTTCGTTAGTCTAGTACGACAGTTCTGTCGAACTAGAGTGCGGCGAGTGAAAGGTAATTTGTTTCGATGATTTCTGTGCAAAATATGTTTCTTGAAACATTTAAAAAATAAATCCATATTAGTAAGTTTATCATGGGTTAGAACCTCCTGGTCTAGTCGACAATTTTCGTCTTCTAGTGCGCTTTTGGTTAGCGACTTGCTAACACTATTGTTGCACTTTAATGGAGGTTCTTGTTTCCAGGCTTTTGGCCGGTACCATTATTAAATGGGAAGTGTGGTTTCGGCGTGACGGATGGCATCCTCTTCAGGTGCTGCCATTAGCCATCCGCTACGAGACAGCACGACCACCGCTGGCTTGTCGATGGATTAAGCTCGCTATATTTCAAATATTTTTATAATTTACATCTGCGAATTATAACGAGCGTCAATTTGTTTCGTATGTATGCCTACGTCGCTTCTATTAGTAAGTTTATCATGGGTTAGAAATCCATATTGTTGTAAAGAAAACTTACTACTCATATATACACCTGATCCATTCGAAAGGTCATTCAAAAACTCTGCTTTTTTATTTGCACCATTCATTTTCAATCAATCTGTTTTTTCGCGCGGAGTGATTCGATAAACATCTTTGAAACTTTCTACAGCTGGCTTTTGGCTTATTAATTATTGGAATTTCACTTTCATGTCATGTTTCAATGTCTGCAAGCTTGTCCATTAAATCATTTCCAATCACTATTTCTTGAAGCAGCTCAAAATAATTTCAAATTTCATATCTATTCATTGCCTGAGCTCGTGCTGCACACAGTCCTGCAACCTCTCGTACTGAAATATCTGTATATATTTCCAGGAAATATAAATACGGATTGAGATTGTTTTAGGGAAAACCTGCAGCACTAAGTATTTTAGTATACGATGTCATTCCATTGTGGTTTTCTAACACAAGAAATGAAAAAGAAATAAACGTACTAGATAAAGATAAAGATGCTAGTTTCTTTTCTTGTGGCTCTATCCCAATTTTCAATGTGTTAGCAGAGAGAATCCGTTTAGTCTAGTTTCGAATCCTTTACGTTTCATTTGTTAACATTTCAACGTTTGTAATTTTTTTATGGTCAGTTTAAAATATTCTTCAGACAATTGTGCTATAAGAACGCTATGTTTACGATAGTATTTTCTTGGCATTCTAAAATTACAAATAACTATGAAAGGTATAGAAAAGAAAAGATATTCTGCTTTTTTACATATCAAGCTTTTGTTCTACAGAACATTATGCGATTTTAACATTGCTAAGGAAGAGAATCAGCAGGAGAAAAGATGTCACTAAAGACATCAATTTCTTTGTAGACAGGCAAGTGGTCATAAGATTGCTAGAATCAGTTGTAGTGTCCTCCGAATTAGTTGAGGATTGAGGGTCTAATAGCTCAGGCCTACAGGTCATAATTATATATGACATAATTATATATGACATATCACTGCCAATTTAACGTTCATTTGCTCATTAAAGGTTGATCTGAATTGAAAATAGCAGGTTAAGAACAACAGGTTTGAATTTAGGTTTCTGGTTACCAATCCTAAAGGACTAAGAGTGAGTGTGTGGCAGACAGCAAACTTTACCAAAACCAGTGCACCATATGTAAAAAAGTGAATTACGAGGTATAAACAGCAAGGATATGTCGATTATGAGCCACGAGAGGTGTATCAAAGAGGGAAGATAAGATGATCGCTGAGCTGTTTAGGAAGAACTTGACATTAAATCGGCGACAGGCCAAGAAAAAACTGACTATGATTCAATGTGAAATAGAAAATTGTACAAAACAGTTTAATGAGATGTAGGCTTTAAGAATCGGGTATCAAAAACCGGAGTACAAACTGTAAACGGAAACTTACGGAAAAACGAGTGTAAAAAAGCTTAAGTTGGGCATGGGATAATTTGGACCGGATAAAAAGAGGGAGAGACTGAAGCAGGTTTGAATAAAAAAAAAGTTGAGAGATTGTCCAACATCCAGCGGGTTTCTTGTCTGAAAAAGAATTCGGAAAGTTGATTGCTTTCACCAGAAATCCGAACGCTAGATTCTTGTCGAATTAATATAAGAAAGGATTGTTGATGTCTGCTGAGTTGCTGTGCACACCCCAAAATGATGACTGGATTTGCCACGAAAGTAACGATCCCAAATATTGATGTCGACTCTGCACATCTTGGAAGGAAGAAAATGAGATAACAAACTTAGACTGGCCATAGCATAAAAGGGGGAAAAATATCAACTGCTTGCTGTTTATGATTGCCATTAAAAATAAATCCAATAAAATAGAACAAAGCATGAATTAAATCAATAAAATAGCCACTTAGACTAAAAGCTACTTTTGTACTACTACTAGTTTCAAAAATGTTTTAATAAGTATCAACAAAAATATCAACAAACTATGAATTATATAACAATATACTATTGTGGAATTAATTACCGCATTGAACAAAAGCCTTAAAAAATAATTCAATGTAACTCTTTTCGTTGTAATTGTATCAAATGCTTTCACCTCTAAACATCACAGAGCAAGGCTATTCTCCTCAGAAAAAAATTCACATATGTAATTATTTTGAATGAAACTAAAAGAAATTTGATATGTTTGAATGGAATATGATATAAATCACACACTGTATTCATATATGCACCCTTTTTCATTGACTTGTGAGCTACGAAAAAAGCAAACATTTCACGTACAACTCAATGACAACTCTGCTGGGGGGCTTTCAATTTGATGTTCAACAGAGTAATTGGGTTTTCCCAATCTTTTTTCCCAATTAGTCATCAAAAGTTTGGATTTGAACGAACACATGCGTCGGCAAGTATCAGTGGAAAATGGCTAACGGAAAGTCAAGAGGGAGCTCTGATTTGATGTTTACAAAGCGTCAATTTGATGAAAATGTTTAGATTTACATGATTTCTTATGCAGTTGTGCATATTGGATGCGGTCCATCTTTTGTGGACGAGAATGGATGCACATGTTCAATAGTGCAGTTTATCGATGGATATGATATATAATGATATTGCATGCAGAAATTATTGAAAATTTGGTAGTTTTCTATTTGAGCCTTTAAATGGCTAATAGATGAAGATTTTATTTTGATAAAATATTGGAAAAATTTGCAGATAATACAAATCCATTGTAAAATTGGAAATAATTCATAATTTAGTAGCTTCGAGAGTCATTCACATACTAATCTTTATAATTTGAAACTTAATGTCACAATCCGTCTATACAAAGTTATTTTTCAGGACAACTTATTAAATTAGTTTGAAGTTAAAATAAAATTTAAAAGTGATTATTACTAAAATATGTTTACATAAACATATTGTTCACTTTATAAAAAATAAATTTACATTTAAAATGGATAGCAAATTTCAACAGCAAACAATTATTATAATCAAGTTTAAATTTACTGTCTCGTAAAATTTTCAATGTGGGTATCAGATAAACTTTAACTAGGAAAGCGAAAAGTTCAATTTTTACTTAGATTGTGTATTGGAGGAAGATTTACACCTATTCGTCGCTTCCTCCGTTCAAGGACATTCTTTTCTATCGTGTGAATGTAGTTTCTGGCGTCTGAAACACGATGTTTTATTTATGTTAGCGGTATGATGAACAATTCCACCATGCTAGTAGAACCTGCAGATTTATTATACATCTTATGAAAGCAAATATATCCTCACCTTCAAAGAACGGTAGTCGCAGAACTATATAAAATGGATTATTCCAACAAAACAATGGGAAAAAAAGAGTTGGTAAGGATCGTAAAGAAGGTTTTATGATTTGAACATGCAGAGCTCTATTAAACTAGCCAATATAAAAGAAAAATCGTTTGCAGAAGTTTATCAATGGGCAAATGAAAGTACGCTTACAATGGGGAAAATGAGAAAAGCATCAACTGCAAAAGCCTTATATGAAGGCCATGTAATCTCAACGTAAAACATCAAAACTATACTAATAAAAATTAAAAAGGTCTGCGTGTCAAAAGTTAAATTTTAAGGATATTGACAAAGTTTATGCATGATTTTAACATTTTCCCTTATGTTTAAAACTTTTCGCTGAAGGTCTAAGATTTTTCGTTTAACGTTTATATTGTGTTCCAAAATATTCAAACTTTTCCACAAAATATTTGAATTTTCTCTAACAGATTTGATGAGCAATCTGCATCTTCCTTGTTGTACGAAGATTCCGATTTTTAAATGAAATCCAATTTAAATTCAAATTGAAAAAAATATAACCAATTTCACCAAAACTAAATTAGTTTCGCTCTCTCTTTATTTATGTTTAGAGTGGTGTTAAACTCTTAATTTATTATACATGTAAAATTTTAAAAAGAAAATAATTAATTTGATAAAACGATAGGTTTCTTGCAATTCATTTCAGTTTTTCAATTTTGAAGCAGTCGGTTTTTTGCTTTTTTGACAAGTTGGCATCTGCTTTAGTCCAAAATTGTTAATTGTATATGGCTAGTGAGAGCGTACCAGATCCTGTTCGTTGTGCCGAAATCTAAAATTTTGTTGAACCAATCAGCAAATTTTTCCTACATTATCGTCATCAAACCTTTTTTCCAATTTCGAAAAATAGTTAGAGATTATTCTTATTAGTGCACGTATACATTTGTTGATACCAAATTGTAGTGTCGGCTAGGGTTGGTGGGATCGTCTATTATAAGTTGTACACTTAGGTGTCGGTGTTGTTTCGAGAACTTTTTTCCCTTGCTAACTTCCTTATTATTTATATAACCTAACAACAAGAATTATAAAATCCAAACTTGGTTCAACGTCTCCCAAGCTTAATTTTTAGTAATTAATATAATCTAAAGTCGTAAATTCCAAAATCCAAATTCCATTCAATTTTCATTCAATCAAACATAAAATCACTATCCGCAACTTTTTCATTACGCGGCGAAAAATTGTCACAAGAGAAACGAATATAACACAATTGAAAATAGATGAGACCATATTTCACTTCGGCTTTACAATTTATTACTGACAAAAGGCGAAAAACTCCCTTTCCCAACGCTTTGATCGGAGAATGACTGGGAGAGGCACAACTGGCTTTGAGTGTGCCTGAAAAACATCCCATAGCCGAATGATTACCTTGCAGAAGAGTGTCCGGGGATGTCGACCAGCAGATTTCTAGTACTAGGTCTAACCAGTCAGGAGAACTGTCTCAAGCCAGTACAAATGAGAAGGCGTTTTAAGCGATCCTCAGAGTTACATCCGTTTGATAGGATGCTGAGGTAAAGGGATGACGATTATTAGGGTCTATCATATATTCCACTGGTTTTAAAGGATGGTAACCCTAAATTACGGCGATCGATCCGGAGTTTTGCTATGGGACTGAATCGAAGAGATTGTGCTTTCACTTCCTAAAAACTTTACCAGGGCTATACTGGTGCCAAAGGTTCCGGTGCCTCAAGGACTTGTCCCTGCCGGTGTCGATGAGAAACCTATTGGTTGTAGCTTGGTGGCTGCGGCTGACACTCAAAACGAGTATAGTCATTGCTAATACAGTTTTTAACCGGTAGCTTTTCGGCACTTCTACTGTATTGTAGTGCATTGGCGTGCTATTGTGTTATCAACAGGGGTAACGCTTCCCAAAGAGCGGTAAGGATGCTGATGGGTCCGATCTGTACCAGGGATAATGAATGATAAGATTGATATTCATACTCGGAAAAGCAGTACTCATACTCATTATGCAAACTTATCGTAACTCGTGGCCTAAAAAGCACGTGGTGTTAAGTCCTTCCTGGTCAGGTAACCACGTTAAATATAGGAACGTTTCCAGAAGAAAAAAATGAAAAGAAAACTTAAAAAACTAACCAGTTCTCCCTGGGCTACTTCTTTACCGTTGCGCTAACGTGACAGTTGCTTCCTCCACCGCTACTGCTCCACAAATGTTACTGGTGCGCTCTTTTTGCATCGCTGATCTCCCTTTCGCTTTCCGTAAATTTCCACATATGCAGATGTCGTCTTCGATCTCAAGTACCGCCAACGTCACTAACCGTCTCAGAAGTGAAAAGCATCGGTGCCTGTAAAATTACAGACCCTGTAGAAACAATTAGAAAGAAGTCTGTTAGCTCTTTTTTTATGATGTCGCATGTTGTTTATACTCACCTGTGCCGATAATTTTTCAGAATCCAACAAGGACAAACGGCATCAGTAACCGCGGTTTATCATTGCAAAACAAACATATTCCTTAACGTCAGTACGTGACGAAGATCTTCACTCGGACTTAGATCACATTCATTAAGGGATCAGCACAAATAACTCAATATTTTTTTGGATTAATTTCAACAAATTGGGTTAATTTTCTTGTTATTCAGTTTTTATAAAAATATCTTCCACTTTTGAGGACAAAGCATCGTTTACAGCGAAAACAATAGACGAATAGTATATTTTTGTGATCCTTGAACATTTTGATCTCAAAAAATGATGCAAAAATTGAAATTCTTAAATTGCTGTTTATTGAAAATGATTTTTTTCGTTACATATGACACACTCCTCCAATGCCACTAATGAACTTTCGACATTTGGCTTTAGAACTTATGGGTATTTGAAATATTACAGATCAAAGCAAATCGAATTCAAGGTGGTATATTTTTTATTGGCGAATTTTCGTTGGATAAAATAAAATGAATATACTATATAGAAGATCCTGATTGTATTTAATAGCCTGCAGAGTGTACTAATTAGCAGCTAATTGGTGTTTCAATCAATGCTATTTCTTTTTATTGCACTATATCACAATACCATTGAACTTTAACCATTCAGGTGTGAAATGAACACTTTCTTGACTGTGATTCATTTTTCCCCCCATTTTCCGTGTACGTTGTCATCTTTTGAGCTTCTGTGAACTGTACGAAATTAACAGGCCATGACGATGACTATGGCACTGATGTCGGTAACGATGATGAAGCGCATTTCTTTCTTTGAAAGCAGATATGACTCGTTTCGTTTACTGGCAGCGAACCATCTGCATCTGCAATAGAAATGTAATAGAACTTCAAAGGAAATTCATACAATATCAAAGCGAATTGACAACGACGGCACTTTGTTCTATATGAGAACCAGGAAGCGACAAAACGTATAAACACTTGGAGTTTGCATCCGAATCCAAGTAAATTGAAACAACTGACTAACAAGCTATTTTTCAAATGTGCTGTTTATTGCAGCAGGGCTCATCAAAGGGTACACAGGCTTGAAAGGATATTCTTTCCTTTTGCCGGGAATTGCCAACCCATTATAAATTGTTGTGTATTACGTAGCATCATTGGTGTATGACTTTTTATAAAATTTGGAAATCACTGTCAGGACGAAGTAAATAAGAAGTTGTAACTATTTAACATTACACAATTAAGATTGACCTGACCATGACCATGTTTTTCGTGGTTGAAGTGTGGATCTAGTGTAAACAAAACTTTTACAAAAACAGTAAATAAAATTTCCTTACCTTATTTTACCACCTTCTTCGAAAGCGTGGTAAAAAGTCAATTTTTTGAGATATTTGATCTGCGACGCAAAATGGAACAAGATGAACACAGCATAAAGTGTTTGCTCTTTAATGAGTAAACTCCTTCTGACTTCCGCCTGGAAACCCGTCTATTTCTCTATGTACAATTCAGAACGTGCGAACGCACGTATTCATTTTGTAGGTCTGAAGCATCATACATGTAAATAAAAATACAATCACCTTTGCCAAATCTTAGACAATCCAAAACCTCAATATCCCCAATAGTTTAAGGTTTGAGGATAACTGCCAACAAACATAAAGGACACATAATTAATAAATGGCTTTCAAACAAACCATTGGTTACCGAAAAATTGTCCTAAAGTGTATAAATGGTATGAATAAGCTCTACAAACTCTGCCAAAACAAAATGGAGATGTACGATAGATTCAATATATCAATGTGTATGCAGTGGCCAATTTGTAATCTCAATTTTAAGGTACCACAGGAGTGAATTTCTGCTTCTATGATCGTTCTGATAAAGACTTAAATAGAGATAATCAATTCGAGCCACGGGGCTTTGATTCAGGCTAATCGAAAATTGGATAAGTTGCCTGGGCCCACCTTTCTATGGTCTATCATGTGAGATGACGCAATATCTGCTTGGTTAAACTCTCGCCATGCCTGACGTAAACATCAAGCATGGCATTCTCTGCCGTCTGAACAGTAGCAAAGAAATGATCTAAATGGAGTTTCCATCAATTCTTCGGTTCTCCTTATGTTATATTTTTTTTTTTTCAAAAAAAACTATAGAATTTGCGTTTTGATTAAAGCAAGAAAATAAGCCAAATTAAAAATGAAAGGAGTCAGAGTACGATTTAAAAAAAGTAAAGAGGAAAAAACAAGCAATACTTAGTCGTGCCATAAATTCTGTCACAACTTTAAAGTAGCATGAAATCTAAGAAATAAAAGATAATATGTTTATTTCAAAGAAATTTATTTTAGTATGGTAGTGTTTATTAAATAATATTAACTTTATTCGAAATGACCTCCTTTAGATTTTATTCAAGCTTTTAAACGTTTTGGCCACTGGTCTATAGCGTCATGCACGGTATCCAACGACATTTCATTTGCTGCTTTCACCAAGGATTTTTTCAGACTGTCCAAATTACGGTGATGAGCTCTACAGGCCTTGTTCTCTATCTCTGTCCACAAAGCATAATCCAGCGGATTTAAATCTGGGCTCCCGGATGGCCAATCATCTTGTGCAATAAAAGCAGGAATGATGTTGCTTAGCTACTCCTGTGTGCTCTTTGCTTTGTGAGCAGAAGCAGAGTCTTGCTGGAAGACCTAATGTTGTCCACCGAAGAGAGTGAACGATAAAGGTTTCACAACACCTTCTAGCACATTGGTTTGATACACCACCGCACCAATTTTGACCAATGGAGTGTTGTGACACCTTTATGAGATACACCCCACCAAACCATTACAAAAGCTAAATGATGGCCTCGTTGCACTCTGGGAACCTTTTTTTGCTTCTCCTGATGATGTTGAATAGACCTTATCATTTTGTTTATTAAAAACTTCCTCCACAGTAATTTTTTTTTCATCGGTAAAGAGGATGTTCTCATGCCCAACAGTTGCGTGCCAAAGCAAGAGACGCTTTCATCTTTCCAATCTTATTTCCTTAAACCGTGGAGTCAACATGTGGGCTGTTGACCGACGATAAGCCTACATATGAAGATCATCTCGAATGAGTTTACTCATCGATCTTGTGGAGATTTCCAATTCTCTCGACAAAATTTTTTGTTTGCGTAGTGGATTTCTACGGATGCGCTCTCGGACAGCTTTGATGGCACTGGCTGTTCTAACGGTACGTGGACGACCGGTCCTTGCTCTATCATCTATGCCTGAGGTCCCATTAAATCGTTCTATTGCATGATGAATAAATCTTTGTGTTATTTTGAGCGGTTTCAACAAATTCAAAATTTCAGAAGCACTTTTGCCACACTTATGGAGTGCTATTACAGTGATACAATTTTCTTTCACGCCCCATTCCATGATTACTAGTCAAAAATTGTTACCAAACTGATCGAAATATTACGCCGTACAGTTCATTTGTTATAAATTGTAACATAACGGTACAGTTCCAGGGTGATTTCTGTGAAAGCGCGCATTTGAAATTGTGTGACAGAATTTATAGCACGACTAAGTATAAATAGACAAAATATCAAGTAAAGACGAATAATCTGTTTCAATTCGCAGCTTTATCTACTCTGTAGAGCACTTTGCCTGGTAAGATGGATTTAAAATGTAATAAAATGGCAAAAGAAAATTGTAAAGAAATTCAGTTATCCTATAATTCGCTGGTGCGACGAAAATGTGTTTTGTTTTAGTTTTGTTTGGACTTTTACTTATGAAACATTTAAAGCATAAAATATAAGAAATATTTGCTTTCATGTTAAAATATCTAAATATTCTCCTTTTTTTAAAGACCAAACTAGCAGTGTAGCCTCAATTTCGGTTGGAATCTGTACATGGGCTAGGATCCTACAAAATACTCTTGAAATGTATTTGGACTCATTTAGTTAGATTTGTGGAGTTTGTTTGGTGGGAGTGTAAGGAAAAACTTGAGAATTTGCGGAATTGACTTTTTCATGATGCGAAAAGAAAGTCGATAACGAATAGCAGAAATTACGGTACTACTTTTTCAGATCCCAAAAGTTAGTTGTTCGAAAAGTTTTGGATATGCAGGGACACCGACAATGTTTTCAATGAAAGATGTGGTAACGCAAAAATGAATAGTCTTGCTGATAAAATAAATCCTAGAAAGTCAAATTCAGCACGAAATTTTCGATTGGTTTCTAGCCTAGGCTAGATGTAGCTTATCTCGATTCTTTGGATATGGGGCCCGTTTTTAATCTTTGCATCATTTTTCGTCACTATTTTAAAAATTTTAATTAGCTATATGTAAATATTCTGAACACTTTCAGCAGTTTCATGACATCTGTATTCCATTCACCACCATTATTTCGAGATTTTTCACTAGACTTCTCCGCAAAGTAAGAAGTTTCCCTGAAAAATCATGACAACACTCATCAACTTATCGAAGAAGTTGCAGTTACGGCGATGGGACTTTGCATCCTTTCCAGACGAAAACAAATTTAACGCTTGCTGAGGTTTGGAATAAAAATAGAGGATACAATGTGACTTAGCAGGATCTGGACGTCGTGACTACTGTTACGCTTGCGGGAAAATATTTAACAAACAGTTTATACTCCTTGGAAAATCAGAGATGCATGCATAAAGCTCATGGTTTTCACTTTGATACTGTTGAGGTTTTTAACTTCTCAGTATATGGGAAGTTCTTGTAATCGCCTCGAAAATCGAAATTGAAATTTTCAACATTTCTTTACGTTTTGAGGTCTCTAGAGTATATATAAAGTGTTTTTAGAAAGGGAGATGTATGTGTGTGTGTGTACATACGTACGTCTGTACGTTCGTGGACACTTTTTTCTACGAGCATAACTAACGTAAACAAAGTCCTATCGACTTTGTTAAGGTGTCAATCGAAGCGTTTTTGCAACTTCAAGAGCTGATTAGTTTTTGGGACGCTTCGATCGGCGGGGTTTGCTGTTTTGCCCGTTTGAAGGTCATTTCTGTCATGCGTTATATCTCGTGAACCAAACATAAGATTTGCATGATTAAGGTGTCAATCGACGCGTATTAGTATTTGTGTGAATCTAACAAATTTTGGAAAAAATCGTTGCCGCCGTTTTTTAATTTAAGAAAAAAAGTGCAGAAAATTAGGGTGTTTTTATAAACCTGATTTACGGGAGACAGTATTCAATTTTTATAAAATTTATATATTTCAAGCAATGTTTGTAAAAACAACATCAAAACTTTATCTCAAGATTACGTAAAAAATTAAATAAAAAATAAAAAATCATTAACAGGCATCATGATCTTCAAGGTCATTTCTTCCATTCACTATATCTCACGAACCAGATATAATATTTGCATCATTAAGGTGTCAATCGACGTGTTTTAAAATCTTTTTGATTATTTTAACATTATAAATATCCGTTACAGCGGTTTTTTTTAATTTAATAGAAGAAAATGAGAAAACTTAGGGTCTTTTTCATAAAAAATATTTTTTTAACCTGATTTGCACAACACAGTAATAAATGTTTATAAAATTTATACATTGTAATCAGTTTTTGAAGAGAAACCAGCACAACTTTTTTCATGGTTCTGGAAAAATTCAATTAAAAATAAAAAAATCATTCAAAGTTACCATATGAAAGGGGTTCTTCCGATTGATATTACCTTATATCTTTTATTCTAAGGACTTTGTTGTAAAGTCAATCAAAGTTTTAAAATGTTTGGATAATTTGAGCAGATTTTTAATAGTTTATGCAGTCTTTTAATTAAAAAAAGCGGCTTAAATTTTGAAAACCATCAAAATTTCAATCAAATTTGCATTTGTGGTAATCAATCATCATCACCCATCCTACAAAAGCCTTACGTAATCAGTGGATGCTCCCGTAGATGATATGATTAATATTAACTTATTCCTGTTACTGCTATGAATACCTTTCATTATTATTATTTAAAGTAGTATTATTTTCAAAATTATTATTGTGTTTAATGTTATTGATGCTTATGTAGATATTACTGGGAAGTTGACCGTGTGGACCTCAAGGGTCGCACTTCGCGGCTTGTTTTAGGTTGCAGTCAGTAATGGGGTCCGTGTCGACACGAAATTAATTTTCACTGTATGACCGAGCGAAGCAAAAAAATACGAATATATTTGAAACACACTCTTTAAAACCGAAGACCCACTTACAAAATAGCGCAATGCTGCTCTGTTTACTGTTTAAATTCTAAATCCTTGATTTTAAAGTTGCAGGCCCGGTTCAAGCAGAGAGCAGCTCGTTGACGCTGTAGGCAACAAGTCAGCAAATACCATTACCTTCACGGTTGATGTTGTTGGTTGGCAGTCGCCGCTCTGCCATCAAGTACCATCAGTGCTGCAATCAGCTAGTTGGGCATCCAAGTCTAAGCGATCACACTCTAAGGCACTTCCAGGAGGTTCATTATAAACTCTGTACTTCAATCTTATGGTAAGTCTGTGAGTTTATTCCTGAAAATATAATACCTAAAATGGACCTTAGAGTTTGAGGTGTACTGAAAATAAATCTTTGTTTTATTTTTGTTGACAACGTTACTTGTTTACGTGTCAATCTTAACAAGCTCATCATATATTTAACTATTACGAGCGTCTCTCAGACTAGCACGCTCTGTATTTGAATCGAGAATATAGCACTTATGCCATTGATTAATTTTTATTTGTGTACGATTTCCCTATTTTACAATCAAATCCATCAATCAATTGTTATTTCATTTCAACGAGTAGCATCTGCTTTGCATTCAAATCATCAAACACACACGCTGGCTGAATGAACATCTACACATGGATTCAAAAACCTCCACGATTATTGGTAACATTAAACTATATGTACGTCTATGAAATATTCAAAAATTCGCGTAGCGCAAACATTCAGACGTTCAGATATCGCAAATCTATTTAGATGCGCGATTTTAGTGCTTAATTTTATGATTATGTTCAGCACACATGCAAAGCATTGTAATAGTTCAAGCGCCGTGTGCAGCAAGTGCAAAAACAGAATGCATTTTATCGTAAACAAATAAAAGAGCACTTAAAAGGTCGACACATAGTGTTATCGTACTCGCCCGAGGATACAAGTGGATGTTATTGTCTAGCTTGATTTAGTCAACCTTTTCAAAAGGGATGTCCTGCCATAAGGGGGTGTGCATCGTAGCTGCGATGGGGTTACCGACGGTTATGTAATTATTTATTGATGCTCAGATTATTGCTAAATTGCAGAAATAAAATTACTAAGAAATCCAACATAACTTTTAAATGTTCTATGTTATATAATTCATATTTAATAGGTCCTCACGCCATTAAGATGATATTAAGAAACTAATTAAGAATCAAATGTCTAAAAAAAAATCGAGAACAATTCACTGTGCCTTATAATCAGATCTAAAAGCATAAATCAATAAAAAAATAAACAAGCCGTGAAGTGCGACCCTTGAGGTCCACACGGTCAACTTCCCAGTAATATCTAAATAAACATTAAAAATATAAAACACAATAAAATTTTGAAAATACTGCTACTTTAAGTAATAATAATGAAAGGTATTCATGGCAGTAACAGGAATGAGTTAATATTAATCATATCATCTACGGGAGCATTTACTGATTAAGTAAGGCTTTTGGTGGATGGGTGATGATGATGACAAATGCAAATTTGATTGAAATTTTGATGGTTTCCAAAATTTAAGCTCTTTTTTTTTAATTAAAAGACTGCAAAAACTATTAAAAATTTCCTCAAATCATCCAAACATTTTAAAACTTTGATTGATTTTACAACAAAGTCTTTAGAATAAAAGATATAAGGTAATATCAATCGGAAGAACCTCTTTCATATGGTAACTTTGAATGATTTTTTTATTTTTAATTGATTTTTTTTCGGAATCATGAAAAAAGTTGTGCTGCTTTCTTTTCAAAAACTGATAGGAATGTATAAATTTTATAAACATTTATTACTGTGTTGTGCAAATCAGGCTAAAAAATATTTTTTATGAAAAAAACCCTAAGTTTTCTAATTTTTTTCTATTAAATTAAAAAAAAACGCTGGAACGGATCTTTATAATATATATATAATCAAAGAGATTTTAAAACACGTTGATTGACACCTTAATGATGCAAATATTATACCTGGTTCGTGAGATATAGTGAATGGAAAAAATGACCTTGGAGATCATGATGACTGTTAATAATTTTTTACTTTTTATTGATGTTTCTTGTTATCATGAGAAAAAGTTTTGATGATGCTTTCACAAGCACTGCTTGGAATGTATATATTTTATAAAAATTGAATACTGTCATTCGTAAAACAGGTTAAAAATTTATTGTTTATAAAAACCCTAATTGTTTGCACTTTTTTCCTTAAATTAAAAAACGGCTTCAACCATTTTTAACTTCCCAGTATATGGGAAGTTCTTGTAATCGCCTTGAAAATCGAAATTGAAATTTTCGACATTTCTTTACGTTTTGAGGTCTATAGAGTATATATAAAGTGTTTTTAGAAAGGGAGATGTATGTGTGTGTGTGTGTGTGCGTGTGTGTGCGTGTGTGTACGTACATACGTACGTACGTTCGTGGACACTTTTTTCTAAGAGCATAACTCACGTAATCAAAGTCGTATCGACTTCAATAAGATGTCAATCGAAGTCTCTTTGTAATCTTAAGAGCTGATTAGTTTTTGGGATACTTCGGTCGATTTTTTTTTAAATTTGAGAGATTCACAAAAATATTAATACGCGTCGATTGACACCTTAACCATGCAAATCATATGTTTGGTTCGCGAGATATAACGCATGACAGAAATGACCTTCAAAAGGTCAAAACAACAAACTCCCCCGACCGAAGTATCCCAAAAACTAATCGGCTCTTAAAATTGCAAAGACGCTTCGATTGACACCTCAACGAAGTCGATACGACTTTGTTTACGTGAGTTATGCTCGTAGAAAAAAGTGTCCACGAACGTACGTACGTACGTACGTACACGCACACACACACACACACACATACATCTCCCTTTCTAAAAACACTTTATATATACTCTATAGACCTCAAAACGTAAAGAAATGTTGAAAATTTCAATTTCGATTTTCGAGGCGATTACAAGAACTTCCCATATACTGGGAAGTTAAAAACATCGAAATTTGCTGATTAAGTAAGACTGTGAAGCTAAGCAAGAAACTTTTCATTGGTAATGAAACTATTTTCGACGTAAATTTCAACACATAATTTTAAAATTCATTTTCATTTAGACTTCACTGCTAGCTGATTGTGAAACATAAGTAACCATAATATTTTTTTTCTCTGGTTCTTTTAAGGGGGCAGCCTGGGTCTATTTTTAATAAAAATTGATATTCTAAAAACATCATTTTTGGATACTACAGACATGTAGAATTAGTATTCTAACTGTTATTTTGGTCGGCAAAACCGATAATTATATATATACAGCGATACAACAGAGCGTGTGTGAGTGCGCTCAACAGGCGTTTAAACTTTAAACGCGTTTTTCTCAAAACAAGGGTTTTTGCCCTGGTTGACACGATTTTGCAAAAACTATTTAACCGATGGAGCTGAAACTTTGAGGGACTATTCAACACATATATGGTTATAGCCCGTAGTAGAATCATGAATATTCGTTGCCATTTGACTACCCTTTCAAACAACATAACCTCTACAAAATAGGTCGAAAACTCGAAAAGTCCACCATTTTGTTATTTTTCACTTTAAGTCCTTGATTTTGGTACGGGCTATAGCGACTTACTTATACTTTAATATGCATTTTGAATTTTTTGATTTCAGAGGTTCCTGAGCCGAGAAATCATGTTAACCAGAAAAAAAGCAGGCTTTGTTGTGGCAACCATATCTGGGCCATATTGAATTATAAAAATTCAAAAAAAACCTTCCTTTTTTACACTTTAATATGTATTTTTGCATTTGTGAAAAAAATGTAATTCAATAATAAAGTTTACTGTAAAAAAAATTTTTGAAAATATGGGCAAAAACTAGAGATGCCCCCTTAATGTCTAAGGTCTATCGTTTTTGTATTCTGTGAAAAAAAAACACGTGACAGATATTATAAGCTTGGATGGAAAAGATTGTTCTCGATAATTCTCAAACAATGGATTGTTAAAACACAAAATAATTAAGGATGGTATGGTAGTGAGCTAAAAACGTTGCATACTTTTTTTTGCTTAGTAAACAATATTTGAGTAAAAGTTGATAATAAAAAGAACAACAGTATTCAAAATGAAAATAGCCTAAACAAAAGCAGTTCAAATAATGAACAAAAGAGAGCAAAGGAACTTGCAAAGTATAAAACAAAATTCGAAAGTATTGAATTTTTGAAAATAATGGGAATTTCATTTGACAACGTAAAGGAGTTGATTCTAATTGATCCTGATATACCAAATAAAGTTTTTAAAGTTGAACGATACAGAAATGTGTTTCTTTTTCTTTATTGCAGTAGACTTTTCTCTTAAAAATATTCTGTACAAATCTTACGAGAAGAGTCGATGTAGTTTAGATTTAATAGTAAGTGGTGTCTATTCACCGCTGCACTAATTCATACAAATTTCACAACTTTAAACGCGTTTTTCTTAATCTTCCAGATCTTAGGATATCCTTGATCCCAAACCTATTTAAATTGCCATTTCATATCGAAAAGATATTCATAGACTTCCATAGTTTCAATTGCTTCATAGCCTAGCAACTTTGATTCTCTTATAAGTTAGATGCAAACTTGCGGAAAACCGCAGAAGGGACTGGTTACGAACCCTTTTCTCCGCAACTTGTTATTTGCACATCGACGATTGAAGGACAAAAGGACGCTGGCGAAATTTTGGCGAAATGGCGACTTCATGTTATTGAATGCAGTTTTTGCTTTTACGCTGGCTGACGAGATATTGTCGCATGATGGCTATTTTGAATACTTGTATCCAAAATTTCCATGGGTGTTGAAGAATCATTTAATTTGTATTTTTCCACCATTTCACATCAATGAGACTTATATTTGTTTTTATTTTGCATTTGATCTTGAGAAACATTGAATATGCAGTCAAAAATATAAAGTATGTGTTACAAAAGTTGGCTGAAGAAGTAATTGAAATCTTACGAACCCTTAAAAACTAGACTTATAAACTACTAAAACCTACAGTTTTTTTGATTGGTGAAAGTATTATAGCATATGATTTTGAGATGTATTGACTACCATTGTATCTGTACTACTTTACTTTCGAACACTAAAAATCATTTCTTATTTTCAAGTTGATCTTGAAACAACATGCAATACGCAGTAAAAATTCGATGTCTGATTATATGTAAAACATAAAAAATCTTAATTGTGAAATCTGAAATCTGACGAGCCCATACAATGAATAAGTTTCAAACATTTGACAGATGTTCCTTACATATTTAATGGACGTCCCTTTATGCATTAAGTAAATTGATTGTTTATTGTTTCTTTATGAGTTTTTTTTGGAAAGTAGTAAAGAAAACTATAAAGTTTTGTTTGATGAAAACCTAAAACATCAGATTTCGAAAAGCAATGATTCCCAGAAATTTAAATTAGATTTTTTCATTAAAATAAGAAACGGCAGTAAAACTTATTGGAAATGTGAACAAAATTTTGTAAATGTTAATAAGCTTTGATTGACATAACAACAATGCATTTAGAATGAGAGACATCACATAATATTATTCGTATCAACATTATTTAGTGATTTAAAAATTTAGTTTTCTTATTGTAATGAAGAAAAAAAGGTGTACTGTTTTTTTTACAAAAATTGTTTGAAATATCTAAAGCTTATTAGCATTGATTACTTTTTATGCAAGTTGTGTTAAAAATTGATTTTTTTTTAAAAAACCCTAATTATGTTTTTTTATTAAGGTTAAAAACGGCTCCAATTTTTTTTTTCAAAATTTGATAGAATCATGTAAATGTTAATACGCGTCGATTGACAGCTTCAAAATGCAATTCCAATGATTGGTTCGCGAAGTCTACTGCACGATAGAAATTACCTTGAAGGAGTCATAACAAAAATAAACCACCCAGCCGAAGTTTTCCAAAAACTAATCAGCTCTTAAAAACGTAAATCCGCTTCGATTAGCACTTCAACATAGTTACACACACACATACACTTTAAATATACTCTATAGACCTCAAAACGTAAACATATGTTAGATATTTCAATTTCGATTTTCGGGGCGAATACAAAAATTTCCATATACTGGAATTATACATATGTATATACATATATATAAAATTCAAAAAAATCCAAAGTTAAGTGCTCCGAAACTTGCAATTGGGGAAGGCATCCAACCTTAAAACAATTAGAATAATTTTGGGGATACATAATTTCAATGGCAGACTAGCCCGACCAAAGCCATATGTAAGCAAACGCCATAGATAGAAGAGAAAGGAATTTGCAAAGCTTTAGAAAATTAAAAACTTTTTCTTCTAGATAAGTGATTTGTTTACGAACGATACCAAATTTAACATTTTTTGAATCAGATTGTCAAACATACGTCTGGAGAAGTCCGAGTGAAGAATTAAAGGAGCACAATTTACGACCCACTAAAGAAAGCATTGGTGTGGATCAGTAACAATATGGACATGAATGAGTGCTGCTGGACCTAGAAATCTTGACCTAATTGATGGTACAATGGATCAAACAAAGTATTGGAATATTTTAAAAGTAATTGTTAGACAAAGCGCACAAAAATTGGAAGTAAATGAGAGTTATCACTTCTACCAAGCCAACGATACCAAACGCAAGGACCCAAATGTTCGCATGTGATTACAATACAATTGTCCACATGTACTAGAAACACCTCGTCAGTCGTCCGATCTAAACGCAATTGAACATTTGTGAAGTCATTTGGAGAATAAAAAAAAGAATCAAAATATTTCGAACAAAAATGATTTAGTAACGGCTTTACAAGAGGGTGGCAAGAAATTGAGCCTTCCTAATATGAGCGACTGGTGTCAGCTATGCCAAGCAGGAAAGAAGCTAATATAAATAATAATGAACTACCTACAAAATATTTAAAAACGTGAAATATATTTGTTTGAAAATATTTGTATCGACAAACTTCAATAAAGCAATATTTGTTGAATAATCTATGTGATAACCTAAATCTTTATTTTCTCTAATATCACCATAAAATAGTTTGGTTTTGTTCCTTTGGAATAAGCATAAAAGCCTAATAATCCTGTTAATCTTCGTACGAATGATGAAAATCTTATCGTCCTAGTATTACTTTATGCCTCTATAGTTGAGTGAAAGATGTCTAATTTGAAAGATCTGGGCTGCAACATAAATATCAAGCTTCAATATTACCATTCTTGTTCAGAACGATTCCTAGAGATCCTTGACGATTTCAGTAGGCCGGTAATTTTAAGCATAGAAGCGTTAACTGATTACCTGTGTAAGGTTCATTAATGTTAAGAATAAGTGACTAAAAAATGTGGATTAACTATTATTGTTTAATGAATTTTTTTTTTTTTTGTTCATGTTCAGATATTTTGTAATTTGTAATGTCAATTCTTTTGAGAAAATGTGCTCCATACGCTGCTAGCATATCGTAAGGTACAGTGTTTCCAATTTTGCACGAAAAATTGAGTCTGAAAAAATATCGACAAGATGGGTGCTGCCTTTGCTCTCAGTGAAGAATAAACGCGATCGTGTAGTCGACCCAGAGGCTAATTTGTTGCTTTTTCGTTATAATTCTGAAGAGTTTCTGCGTAGATACATAAATGTGAACTAAACATGGATACATTATTACACTCCAGAGACGTAGCAGTAATCAAAGCAACGGGCTTTTGAAAGTAAAGGGCTGAAAACGGTGAAATGAACTGACAAGATGACGGCTACATGTTTATGGGATGCTCGTGGAAGCATCTTCAAGGATTATTTGGGAAAAGAAAAGATAATAACAAGAGAGTATTATGAGTCGTCTGAGAGAAAAAATCAGGGAAAAGCGTCCTCATTTGAAAAAGAAAAACATCTTCTTTCAGCACAATAATAGCTGAGCACACACCTGCGCAGTTTCGTTAGCCAAAATTGTGGCATTAAAGTTCGAATTATTCCAACATCCACCGTATTCATCGTATTCTGCCCACAGTGATTTTATTTTTCCCATACTTGAAAAAACCGCTTGGCGGAAGTCGGTTCACGACGAACGAAGATATCATCGCCCAAACAGATATGTATCTGTTTTGAAGGAATTTAAAAATCATATTTTCTGTTGGCTTAAAATAATTTGAGGTGCACCTAGAAAAGTGTATCAATCAAAAAGGAGATCATGTTGAGAAATAAAAAAATACAAAAAAATGTTTTTCCAAACATGTTACTTATCCATGGTAATCATTCTCTCACTACCTCGTCAAGTAGTTTACGTTGAACTATAGAGGAGTTTTACTATACGTGAAGGATCGATCCGCTATTTCATAAAAATCGGTTGTCTTAATGATGAATAATGAAATAAATTGAAGGTCACAAGGGTACTTACATCATTATCCTTGCCCATTCAATCAACTCGTTGAAAAGGTTATAGCCCGATAAATCAATATCATTTATAAGCAACTGAATTGTTTCAGATTTGTTTACTTTCTACTTGTTTAATTCAAATTAACGAATCATGTAAGTATCAAACTACTCACTCAAATTAAATACCATCATCCAAACAAATCTCGCTCGTAAAATAAAATTCCAGAATGACATCAGGTCAGTAGCAAAAATCATCCCTAAATATAACTACAGAAACTATTTCGTTCGCGAATCTCTGCACAAATGCCAATGTCCTTACAACAACACCATTTCAACACGATTGGATTGCATTTATGGCGGCTGCATTTGCTCCGATTTCGCTCGTAAAAATCGTTCCTTATAAAAGCTGATGCAATTTGTAAGGATGTAAATCAGATTGCAGTCAGCCTTGATGGAGCGATTCGTGTTTAATGTTTTACGCGCGATGCACCGCTCGGTGTCGTAAAATCGACATCCATTAAAATTTCATTTAATTTGGCAAACAAACGGTTCAAGTGCCTTTTGAACGCTTCCCTCGGTTTCGCATAATCGCAAAACCAATTTCATTATAAAATTTAACGGTCGTCGTAGTTGCAAACGAACAAAAATGCAAGGACGGAGGCGAATCGTCGCTGTGAGGGTGTCCCCGGCTAGCAGTTGCCATTGGCTTGCAAACGATCCAATGAAGAAAGTGTAATGGCGTGGGGATTATTTTAATTATCTCGCCAAGTGATAAAGATAATTTTTGAAAGTCATCGGAGGACTTTATCGGTGAACGTGCATGTCCCGACATAAGATTACGTCTATAGGTGACTTAGTTTTTTTTCCAATAGCAAAGAGTTTGCTTGTGGGGACTTTGCTCTCGTGGAAGCTGAGGTGGGCCTGTTGGGTATCGCGATAAGAACACATTACGCCACCGTCTAATGGATTTTTAAAAGTCTATTTTCGGTTGGAAATGTGAAGGATATTTGAGCTTAGGCAGAATTTATGGCATAGCCGTAAACGATTATGGTGTTTCTTAAACATTTGAATATATTTGAAGGTGGCCTAGACTATCTGCACCAAGTGTTGGGGGGTTGGTTATTGAATATCGATCTGTGATGCTTTAGTAGTTTCTTAAACGAATTGTCGTTAAAAACACTCAAGATGTCTTGTTGTTACGAAAAAGAGAAAATTATTTCTAGTTTGGTTATAAGGACATAATAATAGTAAAATTTACTAGGAGTGATTTATGATGCATAAGCTGACGGACATTCATTTTGAATTTTTTGTCAGTCAAGAGATATCAGGTAGATCGCCTACTCTTGGTTAATCCTAGATAACACTAAATAATCTACCATGGAACGATTTTGCTTATTATTGGACTAATCCTCCATCTAAACGACTTTTCTGACACTTTGGGCTGGTAGCTGTGGTATTTAGTCATCCCTGTACACAAGAGTGAAATCTTGTGGAATTAGCTTTAAAGCGAATATACATCGCTGCCTTTGTAAGGTAAAAAATTTGGCAGGCATTGCGTTACGTTCGAAATTCGTCGCCGCTTGTTTGGCCGTGCAGGTTCAGTTGAATTCACACTTCTGATTAGTCCCTGACCTGGCTTTGAGCTCAAATCTTCATAATAAAGTGTGTTAACCCACGCATGACCTTTCTGCTTTAGTATATACACCTATGGGATTTTTGGGGTACTTATTCATGAGCAGAAATAGCGGCTGCGAAAGGGGACCTAGTTGCAATGAATTCTTCCCCAAAATGAATATAATCCTCTTAAGTGGATCCTGATGAGAAGGAGACCGTTGAATCCACTCGAACGCTCATCCGCCTACTTTCTACTTCTTTAAGGAGTATACCTTCCAAGGCATCTATGACAGGCGCCAGTTTCGCTTCTAGTAAGCCAACTGGCGTAAATGGCTACATCAAGAAAACGGAGAATAAGTAGGCCTGCCCTTTAATACCGCTTTTGCCTCAGGTGCTAAGAAATTACACAGATCCTCTACAGTTGCTTTATGACTTGCATACACAGAATATGTTCCTACAAGGTTCTAAAAAGGCTGAAAGATTTTCATTCTGATGATTTCTAATAGAAGGATAAGATTTCGCTAGAATGGCTCCAAAATAGGATTGCACGATGTACATCAAATATGGAAAACACCAAAGCAGCCCAGTGTTCAATGGCTAATTTCCAAGCGACCTAGACTTGCTACCTCCAGCGCAGGGTAAGAATTTTAGTCCAGTGACTAAGGAAAGTTTGGTGTGGCCTGTCATCGGCAGGAGTCATAGCGATGGTATCATCTCACCGTCAAACTGTTAGATAGTGAAAATCGCCTATACTAGAGCCAAACTCTGAATATCCAAGTAGATTTCGGGACGCTGGCTGATATTAGGGTCACGTAAAGCTGATAACCTGTACAGATCAATCATCGGCAGATCTGTACAAACAGGTTATTGAGAAGTTGGGAAAAGGGAAGTTCGAAGCTGTCTCTAGGGGAGACATCCCGATATCTTAATCTAGAACATGAATAACAGCTGAGCCATACACGTTGACCTCATAAAGTTCACCAATGCAGACTTCTTGGAGCATAATTAGAAGACAGCAAAGCTAAGTGAGGAAGACATGAACAGAGAAAGGCTCTCATAATCCTCAATCAGGAATTAATAGGCCCATTGAAATTCTGAAGTGGGGTGATAAGCTATGGCATTTTCGCTATCACGCTACGAGTATACCGAAAAGACCGTACAGGGAAAACAGCACGTCCAATGCAGAAAGAGGGTGTAATTGACTTCACTTGGAAAGCCTTAGCAAACCCGATCGTGGACTTCTCCGAATCAGGTCTTCTTGCCAGCGACGGAAAAATACCGTCATCATTGTGGAGTTGGCTGGAGATTTTCTGCAACCTCTCGACTTAGTTGAGGAAGACGCGATGTTTTTTTCAGACGCAAAGGCTGACAAAACCATATGCTCACATGCTGAGACTCCTCCAAATAACCCTCTTTCATTAAAATGCGGAGTCTGATGCAATACTCCTCCACCTTCTTCAAAATTAGAGAAGCTATTACTAACTCAAGAACCTTAGATCGGACAAATTAAGGTATGTGGTCTTAATATGAGTGGATATGGGATAGCATCTCCAATCAATACGTGTAAACCCAAGAGCAAACATAACAAGAAGAGCGCGCGAAGCGACATGCGCAATCTACTGCTATAAAGCAGCTATTGGAAAAAGGTGGGGGTTGAAACTGAAAACTCAATCCTCGCTTCAAACAACGATAATGAAACCAATCTTTGTATCTGGTGCTGTTTTCTGGTGGCCAACTATCGCTTAAATTTCATATCAGAATCTGTTAAACAAAGTCAAAGAAATTGCAGCTATAGCGATCATTGGGTTTATGATAAATTGGCTTCAACCTGAGCTCCTCACGAGACAGCCCGCCCAATGCTCTGCGATTCGATTGAAAACACCATATTTATGCTATGAGAAAAACGTTGGCAGATCCACGATCTGATGCTGATGCCAGAAGAAGTAAATATGTTTCTTCGATCCTCTGCTTCCACCCTAGTTTCAAGTCATTCATCCAGAGCAGGGACGATTGGGTCAAACTAAGGCATGAATCAGTTCCTCTACACGGATGGATCAAATAATGAGAAAAAGGTTGACTCTTGTGTTTTCTTGTCATAGCTTAATCTATCCTTCCAACTTTCTGATCACTGCAGTATATTCCAAGCAGGAATCATGATAAACTGTAAACTGGATTAAAAAAGTCAAATTATTTATTCAAGAAATTTAAATTTAATTTTTCAATCAATGTTCAACGTGTATACCTCCAAAATTGTAATGGAATGACGACAACAATTGAATGATACCCCTCTCCATATTTAAGTGACCCTATATTGGGTACCGGGGCATAGTGATATACCCTATCGAGAGCTGACCTCCAGGATTATACACTAACACCCCAGGTTACCCATTCTCTAGCTTCCATGAAATTAGGATTCAAGCAGCATTACACAGAGGCTACAAACAGGGCCTGTTTAGTTGAGGAAAACTATAGAACAACCAGGAAAACTTGATTCGCACTGAGCTGCAAACGCACCAAGCAACTCCTCAACATGAGTCTTGAAACATAAAGTTACACCATATCTTATTAACGAAACATTGTCTGAAAGGCAGAATCTTAGAACAACTTGGTGTTACCCTCAACGACTGTCCAGCACTATCCAAAACACGAATGCAAATTCTAGGCTCCCGTTTCCTAGATAGCCTCAAAGGAGTTGCCAATTTAAATATTAGCTGTACAGATATCTTCACAAGAGAATCCAAACGATTCTCAGCATCCTGATGCTAGGTTCTAACGTCTTCCTTATCTTTGGTGGTATCACAATTTCTAAGTGCGTCATAATTAAAGGAGTTTCCACTACAACCAATCAGTCTTTCAATGACAGTGTGAAAATTCGTTTGCGTCTTATTTATACTCAATTATCCACTTTGCACTAAATCTCGTCAAATTTAATTTCTAAATGGAGTTGCAAAAATTTTATATGAAAAACATCCAAATGAATTTAAAAGAAATATCTCGAAGCTCTTTAGATATTTATGAGGTTCATTCCAGCTAAAGTCCTTGTAAGTAAGATGCACCTGTAATTAAATTTACGTTGCCAAGCCTTCAGTAAAATATTCTCAGTCTAGGTGGTACGAACTCGCGTTTCCAACGGATTACAAAAAAAAGTCGAATTCCTTTTAATTTACATGTTGGAAAACTAGCAAATGCAAGATGACATGAACTAATAAGTCTACGCGAAAATAAAAGGAACTGATAACAGTGACTGAAATACAGCAGCATGATATATGCTCATTTTTCATAGTTGACATTCTACTTTATTCGATGGCTTCCCATGCAAAGTGCACACTTGCATATAGTGTGCATGCCAGTCGGAACACCTTCAGCGTCACCATCTAGCAAAACCACCTTTATTCCCAGGACTATCGTCTAACTTTTGCAGCTCCGCGTAGCATTCGCTGAATAATTCATCGTCGCCAGCAGTAAAACATTATTGTTATATTATTGTTTCTTTTTTTATAATTATACGGCTCCGTAGCGTGTGCTTCAGACGTTGCCTGGTATGATGCCAGCTACTTGCAGAATTAATAAGTAATTCATCTATCGCCCGTCGCGGACTTGTATTCGCCGCATAAAGCACCGGCAAGGGTCTCCGAAATAAGAGCTTCCTCCGATGTATTTATTAACACGCGTTGAAATATAAGTTCCCATTAAATAGCTGGGGCTCTTGTTCGATATCAAGTCGGAAAATTCATCAGATATTCAACTTCCATTTGGTTTAAATGGCTGCGAAACGAGTAGGAGGTATGGATGGTAGCGTGATTATGTCGCGGCAAGATGGAGAGGTTATTTAGCACTTTAGTGCAAGTCCTTTCAAAAAATTTGTAAAAGATTGATATGCTAATACCAATTTAATTTCTGCTGGTCATCCTTGCTACTCCGTTATTTCCCCATTCGGTAACCTGATTCAAGAGGTGGTGACTGAAGTAAATAAAAATGCTTTGTAATTAAGATGGTGAGCAGTTGGGAAGTGTTTTGTTTTGAAGTTTGTTGTATAAAGTGGTGTATAGCACCCTTCCTAATTATATTCTACTGCAATGATCAGAGTTACCAACGACGTACTTGAATGAAATTCAAGTTAATCACAACTTTCACGGTGACAAGAAAAAAAACATTAAGTAAAAATGCATCAACATTGTAATTTTACATCAAGGAGTTTGCGATTTGCTTGAAATTATAAATCTTTTTTTTTGAAATCTTTTTTAATAGCAGGTTGCACATTCTTATATTCATACGGTTAGAAAATCAATAATCAAAGAATAGACGTTTTCGTGACTATGAAAATCACTTTCCTATAACGTATTTTGTCTTGAACGATAATTCTATTAGGTCCTTTTTAAGTCAAACAATTTTGACAAACTGCATTCTGTTCCATACATCGAGAGAGAAAAATCATCATAATAATTACATAGACGACATTAAAAAAATGGTTAAATAAAATTATCAATGTCCAAAATATTATTAAATAGTTTAAAGTATCTTTTATAGACAATTCAGAGATCGAGATTAGTTAGTTACAACGATAGCCGATATATTTTGCGATCAACTATTTGAGAGTTTTAGTAAATCGTGACTGTTTTCTGAGCTAACCAAGAGTAGATAAAGCAACAATATTTGTTTTTGAATATGCAGTAACCTCTCGATGATAGTGAAATTCTGATTTTATGATTCACTAGGATATACAAACCTCAAAAATTTTGTATCCATCCAATGAAGGACGCATTCCTAATAATGCTTCTCCAATAGTTTTGTTCAGAAATAATGGTGTCGCCAAATCTTTGGATGATTGCGTTAACTGAAAGAAATTTGACTCAAATCTGGCAAAAGTCGTAATGCAAATAAGATAACAAAGTAATGAAGAGTATCCTGAAATAAGAGTTAGCTGGAAAACTTGAGGCAAAGATGAAAAAATTAATGAGCATTTCAGAACTATTTTCCATCTGAAGAATAAAAAATTTCAAGATCAGCATGGACGATCACTAAAAATTTTAAGGGTTGATTCTACAACTCAATTGTGAATAGATTCAATTGCATTTGGTAGTTACGCTTTCAAACGTTTCATCGTTGAAAATCTTCTCTCAAGGGTGCACGTCGTAGCTGGTAACATTATCAAATAATTGAACAATTTATGAATAGTTGAGAACAGATCATTATTGCATTGGGCAAGAGTTTTAAGTGGATGTGTTGCAGGGTCAAATTCGGCTTCCACGGAGTCCCATTTTTATTTATTTTTTGTCTTTCTTAAAACGGTATTTTTTTTTAAAGATTTATGATCTGCGAATTTTGATTGTGGCCTATAATGAAGTCATCTTGTAGCGAAATCATAATAATAAACAGAGTGTTAAGTTAGGATGAAAAACAAATTTGGACTTCTGAAAATGGGTGCTGCAAATAATATTATATTATCTATTTCACTTACTCTAATAATGTGGCTGTTGTGTTGATCAAAGCGTGTTGTCCTTTATGTGATTTAATGTTTTTTGATAGATGGAGCAGTGTAGCGCCATTTTATTCATTCAATGCAAAAAATCCTCCAAATTAATTTAATTTTTTTGTCAAACTGATTCGCACTTGCAACAATCAAAGTTTTAAAAGATACTTTAAGGAGTACTTGCCTGACAAAACAATACAGTTAAAATAATTACAGAAAATAATCATTTAAAAATATACGGACTTTACTCCACTTAGTTAATTGTTTCATTATCATTATTATTATTTAAAGTGTTCTTATTTTTATTGTTGTTTTTCATGATTGTGCACATATTACAAGGATGGGAAATTGTTCATGTGGACCTGAAGGATTGCATCCCACTTTTTTTTTAATTCCAGCCACCACAACGCCGAGCTCTCTTCGCCATTCGTGAGGTGAGTCTTTATGTAAAATATTAAGGGTATCAATGAATTTCCTCTGTTTTATTTGGATTTTATTTATTATTTTAAAGATTAAAACATTAAAAGAATTATAAGCTGGGTTAAAAATTTACCAGCCGATTAAAAAAAGGCATTTATAATATATTAAAAACAAGAGAACAACCTATTAATCTTTTTAAGTTCTGTAGAGAATACGAAACCCAAAAAGTTATTAAATTTTTGTTTTCCAAACTTCAAATCATAGGATGAGTTGGTTTGTTCACTAAAATTGATGCTAAAATTAAAACGAAAATCAAGTGATATGAAAGAGAAGATAAAACATATTTGACCAAGTTTACGTTAGAGAGAGAGAGAGAGTAAATGATAATGTTTCTTTTGTATAGGAAATATGACCATGATTAAATGGTAAACCAAAATAAAATAAAAATCATATTATATTATTGTATAATATAACAATTCACAATTTTCACAAGTGCTTTCTTCGTTATGTCGTTAAATAAGAATCACCTCTGCATATCGTCGGCGTCAATGCAGGACCTTGTAAATGCAAAAAAAATTACAGGACGCAATAAAAATCTTCTCAAAAGCAATGCAAACATTAAAATTGACCAAAAACATTTTCACCTAAAATTGTAGTTACAAGGTCCTGCATTGACGACGACGATATGAAGGTCAATGTTGGGACTATCGGCGCAATTAATTGCAAATCACATGCATTATGCAAAAATAGGTTAGGTACAGGCAGAGTTATCTATGCCTGGAAAGCTTCACCCCGCTTTCAGTCCCCTAAGTTGGAAATAAATCCCTGATGATTGATTCGGGAAGTAAATACGTGGTCGAGACTTCTTGCTGATTACATCGTTTTCCTAAAAGACCGAATTGATTTAGAAATAAGTTCTCTAACAACCCTTGTTCCGAATATGAATGTTGTGGGGTTGCTTTCCTTTCTGGCAAGCTCCATAGGTACACCTACCTGGGAGATGATTTGATTGCGGTGTGCGTGCGAGATTTTAGTTAAGAGTGTAGTATAAGGTTAAGTTTCAAATCAATATGTGGTTTGGTTGTTAACCATATTGAATTTGTCAGTATTTTTCAACTCGGGCATTTCAATGACTGAATCTCATACAATGAAAGTTAGAGCAACGACTAGGGAATCTATATTACGCGTCAAAATGAGCTCAGGTCTGCCAGCAGT
Organism: Oxycera nigricornis; assembly: GCA_963942545.1. Classification (NCBI taxonomy): domain Eukaryota; kingdom Metazoa; phylum Arthropoda; class Insecta; order Diptera; family Stratiomyidae; genus Oxycera; species Oxycera nigricornis. The sequence continues at coordinate 99,685,717 of OZ012659.1, forward strand.
CACCACAGTTTGTGAGAGGCCGAACCAACATGTCTGCACGACATGTTATGTTATATGCTTGTCATCTTATTAACGAGACTAAACGTCTGTGAGGACAAGACGAAAAATTTGTTGACTTCAACTTTCATTATTTTTGACATTCTTAGTCGTCCTGGTTTGAACGTGGCTTTGCCAGGCACGCAAAAACGCTGCCAATCATACAATAATTTTTTCCCAATCTACTTCTAAATCTATGTGTTTCCACTTTGAAAATCATATGAGCTCTTTGGTTTTTAGACCAAGGGAAAAACGTTTCATCCATTCCATAGTGTTTGGTTGTCTTGTTGTTTACAATTCTGTTTCATGTTCAACCTATTTTCGGTTACTAGTTTGACAATTCGATTAAACAGCTTTCAGCATCCTTACAACATCATCTCATTGTTTTGCACGTAATATTTTACCTTTCATAGGATCAATGCAAATATTTGTAACAATTGGGGCATTTCACGTGAAACCGACAACGAAAAAAAAGTGAGGTTCTGAAATTCGTTCATATTGGGCACATTTGTACTTCTAGGGTATATGAATGTGTACACATAATGTTCTTTTTGATTTTCAAATGAGATTCCGATTTTGAATTTTTTTTCTAGTTTAAAACCGGAAGTGAATATTTAAAATATTTTTTTCAATAACTTCGACCATTTTAATTTTTATTTTTTTTACTGTAAAATAAAGCTTAACATGTATGCAATTTACCATAAAAATTGCAGAATGGGATCTGGATTAGTTCAGGAGATATATTAATTAGAGTGCGTGCATGTCGCTCTGAGCGTGATACCTGTCGCTTGTTAAAGTTGTTTGGTGATGTAAAAATACATCAACACGTTGATAATATTTCAGTAAAATTGATTATTTATTGTTGCCTTACCCTTTTGTGTCATTCTCAGGTTATTGAATACCTAAATTGAAAATAAAATGTAATATTTTGAAAGAAATTATGTGTAGAAACCATTTTCAAAATAAAACATTATTTTACGTGATTTTTTCTCAATTGTGGTGACAAAATACGATTAAAAGCACCATCTCTTAATTGCAAAAAGAATCACTTCATCAAAACGAATCAGAATTACATAATAGAAAGAGATAAAAGCGCAACGCTTGTTTTCCATTATTTTTTTCATTGTAGTTCTAACCTCTTAGTGAGCTAAGTTCGTCAATAAGTTTTATCATTTTGATTGACTTTTTTTGCCTCCCTACGGTGATCGCGACTTTAATCCATTAAATTTACTGGCTCCGAAAGGTTAAAAATATAAGGAAAATTCCGAAAAGTTTAGATGTAAAATGGAATGGAAATATTTTACATTTTATTCAAAATTAAGGTATTAAATAACTTTAGAATGACACAAACAGGTAAGGCAACAATAAATAATCAATTTTACTGAAATATTATCAACGTGTTGATGTATTTTTACATCACCAAACAACTTTAACAAGCGACAGGTATCACGCTCAGAGCGACATGCACGCACTCTAATTCATATATCTCCTAAACTAATCCAGATCCCATTCTGCAATTTTTATGGTAAATTGCATACATGTAAAGTTTTATTTTACAGTAAAAAAAATAAAAATTATAATGGTCGAAGTTATTGAAAAAAATATTTTAAATATTCACTTCCGGTTTTAAACTAGAAAAAAAATTCAAAATCGGAATCTCATTTGAAAATCGAAAAGAACAGTAAATTTTCTATACAAAACACTACATTTATTATTTAATTATAATTTACTTCAATATGAAAATAAAATTTCAAAAAACCCCTGCGGTGAAAATTTGAATTCTTTAGAATCCCATATCTGAACAACTAAACATCAAATAACAAAAATATTATGTGTACACATTCATATACCCTAGAAGTACAAATGTGCCCAATATGAACGAATTTCAGAACCTCACTTTTTTTTCGTTGTCGGTTTCACGTGAAATGCCCCAATTTCAAAAATAAAAAAATATTCATGACTATTATAATCTGGTGAACTGACACAAGACTATTAAATGACTGTCACCGGATAAAGTCTATATAATAGCAGATAAACTAACGTACAAAGTACGGGCTAGAATTGCGGATAGAGTGATTGATTGTGTTATGGAAACTGGAACTGAAATAAATCCTGTTCAGTAAAAAATTGATTTGCATTACGTTTGTTTTGATCAGCATTAGAGGCTATGAAATCAATCTTCCCTGTCATTCAATGAACATACTCAACCGACGGAACTTTTTAAGGTTAAATTTATAATTGATTTTACTGATACAACCATTACTTTTGAAACAAAGATTCACATTTCAATACTCAAGTCTGTAAAGTATAAATCACGTAATTACTTTTAAGTAGAATCATAAGTAAGATTATAGGAAGAAAATGTACAGCTGCATATAATCAAAGTAAGACGTTGTTTATGCTTATTCGCTCGGGGGTTGATACTTTTTGTCCAAAAGTACCGTATCTTTCCCCTAAAGAAGCTTTATTCTGAATATTTTCGGGTGTGGTCCATGAATACATTTTCGTTTTATTTCTTGATAAAAACAGTTTTATGAAGTTGATGATGAAAATTAGCTTTTTAATTGAATTTTTGATGTTAATTTATTACTGCAATAAACAAGGCCAAGCATTCAACGACAAGAAACATGTGTGATGAATGCACTGGGTTAAATGATCTCAGAGGCTATGTACAAGATCTACAAACATCTTTTTTTCTCTTGGATATGAAAGTGCTACTTTCCATTGAAATATGACAGCGAATAAATAACCTGCTCCTCGACCAATTTGTTACATCTTCAAAGCAAACACTTCAATTACATTAAAGTACAGGCTTTTTCCAACGATAGTCCTTATTATTACCTCAATTACAGACACACAAACCTCTCCTAATTTGACAACACTATTCAAAGCATGCAATAATTTTACATGTTTTCGTATTCTTCCTCTAATTCCCGTCAGTGTTTATTCGCTATTTCCCTCCAGGGAATTTCTTCCATTCCATATACCATGTAGATACATACTAGCTTCATATATCCGAACAGGACGAATACGACGTGTTTACCAACAAGCTTCCCGTATGAAAATCGATAGGAAGCACATTGACCCTTAAGGAAACTCAGGGTTTTTTAATGGCACTTTGGAAAACTTTACGAGCCAAAGAGTCCTTGTTTGCGAAGAGGACAATAAAAAAATTATGGGGAGTGTTAAATCATAATTTAGGTTCTAGATTTGTCGGCGTTGCTGTTCTCATCGGTTTCGTTGCTATCGTATTCGTGTTCTTGCAACTGTAGAGCAATGAATCGTAAAATAATCGAGTTAGCACAACATATATGAATTATTGCTTAATTGAACAACAACGTATGGACGCTATTAAATATTAATTAGAGGATAATGAAAATAATGATCGAAATAATGATCAAGCGTCGAGGAAAAATTAAAAATCATATCAGCAAAAAAGGATGGTTATAGGTGAATATCATTTGATATAATAAGTTTCATTCATCCCCAATTTTATTATTTGTTTTAATTGCCACTAAACGAAGCTGTTCTGTTAGTTTGCTTGGGTCGATTATGGCTGATGATATTGCTATTTTGAGGTAGTGATAAACAAATACTGAAATATTTGATGAAAGGAAAGACGCGAGTCAAAATCAAACTAATAGATTAAAACTGCTCTATCGATTAATTTCTTGCAATAACTCTTTTTTCCATTTATTGAATTTTTTGGGTGGTGAATAATAAAACGAGATGATTTTTAATCACCTTGCATTTAAGTTCAATAAAAATCTTTTGGTGGGCCAATATTCAAAAATTTGCATTTTATATTTTCGTACCATTTAAAATTTTATCTATTGAACAATTTATTGAGCATAAATATGGTATGCATTTAAACATATCGATAAATTTTATCTTGAGAAGTTATTTCCTACAAAGTCTTATTTCCGCAAAAGCTTTAAAGTTGAAGTTTCCTTTTATCACGACTCTTGACTAGGTTTTTTAGAGGAATGTGATCAATTTTCACATATGAAGTGAATCCAAAAGTAAATTTTTTATTCCGGCGCATATGTTGTTCATTTTCTCCAGAGTCATATCTTTTGTGGCGGAAGGAACATTTTGTTGTTCTTGAGTTTCTGTGTGTATGTTAGTATAATCATATTTTTGACGAAGCATGCAAGTATTTTCTTCGACTTGGAACATATCCATCTATCCCTATGGTAATGTTTTCCATGATAAACATTTTGAGATTCTTAAGCAAAATATAAACGAACTTTATGGTGAGTTTTTAACTTGTGTTTATTTTTTGTAACCACAGACTCAAATATTAGTCAATTCTGACTGGAAATTTAATTTGCTTCGCTGTTACTTTCATTTCTTCAAAAAAAAAAATTAAAACCGACTCGAAGGTAAAACATAATTTTGAATATTCAGTAACAGTCCATATCATAATATACTTGCATTATTCATACGTGAGTTTGTCCTAACTTTTCTAATAGATTGAATACATTTTGTATGTTCAGCGTAAGTGGGTACAGTTTGCCCTGCTTTTGATGGAAGAAAATTCTGAAACATTCCTCACTGTGCCTCAGTGATTTCGTAACTTTTTCATAAGTGTATTGTTTAATTAATTCTGAACATTCTTACAATTTATGCGAAGGTTTGGTGGTTTACATTTAAATTGCTAACCAAAACTGTCATTGAAGGTGATGTATGAACAAATATGGTTTAAAATATGCATCGACAATGTAATGAACCGATGTGTAGCTAGTAACTAGTCTACAATTTCTTTAAAAATATAAATTGAAATATCATTTTATTCGCCGGTGAAAAATATACAGGTCCACATATCCCTTTCTTCTAGCGTTGAGAGGTGGACATCTTCAAAAGATACCGATTCGTTTCTGCTTCTCAGTATGTTGGTCATTTATCGCCTTAAATAACCTAAGCCTCCTAACAAATCTCACTCTTATATTTGCACCATACGTGTGCGACAAGTTCACCAATTTTTTTTTGTATACTCAGTACTTTTCAGACGATGAATTATACTGGAGTCCAGTGGCGTGTAAATTTTGGCTGCGGATTCTGCAGCTTCTCTCTTAGGTTTGATTGCATTGACATTTTCTAAGATTAATACATAATAGAAGCAAAAGGTAAACATCTATTTGATTGATCCTATATACTTCGTGCATAATTTGCATAATTTATATAGATACATCTAAGGTACATTGTATTCATAAAAAAAACGAATGTACTTACGTTTCATAAAAGAATCCATAGAGTTTGGGTGATCAGAAGTTAAAATCACGTATTCTGGTATGAATGTTTATATGTTTTATTTGATATTTTCGTAGTATTTTATTTTATCATCGATATTAGGTATAAATTAAATTTAAATGAAGCGAAGATGGGGTCCATAACCGCTTGTAAATGAGCTCAAGTCTACGATCCTTACCAATGGAAAACTTATTGATTATTTTTCATTGAAGTCTCCAATCGCAGCAATTGAATGTTTTTCAATGGAAATCATTGCTTATGCAGGTAATCGTTCTTCAGACATAGTATTTCTGAGGAATGTTTTAACACGTTTCAGGGTTGAAAAGCGCCTTTCTGCTTCAGCTTTATGATATCAAGTTGGGAATATTGTAACACACACATTTTGGTTTTTTTAATTACTTTCAATTAGAAGCCTCGGTGGTCGATGGGAAAGATCGCAGATAAGTTATGACTGAATCATTGTATATGCCCCAATCCTCCAGTCCACCAATCCACTAATCACTCGATCCTCTGATACCACGATCCACCAATCCAACAATTCCTGAATATATAAACATGAGATTTTCCAACGTTTTCTTAAACCATTAGTGTCGGTGTTATGTACAGGATGTGGTAGAAGTATTTTCATTCATAAAAAAATGATAATTTGGTTGCCTTTTCCGGTTACCGCAAAATTTTTCATGTCTCGACCTGTACCATTTTCTGATGGCAAACAAACTGACGATTTTAGTTTTTTTGTAACATCACAAGAAGAGTCTATCATTAAGAAAACGCACTGAGTAGAATTATCAATACAACAAAATTACTTTCCTTTAATTACCTAATTAAGGTTAATAATAAAGATAATTTTATTTCTTTTAAACACAAAATTTGGACCAACTTTGATTAGCGTTAAAACGAAATCAAATTTGAAAAACCTTTGGTCAAATTCAATTTATTTATTTATGTGATTAAATGCATCTATGTATATAAAACGTTTCACTTGGGGGCAATTCATATATTACGTAACGCAATTTTTAAAGTACTTTAACTTCCCCTCCTTTCAATGTAACAATTGTAACATATTCAAAGCCAAGAACTAATTCGCCCAGAGCTTTTGGCTATATATTACGTTTGATTAAGAGATTTTTATACTGTAGCGCCTCTATGGCACTACCTTCAGTTTCCAATGATCGCCACTGTGGGCAAATGATCGAAAGATAGGGAGAGAGAAGACGATACTAGAAGAAGACGTCAAAACCCGCGTGAAGAGAATAATTGAATTCAAATAAAGTCTAAGTTAGTTTTATATACAGAAGTTAGCCTTTTCGTTCGTATGTGGACTTTGGCGATGGAAAAGTGCGCCAAAATACCAACATACATGTATATATTATGATTAAAGTGTTATCAGGCAAATATGTGCATATATGTAAATACGATAAATTCATGTGTAGAGAATATAAAATAAATATTTATTATACAATCCAAATTATATGTATAGTCCAAAATTACCACCGTCACTGCTGGAGTCTCAAAAATTTTCCTTCATCATAAAGTTCAATACGAAAGTCTGCTACTTTTACGAATACATCCATTCGGTTCGATTGTCCAAGTCTTAAATTTTGGTAAATCAATCTATCCACGTTGAGTTCTTGGGCTGTTTTGTTCACCTCAGCTGTCGGAGACAACCTTCGAGAGTGGATAGTCTTAGATGCATGCGCGTAGTGAGGTACGGGCAGGGTAGGGCCGCTGCCCCCCTAGACGATGGAGCTCTCAGGAACGCTAATGAACCGTAATGCCTACTTGAATCCTTTGCGACCGCATGCCTGCTTTCACCCTTTTTTCGATCCTGTCGTATGTCTACTCTCAGCAACCAAAACTTTTTTACCGGCAAAAGGAAATATACCGTTAGAAATGTACCGTAAAAATGAAAGTATCGATGAGGAATTTTATTTTGACTCATTGAACACTGACTTTGATATGGAAAGTCAAACGATTGTTTTGAAAATATTTATAATAGTGACATAGTTCCAGTGAAGCGACGAGTTATACAATTAGAAACTTCCAGCGATAGTGAAGAAGAAAATGATGATAATGAGAATTGTGGTATAAATGAATTTATGGTTTGGAAAGATGTTACTCACAGAGACCAGCCTCAATCAAAAATCAATTTTTCGACAGTATCTAGGATTGATGGACCTAATGTACCTGTTCATTGTACGGAACCTTTCTATTTTTTGAGCTTCTTTTTCACAGATACACTACTTGAAACAATTGTACTAGAAACACATAAATAAGCCAAAAATAAAATAGAGCAGCAGAGCCTATAGGAACGCTGGGCGCAAAAGTATAAGAGTATTGCCATTTTTATCGCTCATTTTGAGGAAATTGTCAATGGACTCAAAAATATTTCTAGAGAAAGGAATGAAGCAACAAGAAAAGGTGGACTAATTCAGTTTTCATTATATGTCTGGCACTAAAAGCCAAATACTAGGGCATATTGGAACCTGTTGCCAATGCGTTACAATCGAAAACTATCGATATGTATGCATGCGTGAATCATATTAAAGGTATAATTTCTATTATAAATAATCATCGAAGCAACGCAGACATAGAGAGCCTAAATGTTTTGGATATTTCAATCAGAACTGCAGCTGCCCTTGGATCTTATAAACAAGTCCCACGCATTGTGTCTCGCCAACAACACCGGTTCTATCACTCCGCTGAGACTCCATGCGATTTGTGGAAGCGATCGATTGTCATTCCTTATTTAGATTCCCTAATATTCTCACTGGAGCAGCGTTTTGGTGATCAAAATCTGCCTGCATTCGTATTAATGTCGCTACATCCCAGCACAATGTTGAATATGTCGCTCGTTGATTTAAAAAAAGCACAAAGTTTCTGCATATACTACAATTTACTTAATTTTAATCAGGAAGCCGAACTATGGTATAAAAAGTGGCAGGACAAGCTGGACAAAGGTATAACCACAGAAGATCTCGGAAAACTGGATTTTACTGAAGTGTTAAAGGAGGCGAACATTTTCTTTCCCGCAACAAAAAAACCAATGCTTGTTTCCTTGGCACAACCTTGCACTACAAGTAACATAGAATGGTCCTTTTCCACACTGCGTCGTGTTAAAACGTGGCTGAGGTCAACGATGACCTCAAATCATTGATATGTGCCCTCAATGTTAGTTTTTCGTCTAGTGTTTCTTGTCCCTGGTATTCGGTTTGCTCAACTTTTTGTGTAATTTCGTTGTTAATTTTTAGCATACATAATCGTGTTGAATTTCCTTTCTGTAGAAAGATGTATTTCGTTTTTTCCGTATTCATGGTGAACCTGCTATCAAATAACCATTGCCAATATTTGTCTCTGCTTGTTTTGGTTTAAGTCTTTCCTGTGTAAATTAGTAGTCGTTTAAATTCATCACTACTTTCAGAATAATCCCTGAGAAAATTAAGATATTCGTATATGACAGAAAAAAGATAGGACCCAAGATAGATCCTTGCGGTACCCGAATATTAACTCGCGCTGTTGGACTGTAGATTAATTTCCATTGCAAAAATTTATAACTTTTTTGGCAGTAATTTTTTCAAATATTGGTTCAACATTTGGAAAAGTCATTTCTTGTAAATTCTTAATAGAAAATGCACCACAAAACAGCACACCAAAATGATTGCATTTAAGAAATTAATATAAAAAAATGAAAAATATCAAACTTACTCAACTTAAAAATCTAATAGCAGCTTAACGCGTATTTTAAGAATCTGAAAATTTAACTGCATGTGGACCGATAGATAGATAACCTGTATTGGAGTAAATCACGTTTTCCTTATCAGCCATGGCTCTGTTGAGCAACGATATTTCCATTTTATATATTTAATAAGGACTATATTTCTAAAAACAATTGAACCAAAAATGAAGTACAAAAATTAATGTAGTGAATAAATTTAATGCTTTCTTCAAAATGCAACGTATCACTTAATCCAATTTACCTAATTTTATAGTGACCCAATTGATTCAGTTTATTTTTGCCATAAATGTTAGTAATAAAAATGAAATGATGATTAGTGTTGTTGTTTTCAATTGATATGCAACATAGTCATATTCATAAGCTGAAGTTGTTACATACCGGGCAATTATTATAATATTGAAACCAAGGGGTGCATTCAATGGTGAACAGTTACCTTTGAAATATGATTGAATGAATTTTATAAAAATAGCTACTAAATGAACCCTAATTACACATATAACTATGGTGGGAGTGAACTGTTTTTATAGTGATTAACAACAAGCCTGTTCATTCTGATCGTATTTTTTATATTTTGCTAAATAACACCTATTATAATATAGGTAAGCATTGATTTAATATACTCATACAACCATTACCATAAAGATTGAACATCAAACAATTAAGTTATTTTTAAAATTCATATGAGGCAAATGTGCTTTTAACATGCTCTTAACAGAACGTGAAATGTGTTTGTATAAATAGTTTAGCAGAAAATGGAAGCAATGCAAGTAACAACCCGATAAAGGATTAAAGGCACGAAACAGTTTTCTTTTAACTAGCTATGATAAATGACGACTATAAACCTAATCATGTTGCTATTTTAGAACCAAGGGAGAATTTCTTTCTATGGATGGCATGGATCGAAAAATTCATTCATGCACTTGCCACTAATGTTGCACACATTCCACCGAAGTGAGTAAAACTACATTCGTAAACACCCCAAAAACGCAAAACTAAACTTAAGTGCCAGCGAACAGGAATTACCCTATTAAGTTCACTCGTTTTTCGATGCCCTTCACCATTCCAAAACGTATTACCTTAAGTGGACAATTACCGCGCAAAAAAAGAAATTATTGCTACGTGCCCATGTGTATCAGAACTAAACTCCGCACATTACTGCCCTTATCAACCAAATAGGGTGAAATTATTATGCTTGCATGTTTTGTAGCCTGCCATGCTGCTGCCCAGCAAATAACACTCAATCGAATTAATCAGGTTTGCGCCCCATAGGTATAAGTTAAAAATTAGGCAAAAAGTAATGAGTTCGTAAGACCGCTGAAAGAGAGCCTAATGGACAGTCATCCAGTGGGAAAAAGCATATTTTGTCATTAGGACTCGTTCTCACTGTTTAGGACAGTGGATTAATTTCATTCACTAATTATTCGTATTCTAAAGAGTAGACGTATTCCACATTTGCACAGAATGATTCTAAGAACGTCTACGTGAAACGGACGATGGTGAAGAATCCCCTCGGCAATTGGTAGTGAAGAAGAACCCAATAATTTTTTTTGGCAAAGAATCGCCAAAAAATTATTTGCACTACTTGCAAATGAATGTCAGAAATTTTTCCTCTTCTTTTTCCAAATTACCATTTTAATCCAATTTTTCTATGTAATAAAAGATTTCCAAATTCATTCTCCTATAGATTTCTAATTGGTTTCCAGTTCCATGCTGGTGACGTGGTAGATAGTTCATATTAAAAAAAGGACACTGACACAAACATATTCGTGATTTCGTCATGGAAGTTTCCCACTTTTCTTTTAGAAAATATTATTTTGGTCACTCCCATTTTTATGTCCGCCTACGTTGGCCGGCAAACATCAATACGATGCCGAGGCTAATTTTAGGCTAATTACGGGAGGAATGAATAAAACCTTTATTTGTCCAACTAATCTCTTTTATTATCAATTATTTCTTGAATTGGCATAGTCAAGATGATTACCTAGGAATGGGTCTACGCCTTCGTTCAAGAAGTTGTGATAGTAATAAAGTTATTAGCTATATATTTTATATCAATATGAAATTTTATGTGTAACTTATATAATTTCAGGCTATGCCTAGATGAATGATTGTATGCAAGCTTATGAGAATTATGAAACTCTTTAAAATACAAGAAACAGAACGTATAGGAAAATGTTTTTGAGCGAGTATGCAATAAAATTTCAAGTTGGCATCATTCTAAAAATGAGTGGTACTTTTACAAATTATGAATGTTTTCCAGATATATCTCCGATTTCATACAGCCTTTATCATCATTTCAAAGGCAGCAGAAAATTATATATATTGAAGCAGCAAGCGAAAATCTGTGTATGCCTGAGATATGCTTCTGACAAAATGTCTTGGAAACGAAAAGCATTCCATTTATCTAAGTACCTAAAAAATCCAAATTGTAGATAGTCAACAATCGCAAAGGTGATCAGAACCTTCAACTCAACTGACGTCATCCAAATAAAATAAGCTTGTTCGTCTTCGGGCAGGTAGGCTATTTTCCTACCTTACTACATTTGATTGCATAATTTTATAAGACGAAATAATTGTATGTAACCTGAAGATGATCTAAGGATCGAAACGCGTCGTGCTAATAATAAAGTTTGTGAGTCAAAAAAACCAAGTGTTTCATTTAAAAAAAGATTTTATTCTATTATGGCTGATCAAGAGAACACGCAACTTTCTATAACTGATATACTAGACCACATGTTTCTTTCAAGATTTTGCAAGAAGTGTAAGAGTTTACTTAGGAAATTTTATGGCATCCTCTTTATTTCGCAGACATCCGACCGCCGGATTATTTTCTTTTGGAAGCAAGTTCTCCCAGACTTCCTCAACTGAAAACTTAAGTCCTTTTAAAGAATGGAACAAATAAACTTCCCATAGATGGAAGTTAACCTGGTTTAGCCATGCTTCCGCCGACTAAACCCGCAGCCGCGTAGCACTGTTGTAGATTTTATTACCAATTTTAACGAAAATTTCTTAGGTCGCCCTAATAATCGGATTTTAATTTTGTAAAGTGCATTTAATAGGTGAAATTCTCTTTTATATTTTTATTCTGACTTGCAAGATTTCAAAAAAATATGAATTTTTATGAAAAAAATTGGATTGCAAAATTATTATGCGCAATCCACTGAATCAATTTTGATGAAATGTATGTATGTATTTTGTAATAAGCTATTTTATTATATTATAAAGATTTTCTAAGTGAAATATGAAGGTCCTAAGTGCATTCTAAGTAGTAAAAACATTAAATAAAGCAAGGCTTTCCCTTTCCTTTCCCTTTTGTTTATATTTAATGCTATTTTGCGACAAGCGTAAAATGTTTTCCAATTTTCAACCAATCATATCATAAATAGAAAATTTAATCACGCAGCTTTTGTTTCCGTACAACTTTGCTCTAAAATAGACAGTTTTAAAGTTAGGAGTGAGCAAAGTAGGAAAAACTCGATTTTTTTATAATGTTGAACATTTGGATTTTTTTAACTTCCCAGTGGGAAGTTATTGTAATGGGGTCGATTTTGCGAATCCCAAATTTTGACATATCTCCACGTTTTAAGGTCTCTAGAGTCCATATCCGTCGTTTTTAGAAAGATGTATGTGAGTGTATATGTACGTATGTGTGTATGTGTGTATGTGCGGATGTGTGTATGTGCGTATGTACGTATGTGCGTCGGAATTATTTTTCGTCTCGATTATCTCAAGAATCAAAAATCGCATTTAATGCGTAATTACGTAACTGAATGAAAAAATGCAATTTGAAAAAAAATCAAGATTATTTTTTAAATTCCAAACATATATTATCAGGTTAGGGGAATGAGAGGAGAGACGCTAATGCAGTTAACATTGGATATTGTTATAAGTAATTTAATATTGTTAATAACAATCAAATATTATTATATATAATTTGATATTGTAAATATAAAGTCAATTATAATAATTCAGTATTCTTAACAACGAATGATTATTGTAAATATTAATAAAATACCCTCAATAATGGCTGTGGATTCGGGGGCTGAGATAAAGAAAAGGAGGAAGACGAGAAGGACAAGGAAGCTGACGAGGACGAGGATGCCGAGGCTTTGGAAGGGGACGACCAGGTGGTGGTGGCGTCTTCCTTTACCGCTAGAAAAAAATAATAAAAATAATAAAAGTAATTATAATAATTTGGAATTATAATGTTTAATAATGGTAATATTAATAATAGTAATCAATAATAAACACAAATTATACCTTTTTTATCCACTCCACTGGGAAGTTAGTCGTGTAGGCCTCAAGGGTCGCACTTAGACCACATTTTTAACTTCCCAGTCTATGGGAAGTTCTTGTAATCGCCTCGAAAATCGAAATTGAAATTTTCAACATTTCTTTACGTTTTCAGGTCTATAGAGTATATATAAAGTGTTTTTAGAAAGGGAGATGTATGTGTGTATGTGTGTATGTGTGTATGTACGTACGTACGTACGTACGTATGTACGTTCGTGGACACTTTTTTCTACGACCATAACTCACGTAAACAAAGTCGTATCAACTTTGTTGAGGTGTCAATCGAAGCGTCTTTGCAATCTTAAGAGCTGATTAGTTTTTGGAAAACTTCGGTCGGGGGGTTTGCTGTTTTGCCCGTTTGAAGGTCATTTCTGTCATGCGTTATACCTCGCGAACCAAACGTACGATTTTTTTTGAACAAGGTGTCAATCGACGTGTATTATCATTTATGTGATTCTGTCAAATTTTTAAAAAAATTCTTGGAGCGGTTTTTTAATTTTTTTAAAAAAAGTGCAAAAAATTAGGTTTTTTTCAAAAACGCAAAATTTTCAACCTGATTTTTAAACCTAAGTAATCAATGTTGATATAATTTACATACTCCAAATAGTTCTTGTGAAAAAACCAGCAAAAGTTTTTTTCATGATTACAAAAAAAATTAAATAAAAATTCATTAAACGTTGAATGTCATTTACGTCATTCATTATATCTCGAGAACTAAATATAATATTTCCATCATTAAGGTGTCAATCGATGCGAATTATCATTTTTATGATGTTTTTATATTTTAAAAAAATCATTAAAGCGGTTTTTTTAATTTATTAAAAAAAATTGGAAAAGTAGTGTTATTTTCATAAAAAAAATCATTTTTAACTTGATTTGCACATCGTAATAATAAATGTTTGTAGAATTTATGCAATTTTACCAATTTTTGTAGAGAAACCAGCAAAAACTTTTCTCTGGTTAAAAAAAATTAAATTAAAAATAAAAAATCATTCAAAGTCACCATGTAAACAGGGTTCATTCGAATCATAATACCCTAAATCTCTTATTCTAAAGACATTGTTGTAAAGTCAATCAAAGTTTATTAATGTTTGCAAAATTTGAGCAGATTTTTAATAGTCTTCACAGCACCATGTATTAACTCTAATGAAAAAACTGCTTTGTAACCTGTCCCCCCTCCGATTGATCCGCGTGAATAATCAATCAAACCAATGCACCAAAATCCTTACGTAATCAATTGACACTCGCGTAGATGATACGATTAATATTAAGTCATTCCAATAACTTTTACGAGAAGTACATTTTTATTATTTGAAGTAGTATTATTTAATATTTTTAACATCTTTTTAGATATTACTGGGAAGTTGACCGTGTGGACCTCATGGGTCGCACCTCACGGCTTGTTATTAATGTTCCCGACTTTTATGAGAGGAAGGATAAGTCAATTATTGTAATAGAAGTTATTACACAATTTTTTCTGCAAAAATCAGTTTCAACAGCCAAATGTAGTCGTTATTTACAGATCCGCACCGGTCTAATACGGATGAGTCGGAGAAACACATATGTGTATGTTATGCGCGAATTCAAAAATCTACGATGCTTTCACTGAAAATCCTGGTTTTTGTGAATGGTTTACATCGAAGAACAAAAATGTTTTCATAATGATTTTAAACACTAAGGCGATTTGCTGCAAAACGCGTAAGATGATATCATTGATTGATCAGTTTGCTTCTGCAATGGATATATGCGTTTGTCAGTAACGTACTTATGTTCGTTGGCGTCGACTACATGCTTCGACGCAACTTTTTATTTCCATCTGAAACTTCTGGAAGCGCAATCTGTAAAGAATTGTTTCAAAAGTGCAGGTGTATCAACGTCAAGATATTGAAGAAGTGCCTGAATTTCTTTACTTTATTGCTGCTGAGGGCGATTTTCAAGGGCATGTAGGATGTGGTGTGTTATGGCGTGTCGACTGGAAAAGATATTTTAAACAATAACAATGATCCCAGTTAAAATAATGACCAAGATGGATTCTCACATGAAGATGATGGGAACACATTTTTTAATCACGTTGATTTATCTACTAAGTGTACACGTTAGAATTGGTTGAACATTAACGTGAAGTAATTAAAAATGTACCGATATATGCGAACGTCCTGGAAGAACATCATAGTTGAAAGTTTCAACATAAAATCAATCAGACAATTCATCAAGCTTCACTGGAACTTTATCGGAACAATCCATTTAAGTAAAAAAAAAGTTCTAGCGTTCTTTATGATGTAACTCATAAAGTTAATTTCTTTCGTTTGTTTCAGACTCCGATCATAATTCATGAGCTAGAGGTTTAAAAATATTTTGAAAAAAGGGGAAGTTGGCGATAGAGGAAGCTGATAGTTAGGAGAGATGAAGAGTTTCAATGAGCGGAAGTTCAATTGAAAAGCATTGATCCAACCATGAGACTGATGTATCGATAAGTGCTCAAAACACAAATTCAGATATCAATAAAGTTTAGACGAGTTCTGGTAGACCGTGCTTCAATAAGAAAAGAAAAAAACACAGTGTCTAGACATATTTTTGTATTGAAGAAGGATACATCTAGTGTCCGAAAGGTATATTTGCTATAATAAAAAAATCGAAATTGTGTGTAAGGGGGTAATGATTTTTTATTAAATATTGTCGGTGGATGAGCTGAAGAATTTATATAAACTCAGATATGAGTGGGAGGCATTGCAATTGGAAGACTTTCCACTAATGCTAAACCGCACCACAGCTCGTCCTCCACTTTCTGACATTCAGGGTACGAGTTTTAAGCTTCATCTACCACTTTCAACCTTTCCGCCATACCTCGGGAGGGGGATCTTTTTCTATATTGACCATAATACTCGTGCTGCATGCAATTTTAAATTAGAGTTTCCAAAAACTTTTAAAACTTTCTTCATTGTTGGTGGTCTTTCCTGCACGAGCGCATTTCAATTTTAAATCTGAAGAAGCTAGTATTCAAGTATGAGGAATAAGTTTTCGTCAGTTAAGTGGAAATCCGTAATATGGACCCATTGTCCACGATTCAGAATATAAACTAATATTGATGGTACACCTGCCAAATAAGGAATATTCACTTGTGACTAATGCCTGTTTCCTGAAGCCTAGTAAGTAATTGGAGCCTTATAAATGCTTAGTAGCTAATGGCATCCCAATGAAAATTAATAGACTTTTGTAAAATCATTGAAACCAATATTCTGTACAACAGTGTCATGCAATCCGTGCAGTTTCGAAGCGCTTTAGAACACGCTACTCCCGTTCCAGACCGCGGAGGAGCCTGCAGTGTTCGCGTTGGCGTGATGGAAATGGGACATTTATGTACTCACAATTTCACTTGAAAAGTTAATTTGCATTGTGACACGACGCTTCTTAAGAAATCATTATTGTGTGAACAGCATTGGTAACAATCAGCAATCCTCCGCGACATGATCTTGCTGCCTTCCAGAAATCACCGCTGCCACCAACATCCATTTCGGTCATTTATCTTCACCACCGGGGCATCATTACCGTCGTTTATCCTGTCTCGCCTTTGTCATGCATATGCAGCGAAAATTACTCATCGTTTGCAAATATTTGCTTATGATAGGTATATTTGTCATGTGCATGTTACGGATTGCGACCCACATAGCATTTTCTTTTGTGCTTTGACCTGAACAGACTTCAAACAATAACAGCGCGAACGCGGAGTCCGCTCAAGAAACGGCTAATTTATCGATGACATGCAAGCGTCGAACAATTTTCCAGGCCAAAGCTGTGGGTGACCAAAAAATATGGAAATAATTTCTTCAAGCCAGACGAAGAGATTCTGAGGAAAACAATACCATCCGCGGGACAATGGTATCGCTTGACAATATTTTGACGTCGCCGAACGAAACATGAAATGATGTTGCATTGTTATTTTGGCTTGAACGACTTAAACTTTTCACTTTTCGAAAGTAGCAGGACACTGAATTGATACAACAAAAAAACCTTAAAATGGCTTTTTCGTGCCGTTGATTGTTCAATTTTAGCCATAACGTTGTGGTCAATAGGCACGACCATTTGGTCAGCCCTTCAAGATAGGGAAACTCACCGAACTACAACTTATTGAATGATTTTTCAATGATATGTTTCAGGATCACGACGGGTGTTATGGGGCGAATTGAGCCTGTTACAGTTTTTCTACGAAGTTATAATGAAATACAAAGATTAAGTCAAATATAGAAAAACATGGTACACTCTTCTCATTCTAAGAATCGTATTTCGTCGTGCTAATCTACATAAAGCTGGCAATCATTCTCCAATCTCTAATAAAAAATAGGCTTAGCTATTAACAATTTAATAAAAGAATACCAGCAATAAGCAATAGAAAAAGTAAAATAATATATAGTGAAATTATAGATCCAATTGTTGATACGAAATTTCATGTTATGTAAGCGTCGGAGTAGTCTAAATATCATCGAAATATTCCCGCTGTGGCTCTAAGGAGTATTGAGGAAAAATGTTAAATTTACTTCTACATATGTATGTGTATTTAAGAGTTGCCTTTTTAATCATTTAGAGTTTATTGTTAGACCTGTGAAGAGTAGATATCAATGACCAGGTGGCTCTATGATAGCGAAAACCACCCCTATAGATAAAACATAGTGAAAGTGAGCAACTACATGATAAGTATCCTATCTGGAGCCCACACAGCAAATGCGACATCGACACAATTGAATCTATCCAGCGCAAGTTTACTCGTGCTCTGTTTTATAAATTCAACATTCCTTACGCTCCTTACAATGATCGTCTCAAAAAAATTCAAGCTAGTCACTCTACAACAACGTAGACTATACTTGGACGAGTCTCTCCTTTGTAAGCTATTTCTGTACATTCTTGACAGTCCTATTTGCAACGAGCTTCACTTCCGTCACTCTTCTCGCCCCTGTAGACACCCTACGATTTTTGCTCCTCCTAACACCTCCTTTAACTTATATTATAATTCTCCCCTGATCCGTTTACAACGAAATCATGATCGTATGCAGTTTGGCTCCCTTGGTAATTCTTTTGCGACATATAAGCTTAAGATAAGAAAATTTATTTTTTCCTCTTAATTATTACTTTCTATTTTACTACTTCAATTATTAATTTAATTTTTTGGATTTATTTTATTCATTAATTTTTCTGCTGCTTATAGCTTTTATTTGCTACTATCTAATTGGATCACTCTGTTTAGTAGTTGTTGAAACAATAAACAACAAGCCGCGAAGTGCGACCCTTGAGGTCCACACGGTCAACTTCCCAGTAATAACTAGATAAACGTTGAAAATATTAAACACAATAATTATTTCGAAAATAGTACTACTTTAAATAATAATAATGAGAGGTATTCATAGCAGTAACAGGAATGAGTTAATATTAATCATATCATCTACAGGAGCATCCATTGATTACGCAAGGCTTTTGGTGCATGAGTGATGATGATTGATTACCACAAATGCAAATTTGATTGAAATTTTGATGGCTTTCAAAATTTAAGCCGGTTTTTTTAATAAAAAGACTGCAAAAACTATCAAAAATCTGCTCAAATTATCCAAACATTTTAAAACTTTGATTGACTTTACAACAAAACATTGACAGAATAAAATATATAAGGTAATATCATTCAGAAGAACCCTTTCCATATGGTAACTTTGAATGATTTTTTTATTTTTAATTGAATTTTTTCAGAATCATGAAAAATGTTTTGCTGGTTTCTCTTCAAAAACTGATAGGAATATTTGAATTTGATAAACATTTATTACTGTGTTGTGCAAATCAGGTTAAAAAAATATTTTTTATGAAAAAAACCCTAAGTTTTCGCATTTTCTTCTATTAAATTAAAAAACCGGTGAAACGGATTTTTATAATGTAAAATTAATCAAAGAGATTTTAAAACACGATGATTGACACCTTAATGATGCAAATATTATATCTGGTGCGTGAGATATAGTGAATGGAATAAATGACCTTGAAGATCATGATGACTGTTAATGATTTTTTATTTTTTATTTAATTTTTTACGTAATCATGAGAAAAACTTTTGAAGTTTTGTTTTTACAAGCCCTGCTTGAAATATTCAAATTTTATTAAAATTGAATACTGTCTTTCGTAAATCAGGTTAAAAATTTATGGTTTTAAAAAAAACTATATTTTTGCACTTTTTTTCTTAAATTAAAAAAACGCCTCCAACGATTTTTTCAAAAATTTAATGGATTCACACAAATGCTAATACGCGTCGATTTACACCTTAACCATGCAAATCGTATGTTTGGTTCGCGAGATATGTATAACGCACGACAGAAATGACCTTCAAAGAGGCAAAACACCACCCCCCCCGCCCGCCCCTGACCGAAGTATCTCAAAACCTAATCAGCTCTTAAAACTGCAAAGACGCTTCGATTGATACCTCAACGAAGTCGATACGACTTTGTTTACGTGAGTTATGCTCGTAGAAAAAAGAGTCCACGAACGTACAGACGTACGTACGTACACACACACACACATACATCTCCCTTTCTAAAAACACTTGATATATACTCTATAGACCTCAAAACATAAAGAAATGTTGAAAATTTCAATTTCGATTTTCGAGGCGATTACAAGAACTTCCCAACTTCCCAAATAATTGCGGGAGACTATATTAATTGTGTAGCGTGACTCTTTTAATTCCGGTGGAAACAGCAATAATTATTGTAGCTGATGTAAAATATGCGCGGGTATCTATTTCAACTGTAAATATATTGTTTTTTTGTTAAATATGACTGAACAGAAATTCCAGTAACAAAGTAAGTATGTAATAAGAAATATGTTTGGCTTATGAATGTACGGTACTAACTGTCTTAAAAATATTAATTAGAACTAGAAATAGATTGTTTAGGCGATTTTTATATGCCATGAACGATTGGTCGAAGGAACCAAACAGCATTGAATCGTGGTTTCTCTGTTAGCGAATCATAGGTGAATTAAAATACAATACGAGGTTGAGGCGGATTAATTATAGGAAACGTAGAGAATGTTGAATTTATAGAGCAGGCCACGAGGAAACTATTGCTGACCTGATTCAATCATAGCTATGCCGCGTAGTATGTGGAGACCACATAGGCGAGCAGTATTCGTAAAAATTGGTCTCAAAAAGGCAGTCGACTTTCTTACCTAGACACCACAAAACTTAAATGTTTTAAGTATAATATTATCAATTGTCTGGTTGAAATTTAGTTTGGTGTCAAAAATAACTCCCCGGTCACAAAAATGATCGATCACACGAGACAGTAATATTTTGTAAGTAGTAAGGAAACACAAAGGGATGAGTTTTATTGATGAAAATGAGTTTACGGCATTTCTCAACATTGATAGTTAGTTTATTGAGGGCACACCATCACACGATCTCGTTCAAAAATATAATAATGATAAACAGAGGATATGGTTCTGAAGATCTTGAAATCATCAGCATACAATTGGCAAAGGGACTGAATGAAAAGGGGCAAATCCTTCACAAAGAGTAAAAAACGAAGGGACCCCAAAATGGAACCTCGAGAAGCACGTGACAGAGTTATAAAAGGATGTGAGAATACACTGAAAAGTGTAACTTTACATTTGCGGGCCATTACATAAGAAGTAAACCACCTGTGCAAAGAATTGAGATTTAGTTAGAATTTCAATTATTATTATTTAGCTATAAAAAAAGGTCGGTGTAAATTCAACCAGTTTGACCTCTGTTGCTCAAGGATTCAGGCATAAAATCAGTGAATTCCTAGAGGTTTGTGAGAGAAGAGCGACCTCTAACAAAACCATTGTCTAATATAGGGACATCAATTGTCTAATATAGGTACAGACTGTATTATAAACTACGCGTTCAATTATTTTGGAGAAACAGGGCAGGATAGCAATGGGTTGATAGTTAGCAGCTAGAAAAAAATAACCTGATTTGTGGATAGGAATAAAGTGTGAAAGCTTCCAGGTATTAGGAAAAATGTCTTCAGAGACACTCTTATCAAATATTATGGGAAGTGGCCTGAAAAGGGAGCTGCGGTAAATACGACACCTGCTTTTCGGGTACAGCATTATGTCTTACCATTCGATATCTAACTTCTCTAATACACTAATAGATGTTGTTAGAAACACTTTCATGAATGTTGAACACAAAGTACGTTAGAACAGCGTCCTTTGACGTTGAGAAGACGTAAAGTAAAGTCAAAACTTTAAACGAGTTTTTCTCAAAACACGTTTTTCAAATAGGCATGCAGCATAACTCAAAAAAAATTCTATTTTTTCATCCCAAATTAATATCACATCTTTAAAACAACATTCCGCATAGAAATTTAAGAAAAACTTATGTTTTGAAAATCCCCTACGTATTTTTATAGCTATACTAATGTAGTTTAAGAAGAAGAAAAATTATTTTGTTCCAGATTAATTTTTGGTACACTTCTACTGCGTGCCGTCAAGTCCCTCCAAAAAACCGTTGCGTAGAAGCGGCTGTTGGGCAGCAATTTTGTAATATTTTTCAATAGACATTTTTTTAAACTTCAAAACATGCTTAATAACATCCTTAAAAAGAAAGCCATTAATTTTTCCTTCCACCTAAAAAATTCACAAAAAAACGTAAAATTTTCGGTCTCTATTGTGGTGTCACCCCTTAAAATATCTGATTTTGTACAGTGAAAATGGAAATTGAATAGAAAACAATTTTTAAAAAACCATGTTAATTTTTTCTTATTTTTATTAAATTTTAAAACATTCATATTAACCGCTTTTTAATTATAATTATTAAAAGTGTTTGTTTTTATACGGAAATGTTTTACAATCATAAAAGTTATGTTTTTTGAAAAAGATATATTAACACGTCTGGTCTTTCAAAGCGGTTACGCGGCTCTATTAATCAAACCAATTTTTTATAAAAAAAAATGCTTTACTTCAGTTATTGAAAACTCGTTCAAATAATACAAATGTTAAAATGCTACGATTAGACTTAAAAGGTAATCCAACTGTTGATTCACTATTAACGGCTTATTATTTTTAATATTAATTATTTTTCATCCCAAAAATACGTTCCATACTGTTTTTGGTAAGAAATGTTCAGAGGATCTGATTTTTAGAAGCATTCATTATTAAAAGGACAAGCCGAAAAAAACGCTTTAAAACCTATTTTAACACTTGTATGAATGAAAATACGGCCGTACTGATTGTATTCAAAATTAGAAGAAGAAAATTCATACAAATTCACACTTCAATGATGTCAATAGATCAGTTCGTTCGTGAGATATCGTGCCGAACAGAAATGATCTCGGATGTTTCAAAACAGAAAAACTGCCCAAACAAATCGTACTCGAATCTAATCAGCTCGTAACATTGCCAATACTTAGCGTAATATCTCAACAAATTCGATGTGCATTTAGTAATCGTCGCAAAAGAAAATTACCACGCACATACATATGTAAAGGTAAAGATCAGACTTCAAACCGTAAAGGAATGTTGAACATTTCAATTCGAATTTTCGGAATGATTTCACGAAATTCCCATTTACTGGAAAGTTATTGAAATAGTAAACTACATCATTTTGAAGATCTTTGACGATGTTATCTCAGCCAAAGGGTATCGTCAAAAAAATTTGTTGGAGAATGGTATATGAAATCTTGCTTTTTCACTTCAAGTTATAAATTCTTTTGAAATTTGACGGTGGTATCATTCACCCTCATTGATACTGCCGTGTTCGCGTGTCTACTCTTGAATCATTTCTTGAATTATTTAGCAATCTCTGTACCTTTGTATGCAAGCCTCACTCCCCTCTCCATTCTCTTCGTATTTTTAATTTCGTTTTGTGAACTATAGTGAAGCCAAAATAATGCAAAATTGGAATTGAGAGAGTCTACCATTTTTTAAATTCATTGGCTTCACGAGCAAAAATCGGATATTAATTTCGTCATTCACAAACCACAAGATTCCAATACATTGTGCATGGGTTTTTTCTATGGTTCCAGCTTTCTCATTCTTTTCAAAACATATTTTGCTGAATGACTGATGAAATCAGGACTCACGGAATATGTGTCTTTGCGAATCCACATAATATTGAATCAAAATCAATTACACTCGCTTCAATATATCCTTTACGACGGACATTTATCTTTACCGGCATCGTTTGAATAGGATTCGAGGTGAATGCACACGTAAAGCATGTCTAGCTGAAAACTATTTGTACTTGTCGTCCTTGTGTACATCACGCATCCATAAATGTTCATGGCTTTCGTGACCAATGTGGAAACCATACGAAGGAAGAAATATTGAATTTATACATTTAATTTATGAAAGTGCATGTGTATGGAAGCCACAGAAAGCTAATTACACCTTGTTTGTCGTGTTTTGCTTCATTAACCCATGCAATGTTTGCGATGTTCTCTAGTTATAAATTATTGGTAATTAAAATAAAACGAACGACACTAGATCATTGCGCGGAGTGTCCTTTGTCATATTATGTTATTTATGATTTGTCACACACATGCTGTGAACTGTTCATGGAATCATAAGCGGTAACAATGGTCGTGCTTAAATCTATTGCGTTCTACTTTTGAATACAGCTCGAAACAAGGGCTTGATTTTCTAGACTGGATTCGATTATTTTAATTATACACCTCTTTCTGTCCGAGTTAGAGCTGAAAAAGTGTTTAATTTTTAATTTTCATTTCTATTGACTAATAATCAGCATGGATGTGTTTATTTCCATCTGAATATATATAGTACATATATGTGGTAAAGCAAATCGATAAGCGTATCCCATGCAAAATTACAAATATCTGAATCAAAATGGGAGTTGTAAAAATCAAGCTGAGAGTTACCTTATCCAAAATACATAATGCATTATGCAAAACTGCAACTTAATATTTATGAATTTAGCTTCATTTTCAGCAGCAGATCATCGAATATCTAACAGTGAAGAGGGTATGTAGGAGTGAGACGCACTGGTGGATCAACACCGGGCGAAGGAGGCAAATGTAAACTACAAATATATACTCTTCTGATCGGATGGAAAAAAATAAGACGTTGCTCCTGTTTGAAATGTGGCATA
Organism: Oxycera nigricornis; assembly: GCA_963942545.1. Taxonomy (NCBI): domain Eukaryota; kingdom Metazoa; phylum Arthropoda; class Insecta; order Diptera; family Stratiomyidae; genus Oxycera; species Oxycera nigricornis. Next base: position 99,710,136 of record OZ012659.1, read on the forward strand.
AGGCATTAATTAGTCATAATTAAATAAACAAGCCGCGAGGTGCGACCCTTGAGGTCCACACGGTCAACTTCCCAGTAATATCTACATAAACATCAACAACATTACAACAATGAGAGGTAATAGTAACAGGAATGAGTTAATATGAATCATATCGTCTACGGGAGGGTCCATTGATTATGTAAGGTTTTTGGTCGATGAGGACAGATTGAATATTCATGCGGATCAATCGGTGGGGGCCTTTTTGGTGTTGAAAATTTTTGTTGATTTTCAAAATTTAAGCAAATTTTTTTAATTAAAAGACTATAAAAACTATTGAAAATCTGCTCAAATTATGCAAATATCTTCAAACTTTAATTGAATTTACAACAATTTTTTTAGAATAAAAGATATAAAGTAATAGCACTCGTATGAACCCTCTTTAAATGGTAACTTTGAATGATTTTTTTATTTTTAATTTAGTTTTTTCATAATCATGGAATAAAATTTTGCCAGTTTCTCTCCAATAACTGATAAGAATGTATAAATTTTATAAACTGGATCACTATGCTGTACAAATCAGGTTAAAAAATATTTTCTATGAAAAAAAAACCACAATTTTTCGCATTTTCTTCTATTAAATTAAAAAAACGGCTAAAACGAATTTTTATAATGTTAAAAACTTCACAAAGATGTTAATACACGTCAACTGACACCTTAATGATGCAAATATTATATCTGGTTCGTGAGATATAGTGAATGATAAAAATGACCTTGAAAATCATGATGACTTTTAATGATTTTTTTATTTTTAATTTATTTTTTTTACGTAATCATGAGAAGTTTTGATGACGTTTTTGCGAACATTGTTTGGAGTATATAAATTTTATAAACATTGATTACTAAAACTTGACAATCAGGTTTAAAATTTATTGTTTTTGAAAAAAAACCTAATTTTTTGCACTTTTTTTTTAAAAATTTGAAAACCGCTCCAAGAATATTTTTAAAAGTTTGATAGAATCACACAAACGTAAATACGCGTCGATTGACACCTTTTTCAAGGAAATCGTATTTTTGGTTCGCGAGATATAGCGCCTGACAGAAATGACCTTCAAACGGGCAAAACAGCAAATCCCCCCGACCGAAATTTCCCAAAAACTAATCAGCTCTTAAAATTGGAAAGACGCTTCGATTGACACCTCAACCAAGTCGATCGGACTTTGTTTACGTGAGTTATGGTCGTAGAAAAAAGTGTCCACGAACGTACGTACGTACGTACGTACACACACACACACATACATCTCCCTTTCTAAAAACACTTTATATATACTCTATAGACCTCAAAACGTAAAGAAAAGTTGAAAATTTCAATTTCGATTTTCGAGGCGATTACAAGAACTTCCCATATACTGGGAAGTTAATAAGATAAAACTTGTATAATAAATGTACTTACATGATTCCAGGCTATTTCATAATAAACTATTTTTAGTTTTTGTTGTTTAGATACAGATTATAAGTATTTTTGTTTACATTTTGCAGCTTCTCTAGTGAAGCGATTTTTGTGGTAGATCTGTTGCAAAATATGTTTCAAAACTATGACCCTAACAGCCCTTAAAATCTAAGTTGAAATCAAAACCTTCCAGTCATGATCATGACTTACGCTAGATTTAAACTCAATCTCCTCATGATAAAGGTTATTTCCGACAATATTCAGTTTAACGCTAAATAAGTTGACAAAAATATGATTGAGTCCGATGTCGAACATGAAGCAATGGATAATCTGGAACCAATGCAGACTGGAATAGAATAGTCAGCTACTAAAGACTATTGGACGACAAATGAAACGTTGAGAGTAGACATTGTAAAAAACACAATGAGTCGAAATCGTTTCCAAACCATAAAAAGATGGCTTCATCTATGTGATAACAGTCATTTAAATACGACGGACATGTTTGCGAATTTTATTACTCTAAATGATATATTGAATTGAAAGTTTTTCCAATTTGGTGTATTTGCACACAACATTTCGATTGACGAGCAAATTATTCCTTATATTGGGCGTCATTCGTGTAAAATGTTCATAAAGGGAAAACTGATTCAATTCGGGTAGTACTGGTGCTTAACCTCCTACCATGGCTATTTATTCAAGTTTATTCCTTACGCCGGTGCCGGTGGGTTAACTCGAGACGATGAACAATTTTCCTTCGGCGAAAAATGTAATCTTAGGATCAGTGTCAGATATAGAACGCCCGACCGAACATTGTGTCATTTGACAATTTCTTCACTTCGCATCAAATTCTGCAAAGTTCTAGTCAACTTGGATACTTTGCGACCGGCACGGTTAGAGCCAACCGAGCTGGAAATGCTCAACTTATTTTTGTACCTACTTGAGATTTTAAAAAATCAAGAGGATCTTACGACATGTCGGAGCTCCTAACGAGAGAAAGTAGACCTTACTCCTCCGATTCCCTTGTAATGGAATGTCGCAAACTACTGAATGCGATGTCGCTTCACTGTGAAGTGATTATTTGATGGGTGCCGGGTCACAGTGATATACCTGGGAACTGCGAGGCTCATGCCCTAGCTAGACCTGGCACTGAGCTCAGGATTATACACTAAAACCCCAAGTCGGCCATCCGTTGACCTCCGTCAAGCTAAGTTTCAGGCAGTATTATATAGAGGCTGCAAATAGGGCCTGGCTGCTGGAAGAAACTTGCAGGACAACCAGGCAAACTTGGCACACACTAAGCTCAAAGCGCACCAAGCAGCTTCTCAACACGAGCCGTGAAACATTAAGTTTCATCGTATCCGTACTGACGCGACATTGTCTCATTGTCAGACATGCAGAAAGACTGTGTGCTCCTTTCCACGATTTCTGCCGCAGCTGCAGATCGGAGGACGAGGAGGAAACGATACAACACTTTCTGTGTGAATGCTCAGCACTATCCAGGAAACGCATGCAAACTTTAGGCTCACCTTTCCTGGAAAAGAAAAAAAGTTGATATATTGCCGATGCCAGAATTCGTAAAGGAGTAAAATAAAAATATGGGTAAGTTGACCTATTTGACAACGGTCCCAAGAACTACCGCATTCGAGTCCGCGGAAAAAAGTGTTATTTGCCGTTGCTTACCAATACTTTGGATGCAGCAATGTTGAATGCATGGAAACTCCAATGCGCTTTTCGACGTAATATCGAGAATGGATCCATAATGCACCAAATAGATTTCGGCACCAGTATCGTTGAACTCCTCATCAAGGTAGAAAAAGGACATGGCTTAGCTATTCTGCAAGTGCCTAATGCTCTTCTAGGAGGTCAAGTTGATCACATAATTCAGAGAAGCCAACAAACACGGAAAAAGGGGCCGGAAATGCCATAAACACACGTTTTTTATTGGCAATAAAAGTAAAGTACATCTACATTTCAATTGTTTCCAAATTTTTCATATAATTTGAATAAATTTATATTTCTAACGCTTTTACCTTCATTCAGAATAAACTTTGTAAATTTAAACAAAAACAATATTTTTTTCACATATCATCCCATTGGTGCAAAAATTCACCAGTGCCCTCTTAACTCCCCTGTTTTTTTTAAAGAAATATCACCAGAATTTTCTTAATTAGACTCTAATATACAAATTCTGAAAAGGAAAACTCATTCCGGTGTCTGGATCATATCTTGGGATATAATGGGTTGAGAACGCACGGGAACGACTTACATAAGCGTTCGTAATAATTAATCACAATCAGAATCAGAGATAGTGAAAACCTTCCACACTTTTTCAGCTTCATGAAAGTCAGACAAAAAGCCTATCTTAGTCGTCTGGCGTTACATAATTTCATTTGACTTAGAATTCAACTGCAATCATCCAAACCACAAGAACTTCATCAGAAATGCGTTTGCATGATGTCCAAATGTACATATATAGCAGTTTTACTAAACACCACAACAATGCACCTCAAACAAATTACACGCGATCTGAATATATCATAATTCAAATTGCCTTCTGCGAATCATGCCGTCACTACTGATTCTTGTTATTTCCATTTCCTATTATTTAATAACCGACAATTAGATACTATCAATTATCTTAATTTCCTGCAAATTTATTCCACCCAAATCTCATCAGTTCGTCCGAGCATCAAATAATTTCGCTTCTGAGCCGAGGAGCTGCGTCGGACGCTTCAAAGTTCCGAGAATTCATCCAGGCTAGTGGGGATCATCGAAAATAAGAATGGCTAGATTGACCTACGCTCGGTTCCAAAGCTTGAATCTCATTTAATTTCTTTATTTTATTCGTTTGATTCGGCTGTAATGCACTTGTCCGGTCTTATGTTAATCATGGGAACGCGAGTTTCGTCGTTGGTTTCGCTGCTCGGCCCAAAATGCATAGTTGAATTGGCTACCCAAAAGATATTAGATGCTTGAAAGCCCATTGGGAATATGAGAGCCCACCTTGTTTCTGTTCGATTGGCTATGAAATCATAAGCATCTTAATTGATTTAGAAAACTTTCTTCTGCATTCTATCGAACCGAAAATATCTTGAAAATCTCGGAACGTAGATCATTGCAAAAAAATTGGTTTTTGCAACGCTTTTCGACGATTTCTTGATGGGGACCAATAAAAATGCAGGCGGACGAGACCAACTGATCGACATGCCGACCAGCTCCTGTGGTAAGCCAAGGTTGTGTGAGATCTGACGATGAATCACTTCCGATGTTGATTACAATAGCCCCTGCTTGCGGATGCAATAAAAGCGTCTGCCACATCTGTCTGACCGCAACACTTTTTGCAGACTGTTCCAATAAAAACTGATAAACAAATAAAATCGCGAAATAATTAAGAAGAATCGCTGCGCCCCACAAGTTGTTTATTCGGTTGAATTGTTGATTATTCTTTGAGCTAATTGTGTCGGTAATTTTATTGATAGCCGTGAAATATTGGTGCATCTATAATCGCAAGAACTTGCATGCGATTTAGTATATTTCGATGGCCTTGGCAGCGCGTTTATTGCGATCTATATATTTTGTCAGACAGAAGATACGCTCGATCATCAGATTACGTATTTTACCTTGAGTTTTTAGTAAGGATTATGCATAAAATGATTTGAAGCTACAACCATCCCGAACTGAAGGCTCTTTTTATGGTTATCATAGTGGTTATCTCTCGTGGCGTAAACCACTTCACTTGTAAAATCAATACATCACAACCAATTCAGTCGAATAAAACAATGAACAAAATTTTTATGCTTGGTTTTTGCAGGATTTACATATTAGGCAGGGATACTTCCTGAATGCAAAATGTTGTCCTTGTAGGGTGTTAATATTAGCCGTTAAAAGGTTAGTTGATATCTCGAAGATCGTTGATTTTACGGTAAAATTATTGCCGACCTTGTTCATTTGAAATTAAATCTCCCACAAAGATTGCTATCCACAACATTTATAGCTGTCAAATTATAACAATTACACATTAGGTACATCAAAGCGAGCAACACGCCCTTATTACTAGCTTTAATCGTTAGCATTATATTTATAAATTTACAACGATTATAATGAAGAATATTGAAATGTATTTTTAATTTGTCGAATCATTTTTAGCTGAAGCAAATAAGTAACGATCTCTAATTGTAGTTGTTAGCTCATTGAAATATTTTTGAATTTTAAGATATTTGAATTGAGTGTATAGGAAATTACATGAACTTTTAATTGACATCAAAACTGTGTGGCGATTCGTATAAACTTATAGAGAAATTGGAAAACTTAATGCTTCGCTAATATTAATTATTTTGCGGTCATATTACGTCATTGAAATTAGTCCAACTCTAATATTTTAATTACAATTTCGCTGGTTACCGAGTTTATTTGTCCTTTTTTCTTCAATTTAATTCATAGTTGGAATTTACGCAAGCAAGCTCCAAGATGCAACTCTTGAGGTCCACACGACCGATTTCCCAGCTATATGTACATAAATACGTAAAAATGAAAATAATAGTAAATAAATAAGTAATAAAAATTATAAGTTCGCATGACAGTAAGTGCAATGAGTTAATGTTAATCGTATCATCTTAGGAAGCGTCCATTAATTATGTAAAGCATTTGGTGGGTGGAGGATTGAATCTTTAAGCGGATCAATCGGAGGAAGGGTAGGTTCCAAATCCTTTTACGTAAATGGTTATATTCATATCGATGCTTGAAAATGATTATTGAATGAGGTTTTTGTGTTTATTTCCACTGAACTTGATTTTGCCACTTTAGCTTTAAAGAAACTAATAATAGTTAATAATAATAAAAGTCGTAATTTTTCTTTTACCAAATTCTATTTCCGACTTTTCAAATATATATTTCGGTACTACTTGTAGCCTTCTTCAGTGATATGTTCAAGACACGGCAGTCGTCAACATATCACTGAAGAACCGAAATATATATTTGAAAAGTCAAAAATAAAATTTGGAAAAAGAAAAGTCACGACTTTTATTATTATTAAACCAATTTACCAAAAAGCTCGAACAGACAACCAATTTAATAATAATTTCTGATTTTGCAGTTGGTCTTGAAAAATCTCTTAATATGCAGTAAATAATAATCGTTGTTTAATTGTATGTAAAAAATATTACGTATTAAAAGATGGGTGACGAAGTAATTCAAATCTTACGAGCCCTTCAAAACAAAGCTACCTATACAAAACTAATAAAAATGAGAAATAATTTTTTGATCAAAACTTGTCGAAGCATCTGATTTTGAAAAAAATTGATTACACTTGTGTCTATGCTGCTTCTCCGTTTTACCTTAGAAATGCTAATAATCATTTCGTTTTTTTGCAGTTGTTCATAAAATTAATAAAATAACATGTATTACATGCAGTAAAAATGTGATTTGTGATTATATGTATAACGTATAAAATCTTACGTGTGATAGAGAAAGAAATAACTAAAATCTTACGAACCTATACGATAAAACAAGTTAAAATTTCTACAAATGGTTCTCACGTGATTTATGGACACCAAATATTCATTATAAATGTTAAGTGAGAATATGTATTGAAAGAATAAAATACAACGATTTATTTTATGACAAATTCTTAAAACTTTTAATTTTTGATAAGCATTGACTGATAGAAAAACGGATTTGATAAAATAAATAAATAAATAACGTATAAAATCTTACGTGTGATAGAGAAAGAAATAACTAAAATCTTACGAACCTATACGATAAAGCAAGTTAAAATTTCTACAAATGGTTCTCACGGGATTTATGGACACCAAATATTCATTATAAATGTTGAGTGAGAATATGTATTGAAAGAATAAAATACAACGATTTATTTTATGACAAATTCTTAAAACTTTTAATTTTTGATAAGCATTGACTGATAGAAAAACGGATTTGATAAAAGAAATAAATAAAATAATTAAGTTTTTTTCAGTTTTTTTTTTAAATAGAAAACGTGTAAGCTGAATTCATTAAGAATTGCATCGAATTTGAAAGATCATACGCATTGATCAGCGTCATTACGGTAAGCTAAATTATCAACCACTCATTATAATTATTAATTGATTATTGTTTTTATGTAAATATATATTGCGATAATATAACGCATTGAGTTTTTGTTTGATTATTACTTTCACCAACATCTGACCTTCCATATCTTGATCGCGCTGACTGCGAATTAAAAAGTAAAATTTGAACTTTTTTACGTTAAAAGCAATAAAGATACAAAAAAAAGTTTAAATTTTTTTTAAATGGCTGCGGTAAAATTATTGAAAATCAGCTAAAATCATACAAATGTTTAAAAGCTTTGCTTCACAGAACAAACATGCTTTTACGATAAGAGAAAGCTGGAAATATTATTGGAATTAGTCTCGTTTTTTTATTTTTAAGTTAAGTTTTCTGTAATCGTAAAAAAATATTTTTTTGAACAAAAATGTGTAGACTATCTGATTTTTATAAGCAATGCATGCTTGAATTGCAAATCAGGTGAATAAACCCTTTTTTTATAGAAACAACGCCTAATTTTTTGCACAAATTCGTGTTAAATTAAAAACGCCATCTCTAAATTTATTCAAAATCTTGTAGATTCATTCAAATGCTATTGCACTTCAATTGACACCTCAAAAGCCCAAAGCCAACGTTTAATGGGCGATATACGGTGCATGGAAGTTAGACCTTACAAGTGTCAACATAAGAAACAACGCCCGATCGAAAATTACCAAACCTAATTTAACCAACTTGGTTCATAGCAAATACGCTTCGATGGCAAGGAAATTTTTTCTTCGTAGGAAGAAAGGGCCACAAACGTACGAACGTACATGCACATGTGGATATTCAGAATCCTTTCCGAAATCACTTTAAATGTAGTTTTAATGTCTCAAATCATAAAGATATGTTGGAAATTTCCATTTAAATTTTCGAGGCGATTATAAAAACTTCCCATACACTGAAAACTTAATAATACTGCAGTCAACGATTATAACAGCCCATTTGCTGTCTCCATACAACATCTTCCAATGGTCAAACGGGATATGTGAATGTAAAGAAAAAGGTGTTTTGAGGCACACTGAAACGTCCAACTGTAGTACCAAAGCACAAAAATATTTTTTTCATATTTCCCCTGTTATTTGGAATGAAGAGTGTCAACTAAAAAAAAACTCAGGCACCAAACTAATGGACAAAGAAATTCGTCCATGAAAATATATCTAAGGTTAACAACTATAAATATTTCTAACTTCCCAGTATATGGGAAGTTCTTGTAATCGCCTCGAAAATCGAAATTGAAATTTTCAACATTTCTTTACGTTTTGAGGTCTATAGAGTATATATAAAGTGTTTTTAGAAATGGAGATGTATGTTTGTGTGTGTGTGTGCGTACGTACGTACGTTCGTGGACACTTTTTTTACGAGCATAACTCACGTAAACAAAGTCGTATCGACTTTGTTGAGGTATCAATCGAAGCATCTTTGCAATCTTAAGAGCTGATTTGGTTTTGAGATACTTCGGTCGGGGGGGGGGGTTTGCTGTTTCGCCCCTTTGAAGGTCATTTCTGTCATGCGTTATATCTCGCGAATCAAACATACAATTTGAATAGTTAAGGTGTCAGTCGACGCGTTTTAATATTTTTGTGAATCTATCAAATTTTGGAAACAATTGTTTTAGCCGTTTTTTAATTTAAGTAAAAAAAGTGCAAAAAATTAGGGTTTTTATAAACAATAAATTTTTAACCTGATTTACGAAAGACAGTATTCAATTTTTATAAAATTTATATACTTCAAGCAGTGGTTGTAAAAACAACATCAAAACTTTTTCTCATGATAACAAGAAACATTAAATAAAAAATAAAAAATCATTAACAGTCATCATGATATTCAAGGTCATTTCTTCCATTCACTATAATCCACGAACCAGAAATAATATTTGCATCATTAAGGTGTCAATCGACGTGTTTTCAAATCTCGTTGATTATTTTAACATTACAAAAATCCGTTTCAGTGGTTTTTTAATTTAATAGAAGAAAATGCAAAAACTTAGGGTTTTTTTCATAAAAAATATTTTTTTTAACCAGATTTGCACATTACAGTAATAAATGTTTATAAAATTTATACATTCCTATCATTCCATTCCTGTTACCGCTATGAATATCTCTCATTATTATTATTTAAAATAGTACTATTTTCAAAATTATTATTGTATTTAATATTTTTAATGTTTATCTAGATATTACTGGGAAGTTGACCGTGTGGACCTCAAGGGTCGCACTTCGCGGCTTGTTTGGAATGAAGAGTGTCAACTAAAAAAAACCCAGGCACCAAACTAATGGACAAAGAAATTCGTCCATGAAAATATATCTAAGGTTAACGACTATAAATATTTTTAAAAAAATAATTGAAATCAAAAAGTTTAACACAATGCCTCTCACATGCTGTATAAGCAAAGTTTCAAAATCTCAGAATATATGGTAATCACCATCATAAAAAGTTTGGCTTAATTTTATCAAAAACTTGTTAAGAAATGTGTTATCTGAGTTCTTTTAGTCAAAAATGCAATCTTAATGTATCTTTCGATGTGAAAATGACGAACAATATTTTTGCGTTTTGGTTTGAAATATTAAAGTTGATAATGATAGTTGTAAGCATCAACATCAATGAAAACTTGATATGTGTTATTAGAAAAATTTGTGGTAAAAACACAACAGACTAACAGCTTAAACTCCGATAACAAAATCCATTAAGGTTAACTGATTTAATAGTACTTCGTATTCAGCATAATTTTCTGGTTGAAGTTGGTTCTATCAGTCGGTGATGCAGAAGGATTTTTTTACGATCCGCACTATGCTAGCCCATAGTGTGGATCATAAAAAAACATAACATTAATATGCAGATGTATGATACCGTAAAAATTAATTTACATTCATATATTTCAGTTTTTTGAATTGTTGTCATAATTTTCTTAAAAATCAATGTAATTATTCTATCCCATTAAAACAGTTGAGAATTGAGTTTTTTCTTGCTCTAACTCACATCTTGATCTATGTGACACGAAACTTTTCTAATGCTACTATATGGCACATTTCTGCAAATGCGGAATGCTTGCATATATTTTAGCCATCAAAATACACTACCTACGTCCAATTTTTCGTCAACACAGCTTTAAATAAATTCAACTTTTAAAAAATTGTACGACATTGTAAATCATTCCGAACACGTTCGAATGATTTAAATGTAAATTGAAGTGATTTTAAAAAAAATATCACTTTGGCGTGTAGATATCTAGCAAGTGCTATATTGGTATCTGGAACTTCCAAATAAGGCACACCACGTTTGTCGACTTATGAATGCAATACTTTAAAGGAGATTTCTGGCGCACTGGCTCTAACGCAGCCTTGTCGACAATTATCGCTAAACCTGTGCTACCTTAATCGTTCGGAAAGAGCGCCATTTTTGGAGCAGTAATGTAACATATTACGTGAAATGAGATATTTTAAATTGTTGCTCGCAAGGTTGTTAGTTGATTGCAAGAGGATGGATATCTTTTATCACGTGTTTTCGTGAAAGAATGAATAGTTGCATTGCAAAGAATTGGATTTACTAGTTTTGAATCGGAATGGCAAATTATAATTTCTTGTGTCGAATCTCATTACCCGTTTCTTTTATTGAACTAGTGGGGAATTTTACTTTACTTCCCATTTACTTGCAAGGCAACTGAGTAATAGTGTACTGATTTATGGTTGATAGCCAACTCCATTTAGGTGGATCAGATTCTGATACGCTACGCCGCTCCATTTATAATTTATTGTAAGATCATTCGTTAGACATTCGCACGAGTACATTAAGGCCTATTTGTTACGTCCGAGTGTCACTTGATCAATTACATCGCACTCTCAAGAAGGCAACTAGTCGACCTCATCATTTACAATTTAAGGCACAACTTGGTAGATTCAAGATTACGCTCCGTACGAATTCCATGTATTTTTATTTCAAACACATATCTACCTAATCTTCAATAATTCTTGAAAAATTTTAGTGCTCATTTATTTTTTCATAGTGTACGCAACTTCCTTTCATTTTCCAATTGGTGTGTTAAATTAGTCTAGATCTTGTTATTTGATAATGAAATTTTTCAAATTGTTTGGTCTTTTTAGGTCACAGCACATTAAAAGATAAATGCATCTTTATTATAATGTCAGTCGACAATTTTAATTGAAGTTTATGTGATGGTTTTATTGATGTCATATTGTTGTGCAGCTTCTAAATTTTATGAAAAGTTGCAATCGAAGAATTTCAGTATTTCATTTTGAAATTCATAGCGTAACGAATTTTCATAAAGGAAACTCTGAAAAATAAGTGGAGTATCATTTTACTCGTACCATTTATTTTGTTATAACATGGATGCAACAAACCGATATGTATAACAATTATGATTAATAAAACAGCTAGACTCTTTACAATCCAAATAATAATAGAAACCTTTTAAAGTTGAAAAAATAAGTATAAAAGCTACTGAAAAAGAGACATAGTGAATTATCAGAAAATTTCATGGAATAGTTCCGCATCAATTGATGTTGGAATCAGTCTAATTTAATTAAGCTTCAATGGATTTAACGGTACAACATATAATGTGCACAATTGATGTTACAGTATTTTACTTGGATAAAGTTTTCAGAAGTACGGATGTCAAAGAACAGTTAAGATGAAAGCCTCATGCGGTTAATATAACTTTTTATTCCGAAATGTATAAGTCCTTTAAATATTAGACCGTTCAAATTAGAAGGAAATAAGAATTGCATTTCAATGCAGCCAAAATTCAGTTAAATCATACTTTACTATAAACATCAACGCTACATCAGGAACCAATTAGGGCTTCAATTTTTCTTACAATAAAATAATACTTTTTATTTATTGAGAGCTATACACGTTGATGTGTTATCTACATCGTCTGTTTAAAAATCGATACATCTGAACTATCAACCTAGTAATGTCTTGGTTACCGCTAGTAAAGTATCTGATGAAAGTGACGTGATCCTGGAAAAATCATTGCAATAGGAAATGACAAAATATATAATTCTGTTTTCACCTCCCCTTCCTTTTTTAATCAACAAGAATAGATGTGTATTCCATCTCAGCTATTGGGAGAAAAATATTGCTGATTTTGTATCTGTTCCGGATTAACAAACTTGAGCGTTAAATTTTCATCATGTCTGCGTGCATGAAATAGCTTGACTTTCGGGTGCATTGATCCATTTATTATATCAATATAAAAATGAAGGGTACTAACCGATTGTTGCAAGTAAATTAAGCACACTAGAATTGATAAATTAATAGTCTTTGCTTACCTGTTTTATTATTTTAAGCCAAGGTCTTTGAATCTTTTTCGATCATCCAATTTATGACCAAACATTTTATTACACCTCATATTCAAATTTAATTTTTCTTTACTAATTTTTTCAAGACTTCGTCTTCACGATATAAAGCTACCACAGCATCCTTGTTTTATTTTATGGGGCTTCAAATTTATTTTTATAATTAATTTTTCTTAGTTTGTGTCATGAGTGTGTTTGGCTCAAGATGATCCAGGACTCAAGGAAATATACCTTATCAAAAAGTCAATAGTACGTCTTTAAATTAGAAAATTATAGATTCCTAAATTTTTTTGATTGGAAAAACCACTGCCATGATTACCCTATTATCGATTTAATAAGGCATGTCACAATATTTTTCAAACAACGTGAGGTATAAATATAATAAGAAGAACTATTGTTTCAAATACATTTTACTGGCTGGCTTTATAACTTGTTATCATGAGCTTTACGTGCCGATCTAATTCAATATTAGTGGTGTATTGAATTAAATAAATTGAATTGAAATCTTATTCAATCTTATTCAATCATTTCTTTAATTGAATGGATGGGGTCATACATATTCATGTTCTGAAGTCTAAGTATTTTCCGGATATCAATATTTGTGGTGTTTCCTTGACCAAAACTTCTAGTCTTACAGCTGGGGATCTAGATCCGCTCTATTGGATTCCATCAATAGGATTTACATGGTGAAATCCTGCTTCAAAGAACGCCTGAACGTAAAAGACGGTATGTGGCGCATGAAGACTGCATAATTCTGTGGCGTCATCCAGAGCCAGGCGTCTCGACGGCGCCGACTATCCGCTGCCGATCTAAAATGCTAGACACTCACACGGCCATTTTGTTGTACCATGGCTGAGTGGCGCGATGTTTTTGTATCAATTGAAAACCCTGACTCTTAAATGATTTTAATATTAAGCAAAATTCTGTCTGTTAAATTCCCAAAGTATTAAAAGTTCTTGTTATCGGTGTACCTACATTTTAAGAGCATGGATATATATTAAGTTGTAATGAAATGATTCATGGCGAAGGATATCACTTCGAAATTTCAAGGCAACAAGACTTTCGTCTCCATGTGTCGTTCAGACGAATTTGGGTTCGGCCTTTACCTAGCTAGAGGAGTGATGGCTGCTGGCAGGCCAGTTCAGCTCGGCGCATAATGTCGTGGGTGCGTTCTCTAGCATCAGTCCCGAATCTCATTTCCCGAAGTTCAGCCATCAATTTGCCCGATTACATACCGACAAAAAAATTTTACCAAACAGAATAAAACAAACTATTCATATTGAGAGGCTTTACCTCCTACGTTACATTGCCAAAGAATTCTCGCGTGCATACCGAGATAATACCGCGTTCAAGACCTACCCCAGAATGAAAAAAAAAATATTTACGTTACTTCGATCTATTGGTGAAATTCCGATACTACTCAAACAAAAAAAGGCAAGAAAAAAAACGACAGACGCGTACAAGAACAATCTCTCGGCTGGCCGTGATTGTCTCGATTAGAAAGACGAGCTTCAGCGCAGCTCGCCAGGCGCAGATGTCGCGGCCTGGGCCCGCCCTACCATGGCCTAGCGCTTGCGTGCTAGCAGGTGTTGTGCGCACTAGGCCTACCAATACTTACCTCAGCTGGGGTGAACCCTGTTCCTTAAAACCAGAAGGAGGGAGGACTCTTATGGTTTTAAGGAACATATGTAGTTGAAAAGAAGACTGAATGTATGTGAGTATATATATATATATATATATATATATATATATATATATATATATATATATATATATATAAGCGTGTTCGTGGTCATTTTTCCTACTACGATGGCTCTCGATCAAAAATTTGCATTATTTTTGCTTAGGTATCAATTGAAGGGAAGATGCAGCAAAGTGGGCTATCTCTTCTGTCGATTAAAAGATCATTAGTTTAATGTTTCGTAAGCAGTGTATTTAGATGTTTTCAAAGTCCTAGTGGAATGACTTTGTCAAGAAATAAAAATAAACGATTTGGATGATTACCCCGTTTTTTTTTTCATCATAAAAAATCTTAGCATCCACCGTGTAAGTTTCATCGTCGCAACACGCATACATCTACAGTCCCTGGCCATATTATTAGACCCATGCTGAAAAATGAATATTTCACTGCATTTTTTGTTGTTTCATTGCAAGACTGTTAACTTTCGCTGGAAAAACATCTAATTTAATACTTATGGTAACATTTTATGTAATTGTTCATACAGTTACCACGTTCTAATTTAGATGGCAGCAGTTCTGTAATACAAACTTAAAGTGAATAAATAAACGTCAAATACAGTGCAACAGGCTCTATTGTGTAAAATACCTATTTCCATTGCGTGAAATACACAAACATTGCTGAAGTAAGTTCTGTATTGATGCTTTGACTAATTTTTAAGAAAATAGAGTAAAACTCTTGCGACTTGTGATAATTATGTAATTTTCAGAATGGGTAAACGACGTGATTTGTCTCCTACTAGAATTGGCCAAATTGCCGGTATATTGAAAGCTAAAAACATGAGCCAGTATGAAATAGCTAAAATTTTAAATGTCGTAAGAGGTTCAGTGAAGCATATAAAGAAAAAGATTGACCTTGGCGAAGATTTAAAGGTCAACCGCAAAGGTGCGTCTGGTCGTCCTCGAATAACTTCCGAGAGGACAGACAGAAAAATTCGTGATATATGCATCCAAAATCGAAAATTGGCCTTGAATCTTTTGGAAAAACAGATTACTGAAGCAGGAATACAAGTTTCTGAAAGAACACTACGACGAAGGTTAGCTGGACAAGGTCTTGTCTCCCGAAGACCGGCACGCAAACCTAGGCTCACACCAGCCATGATTACAAAACGTTACAGATGGGCCCAAAAGTATAAGAATTTCACAAAGGATGGCTGGAAAAAAGTAGTTTTACAATATATTTCTATTATAAATTCAATTTTTAAGTAAAATTTGTAACAATTCTCGGTATTTTTAATAGGTTACAGGTAAATTTCTCAGATGAATCCATTTTTCAAGTATTGGTCGAAAAGGCTCAGTTTGTTAGGCGTCGATCGAATGAAAAATATAAGAAAGATTGTATTGTTCCAACAATAAAACATCCTCCTTCGGTTATGTTATGGTCTGTTATAAGTATGAAAGGTCCAGGGCCCCTGTACATCGTGGAAAGTACAATGAATTCAGAACAATACGAGAAAGTGTTGGAAAAACAGCTTCTTCCAATGATGCAAAAATGGTTCAAAAAACGCGAGAAGCCTATTTTTATGCACGATGGTGCACCGTGCCACCGTTCTAAACGTATATCAACGTACTTAGAGAAGAAAAAGTCACCGTTCTTGACTGGCCTGAAAATTCTCCAGACATTAACCCTATAAAGAATGTTTGGGACTTTATGAAACGTGAAGTTTCTAAGCATGCTCCTACAGCCAAGCAGGATCTGGTTCGTTTACTCAATGACACCTGGAAAAATAACATAGAGATCAGGAAAAAGATTGAGAATTGCATTGACAGCATGCCTCGTTGTATAGCAGCCGTGTTGGCTGCTAAAGGTGGCCATACAAAATACTGATTTTGGCGAAAAATCGTGTTTCATTAACATAAATGCTTTAATCTAATGTAAATTACTACTTTTTGAATAAAACTCATTGTATAATATATGCTTTCTCATAATTTAACTAAAACTGTCTAATAATGACCGAGATGTGTAGTTAAAATGGAAAAAAGGTGATTCTTCAGCATGGGTCTAATAATATGGCCAGGGACTGTAGTTGCATTGGATTGCTGTGTTCGTGATTGGTCTAAGTGTTTTTCATTGGATTGAATAGATCAGTTTTTTTAAGTATACATTTACTAAGCGCCCTAGGACCCTCAAACATTCAATACCACTGAAAGAAAGTTTTGAAAATCTATTCTTCGTAGATTTACCTACTTGGCTCCGACTGGAAATGACCAGATCATATATCAGAACCTGATCAGGCATGTTTTCTGGGTCCAGACTGTGATGAGGTCAACAGGCTTTTTTGATTATGATTACGTTGGGATCAGAAGAAACTAACCAGACAATTGATTTATAAAACAAGTATCAGGCTGGCCCCGTTTGGATCACGACCGCCCTTGGTATCTAGACCATTGAATTATCACAATGTGTCAGAAATTCCTGATCAGGGCCATGTCAGGACCAGACTAAAGTTTCCAGGCTGTGAGTTTGTGATGAGGGTTTCCGCAGTTGGCAACATTTGACGCACTGCAAATCGTTAACTATCAATCCTACAATAAAACATCCAAATAAAGTTCTATATATAGTGAAACGTTTTATAACTTTGATTTAAGGTGTTTTCCATGAAACTCAGTTGCTGATATAAAGCAATAAAAACTGTTCAAGAAAATTTTAAGAAGCTGTACATTTTACAATAAAAATGCTGACCAAATAAGCTTGGGAATTCCACAAAAAAGGCCTTAAAATTTCCTCACAGGATCGACGGTTTCCGAAATAATAGCAAAATTTTTAATCCAAGATGAAGTCCAATGCCAACGTCCTAGAATGTCTAATCGTTAACAATATACTTTGTAGTCCCTTCTATTCCCTATTGAAAAGTCAGAACTTAAACTTTTATCATTATGAATCTCTAATTTGCAGTCGCCGCGAATGGGTTAATTTGGATGGACTATAAGTGTTATTTGATCTTTCGTTTTTCAACTTTTTCCATAGACGACCTGGTTCGATTATCAACATATGCGGTTGAGCCTGAGGTTCAATCTCCAGCGTAACATGTGTTTTCAGCGCCAAAAAAATGCCTTTCAAAGCGAAAAAAACAACCATTCAAAACAAGACCGAAAATAATGGAACCTGCTATTATTGTCATTTGTTCTCTTTATATGTTTATGCGTGTGTCTTATATGTGAACCTAACGCAAATCGTATTTTGAATTGTACTTGGAGGGTTGGCTTTGCATCAAACATTTCGGATTAGGAGATACTGATCAGTTCCTGACCATTTATTAGCGTTATTTGCCTGTTTCGCTCCTCATTGGGGATGGCGGACCGGGTCAATTTTGTCTAGGGCAATTTTCATTAGATTTCTGATATCGACTCTAACAAGGGTTGGACTTTCACTCTCACTTCTTTGCTATAAATATTTTCAAGAGGTCGAAGCCTAACAATCTTCAAACATTCAGCTTTTCGACCCCCGTTGTACAATTAATAAAGGCAAACTTATATAAATTAACAAATTAAGGCACTTCATAATTTTTTCTCGAACAAAATTTGTCTAACAAGTAATGCCTAGGCAAGAAGATATTAAAGTTCTACTTGGCTAATTAAAAATCTAGAAATCAT
Source organism: Oxycera nigricornis (assembly GCA_963942545.1). NCBI lineage: Eukaryota > Metazoa > Arthropoda > Insecta > Diptera > Stratiomyidae > Oxycera > Oxycera nigricornis. The sequence continues at coordinate 99,728,292 of OZ012659.1, forward strand.
CACAAGTTTTTTACTGTTTGTTAAATATTCTCTTCTGCCACGTTTGCATCACCATCGTTAGACCTTCAAAACGGACACCTGACAACGCAAATGCATAGTCTTATTTAATACTGCTTCGAAAAAAGTTCGCGATGTCGTTTTCAATAACATATTGAACAGAATGTACCCTTAAGCAATTTAGAAACTTCACTACTGTTTTTTATTTTTAATATGTACAGCCGTAATAATCTTTTAGTGAAGCTAGACAATATATAAAGTTAAAGTGATGAATACCAATGACGTATCCTGATAAACTGCTGTTTGTTTAGTCTTGTGGTGGCCAACAGTTTTTTCCAATCATATTTTTTGGTCATATGAAACAATTTATACCTTTCTTTCTTCAGTCTTACAATGAATTAGTTAGATCATATTTTCAACCACTTTTATTTGTTTTACTTACAACATTCAATCGTTTTTATTCGATTTTTTATTCGATCAATTTGAAATTTGTTTGTGATAGATAGAATTCAGCTGATTTAATATTTAATCATTAAACTTGGTATGTAATCTTAACACATCGGGAAACGATTCCACACTCCTGCTATATTCAATCAACAAACTTGATTCTGCAAGGTGGATAATTAATAGCCTACAGTTCTTTCATCATTTTTCTGAGCCAGAATGTCTCTTCAAGTTATGTATCTTCCATCGTAAAGATATTCATTTTCAGCCAGCGAAAGCTTAGCAGGCACCTTGTTGACACTCTACGAAAAATATTGCCGTGAAGTCAAAGTTACCAAATCAATCAGGAAGCAAGAGTCCACTTCCAGTTGCTTCAATGTAAACGTGGCAAGACGAAGAAATTTGAGCTCCTGCTGATTTTGATTCGAAATTTAAATAAGTCAAGCCAAGCGCAGAGAAACGAATGTAAGAGTCAATGATTAATGACCTTAATGGGAACAAAGTCTGTGATTCTACAGCGAATAAAATTTCAATTTGTTATCACATGAAGCGGTCTGCAACAGAAAGGGTAACCGGAAAATAGAAGAAGAACGAAGGTGCGAGTGATGTAGAGGGGGTGGTGAATTTCTTGTTGCTCATAATTTGATTGAGTGTTTGAAGGTTAACACTTATGAAGGTGATATATCCTTTTGAGTTACTGCGCCATTATGAAATAGGTGCAAAGATATATTTAGTGGAATTTTTGCTTTATTGAAGCAATTCAAGGGTAGAGTTCGAAGCTACTATCCTTAGTGAGTGTTGAGTTTCATGAGTAATACTTGGCAAACCAAAGGTGAAATGTATCTGGAGAATTTATAGTTTTCTAAACATTTGACATGTGAAATTAAAAAAAAAACACACTGAATTTAGTTAAAATTTAACCTTATCATGTAAATGATACTCGGCTTGGTGAATATCAAAAACACATCATTAGATTAGGTGAAATTACGTAATTTTATTTATATCACCCCTTCTATGGAACTTAGTGGTGGACAAACTCCTGTCAACAATAGAAACGACTGGCTGCAAAGTCGTAGCCTACGCCGACGATGTTGCAATAGCAATATCTGGCAAATTCGTCAACATCCTATCTGAAAGGCTAAACTTTTCCCTAGGTAATCTTACCAAATGGAGCAAAGAGTGCGGTCTAAAGATAAATCCGCAGAAAACGGAACTTGTGCTCTTCACCAGAAGATACAAAACTCCACGATTTGTTCCACCTAAATTTGATGAGACAAGTCTCAATCCATCTCATCAGGTCAAATTTTTAGGTCTGATTCTGGACATCAAGCTCGCGTGGAAAGCGAGCATAGCAGAAAGAGCGCGTAAAGCGGCATACGCAATCTACTGCTGCAAAAGAGCTATTGGGACAAGGTGGGGACTGAGACCCAAAACTTTACAGCGATAGTGGAACCAATCCTTCTGTATGGCGTGGTTATTTGGTGGCCAGCGATGGTAAAAACATCAAACGCGAAGCTGGTTAACAGGTTCAGGAGGACTGCAGCTATTGCAATCACCTATATGCTGTACGCACTACCTCGACAAACGCATTGTTTATGCTATTAAATTGGCTCCTAACGGTACAGCAGGCCAAGTCTCTGCTATTCGATTAAAAGATCTATATCTCTGGCATGATGGGAATATCAGCCACTCCACCATATTACGGAGGGATGAACCAACGCCAGAGAAAGTACACCTCACTCCTCCGATTCCCTGCTTCCACCACGGTTTCAAGTTCGTCATCCCTAGCAGGGATGACTGGATCATGGAAGGAATGGGATACAGGAATCGTTCGACACTGATGGATCAAAGATGGATGGAAAAGTTGCCTGTGGTGTTTTCTCCGAACAGCTAGACCTGAGACTATCCTTCCGGCTACAAGATCACTGCAGTGTTTTTCAGGCAGAGGTCATCGCAATACATAAGGCAGTGTTCTGGCTGAGAAATTATAAAATTTCTATAAGAAATCTCAACATTTTCTTTGATAGTCAAGCTGCTATCCAATCACTATCTAAATTGTAATGGAATGTCGCAAACTACTGAATGCGATGTCGCTTCACTCTGAAGTGACCCTTTGTTGGGTTTCGGGTCACAGTGATATACCTGGGTACTGCAAAGCTAATGCCCTAGCTAGAGCTGGCACTGAGCTCCAGGATTATACACTAACAACCCAAATCGGCCATCCGTTGGCCTCCGTCAAGCTGCAGGACAACCAGGCACACACTAAGCTCAAAGCGCACCAAGCAGCTCCTCAACACGAGCCGTGAAACATTAAGTTTCATCGTATCCGCACTGATGCGACATTGTCTCATTGGCAGACATGCAGAAAGACTGTGTGCCCCTTTCCACGATTTCTGCCACAGCTTCAGATCGGAGGAGGAGGAGGAAACGATCCAACACTTTATGTGTAAATGCACAGCACGGATGCAAACTTTAGGCTCACCTTTCCTGGACAGCCTCACGGAAGGAGCCAGTTTAAATATTAGCTGCGTAGCCGACTTCATACGAGAATCTAAATGGTTCTCGTCACCCAAGCAGGTTTTGGTGCCGCATCCTATCTAAATGTGGTATCACAATGGGCCTATCTTGGCCTAAGTGAGCCGCCTTTTGACAAAAGGGGCTGCCACTACAACCAACCATTTGTATCAACCATTCATACATACTAGTAGTTTTCAAACGGTTTAATCAGATTTGTATTAAAAGAAAAAAAAATTTATTCTCATTTATTCATTGAATTAAAAAACGATCACTCTGAATTACTTCGACATTTGGAAGAGGACTGGTTTCCTAGCAGGATCCCAATAAAGTATCACATATGTATCTCAAAATAGTCAAATAAGGGTTGAAATCGAATAATTTATGAATCTTTGTGAAACAGATTCCAGGACAAAATCCTAACCAATTTTGCTATTCAGTCGTGGTAGAATACCGTTCAGAATAATTTGCAGGGTATACTTCAAATTTTTAGATACGGGAGGATATTTTACAAATTGCTATCTTTGTCGAATTTTGTAATAATATTTCAGCTGCTTGAATAAGAACCCAAAAAAATATTATTCAGATCACACTTACTATACAAGTAAAACAAGCTTTCACCTGAAAAATATCCAAAACTTTGCCAAATAAGAAATGATTTCAAAAAAAATTTCAATTTCAATTGAATCATTAAACACGGCCGACGAAACCCTCATAATTCAACTTTACTTACTCTGTTAGCAAAAGACATATCTAAATTCAAGATTAGCATTCCAATCAAACGAAAATAAAAAAAGGAAAACACTAACTGTCTTATATTGTCAAGTAATAGTTAAAATTCATTTTAAACAAAACAGATGACTAGTTATACAAATACAAACAAATCAGTCGAAAAAATGACTCCAAAGATATTTATTTAAATACAAACGAGCTTTATAATATCATGAATTGAGTTCATGTTAAAAAAATTTCTCCTTTATCCTTCCACAATAGATTTAATAAAATTATTTGTAACAAACTATTCATTCAGTTAATTGTTTTCTAGCATTAGATATTTGAAAAATATAGCCACCATCATTTCCAAGTCTTTTACCGAGTATACCTACAGAAATTCAACAAACAACTTGAACTGCGAGCCGGTTCTATTATTATTTGAAGACTGTGATTGTAAAAAACCCATAAAAATATGAGCCATTTCATTGTTATGCATAGTGGGTGTACCATTGAATGATGGATTATTTTGCTCAATCGCAAGGAAAATGAACCGTAAGTCTCCAAGAATAAACGTAAAGCTTCTTGTGATTTCTGATTCCTAAAATCTTAAAAAGTACAAAAGAAGCAACATCGAAAAGTACACAAAATCAGCTGCTAATTAGCAGATTCCGATAAAAGCTGCTTACGTTCGCATAATAATAATAGGGAATTGGTCAGCCTTTGGATGGTTTGCTTTTAATTAAAAAAATATATTCTTCTAATTGAATGCCACAAATTGTTGGTATGGTTGTCACTACGATATTGGATCCAATTCTCCTTTTTAGCGTACGGACACATTTATGTGATCATGACTTATATAAACCGAGCCGGTGTCCTGCTACGAGTGGCAAACATTAATAGGCGAGCGCTGAAATGGAAACAGTTCAAGTGAACACAGCACTTCGTCACCTTTCCGATTTGGTAAAAAAAGAATTTCACCCAGGTGATGTCTCTTGAAATCTCTTTTCTTCCGATAACAATCGCATTGGGGACAAAACTCTTTCGGAATACAAACAAATTAGGAAATCGATCACTCCATCATATTGACACAACTTTCCCCCAAAGATCCTGGGACCGGAAATTTTCCACGAAACGGAAGGTGCGAGATTAAATCTGATTTCGAGCTGTGCATAGGAGTTGATAAGTTCCTTAAAACTTGTTGGCCTCAAGTTTTGTGAACAAACAAGGCAAAGAAGTCCTTGAGAAACAAAGGAAGTGCCCGCTTTCGAGCATTAAACGTGTCATGATGAAAGGGTAGAAAGTGCCTGATAAGTTTTTTTTTTGCTGTTGCGATGACTGGGTGAACTTCTAAATAATGCAAAAGCTGTATGGCATTGCTGTTTGCAAACAGAGTCTAATAGAAAGAAGATAAACTTTTTTATGGAGTGAATATTAATTTTTTTTCTGTTCAGCAAGTGAATCTTTTTAAAAGAAGATTTGCTCGGAAACTTCGTTAACAAGAAATATTTTCGTTCAGATTCAAAGTGCTGAGTTGTTGTTATTTAAAGTTTTAGTTATCCCTTTCCATTTTCAAGAGTATCGGAAGAGTACTTCACAAGTTTTTCAAAAGTCACAGTTGCTGTATTTTTCATTTATAAGTGCATACACGTTCTTCGTGATGACTTTTAGGAATACAACACATTTAAGACTCTATCATACAAACATACTAACAAAGATAAGCATTTTCAAATGCAAGTCATAAGGCTAGACTTTTTCAGCCTGTTAAGATAGTTGAAACTAATTCTTTTATGCAATAAACAGAAAATGTTTCATGATACATGTTTGGAACGCCTGTAGCCTATGAGTGTTTACTATTTTCTCTACATATAACTTCAATTTTGGATAATGTCTAACCTAAAGTTTAAGACGATAAACATAGAAATAAAATATTGATAGGCGTTCCGAAATTTGAACTTTAAGTAAGTAAAAGTAGTTGGGGTTGTTTTTGTAATCGGGAATGTGTTTGAGGACGAAATTGGTTTAACCACAATGGATAGACTTCAAGATTTATGCCTTTAAATTTCATATTACATATTTTAGCATGAAAAAAGTATAATTTGACTTAAAATTCTATATATCATAGAATGCTTTGATATACCATGTGTGGCTATTAACTTACGAGACTGATGTTGTTATACATTTGGTTTCATACATATTTAATTTTTATCACCTTCAATAAACACCTCTCTTCTTTCCCTACAACGCTCCATGCGAACCTTCCATTTCTTAAAACTGTGCCGGAAGTCATTTTCTGTCACCTCTTCGAGGACGTGTCTTGCTTTTTCTTTCACAGTTTCAACGTACTCTCGTTCCTTTTAATGCAGACAGAAAAAAGTTGAACGGTGAAATACATATGATGAATAACTGGATGGTCTAAAACTAGGCTCGAAACCTCTTGACAGGCAATGCGGAACACCTCGAATCGTTTCTTCATTATTTCATCACGAAGTTCAACAAAAACGTGGTATTGCTGAATAATTTTTTATACCTTCAGAAACCAAGTGAAAAAAAAAATAATTATCATTGCCTTGAATTTTGATTTGCTCATTTGGGCTTTTTCCTTACGAAGAAGTTAGGCTCTTCTTTATTATCGTTCGTCTCAGGATCATAAGTGAAATAACCACGGTTCGTCACATGTTATTATCCTTTTCAATAAGTTTGGGTCATTTTTAATGGCATTCAAAGTGTCAGTTCATTCAGTGGTGGACAAAATTTTTCACACATAGAGCTTTGTTGAACAAAATAAGCATTGAAACAAACTGAAATGAACACATTTCATTCATTATTCTCCGAAAGCAAATATTCATCCTTAAGCTATCAAATATCACAGAAATAACCTACACAATAGAAAACCCTAATCTGGGAAAGTCGAAAACATTTTTAATTCCTGATCATCCAAAAACCATACGTTGAGTCCTTCATCGAAATATGATGCACGGGCACCTAAACGGAAACCTCTAATAGGTAAAGTTAATAAAAAAAAAGATTGCAATTCGCGAAAGACTTTATTGACAGATTTCTGGAATAATATACTCGTATTATTCTCCGACGAGAGTAGATGTATTTGTTGTTTTGCCCCGTTGAAGGTCATTTCTGTCATGTGCTATATCTCGCGAACCAAACATGCGATTTGCATCAGTAAGGTGTCAATTGACGCGTATTAACATTTGTGTGTTTCTAATAAGTTAAAAAAAATTAAAATTAGAATCATTATGTTAAAAAATTAAAATTAAAATTGTGGAAGCCTTTTTTTAATTTAAAGGAGAAAAGTGCAAAAATTAGGTTTTTTCATAAACAATAAATTTTTAACCGGATTCACGAAACACAGTAATCAATGTTTTGGAAATTTGTATACTCCAAACAGTTTTTGTAACAACCTAGCAAAACTTTTTCTCATGGTTACAAAACAAATTAAATTAAAAATGAAAAATCATTAAAAGTCATCATGATTTTTAAGGTCATTTTTGCAATTCACTATATCTCACGATTCAGATATAATATTTGCATCATTAAGAAGTCAAACAATGTATATTGGTATTTTTGTTATATTTTTACCTTTACAAAAAAATCGTTGGAGCCGTTTTTTAATTTAACAAAAAAATGCAACAAATTAAGATTTTTCATAAAAATAAATTTTCAACCTGATTTGCACAACACGGTAATGAATTTTTTTATAAATTCTTATCAATTTTTGGAGACAAACCAGCAAAACCTTTTTTCAAGATTACAAAATAAATTAAATTAATAACAAAAAATCTTTCATAGTCGCCATGTAAAAAGTGTACATATGAATGATATTACCTGACTACTCTTATTCTGAAGACATTGTTGTTAAGCCAATCAAAGATTCTTTATATTTGCATAATTTGAGCAGACTTTTAATAGTTTTACAGTACCGTGTTTTAATTTTAATTAAAAAAACTGCTTTGAAACCAAAAAAATCAAATTTGCATTTGTGGTAATGAACGATTTGAATGATAAAATGTTTTGTAGTCAATACTTTGCAAGATCATATGCTTTGAAAAGCTTTCATCGAATTAAAAATTGTAATTTTTAGTAGTTTTGGTCTTTAGTGTTTGATTTTAATTACTCCATCATCATTTGTAAGGTTATTTAGTTTTTACATGCAATTAAACCGATTATTGACTGCATTCAATGTTTTCAACTGAAAGTAAGAAATAAGTATTAGTAATCGTGAAAAAATACAAATTCAGTGATTATGCTGAAGTCATGGCAATTTTGAACGGAACTATTCAAAATGACCACCACGGGACAAAATCTCTTCAGTGGGCGTAATAATAAAAACTGCATTGATTTTTGCTAGCGCTCTTTTGTCATTCAAGAATTGAAATGAAAATAACAAATAATTTATAAAAGGCTTCGTAACGTAGACTCCCCCCTCCACCGATTAATCTGCGTGAATATTCAATCATCCCCCTTACCTACGTAATCAATGGACGCTCCCATAGATGATACGATTAATATTAAGCCATTCCAATTACTGTTATGAGAGGTACATTTTTATTATTTAAAGTAGTATTATTTTCATAATTATGATTTTGTTTAGTATTTTTAATATTTATGTAAATATTACTGGGAAGTTGACCGTGTGGACCTCAAGGGTCACACCTCGCGGCTTGTTTCATGTTGCAATTGCTATGTTAAACTTGTCGTACGCGTTCTTTGTCAATTATTACAACTTCAGCAATCGCACGAATACTTAACCGACTGTCAGATCGATTCAGGTTACTAATTTTTAACTTCCCAGTATATGGGAAGTTCTTGTAATCGAAAATCGAAATTGAAATTTTCAACTTTTCTTTACGTTTTGAGGTCTATAGAGTATATATAAAGTGTTTTTAGAAAGGGAGATGTATGTGTGTGTACGTACGTTCGTGGACACTTTTTTCTACGAGCATAACTCACGTAAACAAAGTCGTATCGACTTTGTTGAACCAACCATACGATTACGTTGAACATGTGTCAATCGACGAGTATTGACGTTTGTGTGATTCTATCAAATTTTTAAAAAAATCCTTGGAGCCGTTGTCAAATTTTTTAAAAAAAGTTCAAAAAATTAGGTTTTTTTTTCAAAAGCAATAAATTTTTAACTTTACTGCCAAGTCTTAGTAATCAATGTTTATAAAATTTATGTACTCCAAAAAATGTTAGCAAAAACGTCATCAAAACTTTTTCTCATGATTACGTAAAAAAATAAATAAAAAATAAAAAATCATTAAAGGTCATCATGATTTTCAAGGTTATTTTTATCATTCACTATATCCCACGAACCAGATATAATATTTGCATCATTAAGGTGTCAGTTGACGTGTATTAACATCTTTGTGAAGTTTTTAACATTATAAAAATTCGTTTCAGCCGTTTTTTTAATTTAATAGAAGAAAATGCGAAAAATTATGGTTTTTTCATAGAAAATATTTTTAACTTGGTTTGCACAGCACATTGATCCAGTTTATAAAATTTATACATTCTTATCAGTTTTTGGAAAGAGAAACCGGCAAAATTTTCTTCTTTGATTATGAAAAAACTAAATTAAAAATAAAAAATCATTCAAAGTTACCATGTAAAGAGGGTTCATACGAGTGCTATTACTTTATATCTTTTATTCTAAAAAAAAGATGTAAATTCAATCAAATGTTTAAAATATTTGCATAATTTGAGCAGATTTTTAATAGTTTTTAAAGTCTTTTAATTAAAAAAAATTGCTTAAATTTTGAAAACCAACAAAATTTTTCAAGACCAAAAAGGCCCCCACCGATTGATCCGCGTGAATATTCAATCTATCCTCATCGACCAAAAACCTTACATAATCAATGGACCCTCCCGTAGACGATATGATTCATATTAACTCATTCCTGTTACTATTACTTCTCATTGTTGTAATGTTATTGATGTTTATGTAGATATTACTGGGAAGTTGACCGTGTGGACCTCAAGGGTCGCACCTCGCGGCTTGTTTCGATATTGTCTTCCAATTTTAACATGGAACCTTTGCGTGAACCATCTTCAACGTTTTTTCAGCCATCTTCAAAATGCTTAAACCACTTAAAACACATAAACGCGATAAACATTCATTGTCACGCACTTTTTCAAAAACTTATGTATAAGTTTCAGTAGCGGTATTCTTAAGTTTAGAGTGAAATTTCAGAACGATTCGTTGCTTTTTTGTTACACCTAACATTTATGCGGCAAGGAAACAACCCTAATGCGAACGAAGACTTCAGCTATACGGATTTGATTACGGAGCTTTCGGTCGCTAGCGTTTGACGCATGCGTATTTCTTCCAGCAGCATCAGTCTCGTATTAAATAACGAGACTGATGCTGCTGGAAGAATACTACGAAGTATACAGTCCTTATCAGAATCCTCAAATTAAATACAAAGTAAGCTGGTTTAATCGAAAAAGAAACCTGAGAATTTTTATCTTCATCGTAAACAAGAATATGGAAGGAAATTGTGATAGGTATAGTCTATAAAAATTACCACTCAACTGAAAGTTATTTCTTCCTATCGTTTTCACCACCATTTAAAATATCGTTCCGTTATCAGTCAACACGAAAACCTTCATTGTGCCAAAAAAACCAAACCAAATGATTCCTTAAATCACCAAAACACGTGCTGCCGGTATTTTCGTAAAAATTTGATACTTATTTCAAACTCTTACATTGATAATATGATTTGCTCATGTGGAGGTAACTAAAGCGCTTAATTTAAATACGCTCTAAATGCCAAATCGCTGGAATGAATTAGTGTTGTTACGTTACTCCTCGTTTTTCAAATATTCTTTGAGATTCAAAAGGAAAAAGAAATTAAACCGCAAAGTAATCTTGAATTTAAGCAAGTCATTCTCGGCAATCTTTTACTTAACTGAGATGTTCATTTTATCCAAATTAAAGCGTTCAATTCATAATGGACTCATGGACTATCATGAGTTGGACCACACCTGCAGTTGAGCCATTATTTTGTTTAATGCAAACTGTTTCGTTTTAGTCATATATGAAATTCAGTTTTCAGAAGCCTTGACTTTTGTGATTATTCAATTAATTTATTGATGATGCAGCAACGTTTCGAAGCTGCCTACCCCGAAAAAACGTAATAATGAAGGCTTTTTTTAGTTGAAAGCTAGCTTTAATTGATTATTTTGTTCGCATGAATCTGAAAGGAAGAGTAAACGTTGCTTTTGTATGCATGCATGGAGATTATTTGTTATTTGAGACTACAGCAGCTTATTTGCTCAGTTGCAGTGAATTGAATAATTTGAGAGGTACTTTGTAATAACGAACGGCGAAGCAAGAAGATTGATGCATGTTCAAGCCCCAGACATTATTCTGGAAATTAATCTTCGATAGGAATGGATCCACCTCCATCTTTTTCTCGGTTTCGGGAGCATTGTCTTGTTGTTCACAAACTAATGATAGTGACCTGTGAATAATTGGATAATTATATATACCATACTAGATTTCTAGGTCACATTCATGATGTGTTTTTCGAGAATAATGCTGGGTCTACAGCACCGGGCCATATATCATCTTAATTGTTGTGTGATCATTCAGCCTGGCACCGCGATTTAAGTTACTTTCAGGGGGCTATCCACAATTGGGCATTTATGAGTAGCGATCAGAACGCCAAGAGTCCACTCCACTCTGCTGAACTCCACATAAATCTGGCTATAAAATAGTTCATAAAACCGCTACACAATGAAAATGCTAATGGCGAATGTGAATTACACAATTCACACTCAGAACAAATTAATGCTTGACTGACTGCCATCCGAACTTGGAGCCCATACGTGGAGTCGCAGTCCTTTACGGTGGCGGTACAGCCCAAAAGCCCATAAAACCGATGAGTTAATGCCCCATTTTCACTCGCTTCCGAATAAGCTGGCTTCGAACCATGGTAGGTTCGTGGTCATCGAAGTCAGTGGAGCACTCAGCATCTTGACGCCCGGGCGGTGCGTCCATGGCGGCCCAGCGAAAGCGGGGTCGAGCACGCAACGCCAGATTAATCGCGAAATGACTACACTCTAATTACTGTTTTTTCCAGAATCCATCTATTTGCAAATGGACAATCCGTCGAATGAGTCGGTGGCAGCGCGTCTGGCGGGCCTATGACGAGTGTACCGTGCCCGATTGTGTGGAATCGTAAAGCGTTTCATTATGTAAATTCCGCAACAATGGCTTTAATACATATTAAGTCAAACTACACAGAGTACTCCATTACACGACCATTGTGTGATATGCTCTTGTTGCGCTGAATTCGAAATTAGCGTGAATTTTTGAATACGCTCCTATAGCAACTCGTCCAAGATTGAACGCTGTAATTATCAACGCATTGAAATGCTCGACAATTACCAGGCTAACGGAATGGCCCATCAAAAGGTCAAACAATAGGCACGAAGCGTATTGTAATTTAAAGGCAGCGATTCCATTACAATGTACACTCATGAGGCCGAGACCAAGATGATAGGTTTCCACCAGAATAATAGTATTTATGTTTGCGTCAATGATTTTTTCTTCTTCGATAAACAAAACATTTTGATTTGCTGTAAGAAAATGTTTGTACATCTTTCATTCCTTGCACGTTTTCTTGCCGAACGCAATCGCTTCAAACAACCGAAAATAGATACACTAGTTAATTGCAAGGTAAAAGAAATCCTTTCTCATTGAAAACATAATACATTTCTCTGTAAAGAGCATGCATGTATCGAACATTTCAATTGAAAAATTTGAATAAAAATATCCTTTTCGTCTAGTTTTGGTTGCGGCTGCACATTTTCATTATTTAAGCGAGAGAGAAATCATACACCGAATCTTGTTTCAATGAAATCACTCATAGAAATTATTTATGTTTTATCTTAGAAAAACCTGGTACCATATCCAATTGGGGTTGAGTTGAAGATGCCGTCCGAACCAGGAAAGATTGCAGAAGTGAGCATTACTGCTATTACAATGCAAGCAATCTAGAGTTCATTCGATTCATATTTTATTAAAAGCACTAAAGTATTTCGAAATAAATCATGAATATATACGACTATGTGTATCACGATTTTCCAAAAAATATGTGCGAAATTAATCTATAAATTCTAAGTGAAATTGAAAAAAAAACACTTTCTTTGAGCCGAGAGAACATAATAAGATGTTGCTGTGTTTAGCATACATCGAACTTTGGGTCGAAATTTATTAACTTCCCAGTATATGGGAATTTCTTGTAATCGCCTCGAAAATCGAAATTAAAATTTTCAACATATCTTTACGTTTTGAGGTCTTACGAGTATATTTTAAGTGAGAAAGAAGTATGTGTGTGTGTGTACGTACATACGTACGTGAGTTCGCTGACAATTTTTCTACGAGCATAACTCACGTAAACAAAGTCGTATCGACTTCGTTAAAGTGTCAATCGAAGCGTCTTTGCAATCTTAAGAACTGATTAGTTTTTGGCATACTTCGGTCGGGGGGTTTGCTGTTTTCACCCCCTTGAAGGTCAACCCTGTCATGCGCGATATCTCGCGAATCAAACGTACGATTTGCTTTGCCAAGGCGTCAATCGACGCGTATTAACATTTTCGTGATTCTTTCAAATTTTTTAAAAAATCGTTGGACCCGTTTTTTAATTTTTTTAAAAAAAGTGCAAAAAATTGGAGTTTTTTTTAAAAACATCAAATTTTTAACTTTATTTTCAAGTCGCAGTAATCAATATTTATAAAATTTATATACTCCAAACAGTTTGTGTAAAAAATCCACCAAATTTTTTTTTCATGATTACAAAAAAAATTTATTTAATAAAAAAAATATTGAAAATTAGTGTTTTTTTTTCATAAAAAAATTAATTGATAATTAATAAAATTAGCATCGTGGTAATAAATGTTTATAAAATTTATAAACTTCTATCAATTTCTGTAGAGACTAGCAAAATATTTTCTCATGATTTCAAAACAAATTGAATAAAAAATTAAAAAAAAATCATTCAGTCACTATGTAAAAAGGGTTCATACGAATTTGTATACCTTAAATCTCTTATTCTAAAGACATTGTTGTAAAGTCAATCAAAGTTTATTATTATTTGCATAATTTGCGGAGATTTTTGATAGCCTTCACAGAACCGTGTTTTAACTTTAATAAAAAAAAACTGCTTAAATTTCGAAACCAATACAAATCAAATCAAATTTGCAATTGTGATAATCAACGTTTTGAATGGTAAAATGTTTTGTAGTCAACGCTTTTTAAGATCATACGCTTTGAAAAGCTTTCATCAAATAAAAATTTGTAGTTTTTAGGAGTTTTGTTCTTTAGTATTCGTAAAATTTCAGTTACTTCCTTCATCATTTGTAATACATATATTTTACTTTTTGCGTGCAATTGAACCAATTTTTGACTGCATAATCAATGTTTCTCAAAATCAACAGAAAATAAGAAATAATTATTAGTTTCATTGATGTAAAATCGTGAAAAAATACAAATTCAGTGATTATGCCGAAGTGCTAGCAGTTTTGACCGCAACTATTCAAAATGGCCACCACGCGACAAAATCTCTTCAGTGGGCGCAATAACAAAAACTGCATTCATTTTTGCAAGCGCTTCTTTGTCCTTCAAGCATCGATATGAAAATAACAAATAACGTAGAAAAGGCTTTGTAACCTGTCCCCCCTCCGATTGATCCACGTGAATATTAAATCAAACCAATCCACGAAAATCTTTATGTAATCAATTGACGCTCGCGTAGATGTTACGATTAATATTAAGTCATTCCAATAACTTTTGTGAGAGGTACATTTTCATTATTAAAAGTAATATTATTTCCATAATTATTATTGTGTTTAATATTTTTAATATTTATGTAGATATTACTGGGAAGTTGTACGTGTGGACCTCAAGGGTCGCACCCACGGCTTGTTAATTTAGTAAGGTTTTGAGTTTGGAACCTCATAGGTGCGGGTAAAATGGAACCGGGTTCCAAATTACCCGCAATGTATTCATTTTCATTTTTATCTGGTTCCAGTCATGCTCAATTGTCACCAAAGCCAGAGGCAAAAAGAAAACAATGGACCAACAATAATATGATTGAAGCTGTAAAAGCAGTAAGAGAAAAGAAAATGGGTTTGAAAAAAGTGGTTGAACTTTATAATGTCCCAAAAACTACTCTGCAAAGGTTTGTGCACAGCGACCAGCCTCCCGATGAGGTTGTTAAAAACTACTATATGAAGAAAACCTGTCCTGGCATCTCATCTTGCAGAAAGCCTTGTGGCATACCTTCTCATTATGGAAAGCAAATGCTATGGCTTGACCCGTCAAGATTTTCGGAAAATGGCCTATCAGTTGGCTTCAAAAAATAATATCGAACATCCGTTTAGAGATAACATAGCAGATCATTTCTTATTACGCCACAAAGATAAACTTTCCATTCGATCACCAACAGGAACTTCGAATGCTCGGGCTCAAGGTTTCAATAAAGAAGCTGTGGACAAGTTCTTTGATATACTTGAAGAAGAATTTCAAAAACATAATTTTCCTCCAGAGAGAATTTTTAACGTTGGCGAAACCGGGCTATCTATCGTACAAAGTAAAGTGGTTAAAGTGATTGGTATGCGAGGAAAAAGACAAGTAGGAAGTAGGGTTCCATAATACCAGCACCAAAACTCAAAACACATTTTTTTTCATTTTGTCAATAAAGCTAATTATTTCCCATAATGAGTGGTTTTATTTTGTTTATTCGTTCCAAATATAAAAGTTAATAAGTTTTGAAGCTAGATATAAAGCTATTTTTCAAGATGATTAATGAAATCGTTTTCTTACAATGGTCAAAAAACAAAGTAGGGTTCCAAATTACCACACCTTCCTCTAGTATTATTTCCATAATTATTATTGTGTTTAATATTTTTAATATTTCTGTAAATATTACTGGGAAGTTGTCTGTGTGGACCTCAAGGGTCACACCTCGCGGCTTGTTTATAAATTCGATTCAATAAAGGATTTTACTTGAAACATTCAGTGTCAAACGCAGCTTAATCAATTTTCGAACAATTTACCAAAGGAGTGAAAATCTTGAGCAACGTATAGTTTATCTTAGACAATTTCTAGCAAAACTTCCGTTGAGAGTTTTGTAATTGAAAAAATTGTTCAACAAAATGGCTTGTTTTTGATTGTTGAATTTTAATGATTTAATCATTGGATTGGAAATATTATAATCTATAAAATTTGCAAAATATTTTATTGCATAACCTGAAAAAACAAGCACTTTTTATGCATGAAGAAAAGTCACATATCACTTGTACTAATTTTCAACTAAAAAAATAAAGACTTTTCTGTGAATAAAAAATGTTCACAGCCGTTTGAAAAATACTCATGTAGTGACGATAGGGGTGTTCAAAGTTAAACTAATTTTATTCCTGCTGCGGCTAAATACACGAGTGATTCCCATTCTTCGATGTTGCGGCTCCTCCGAAATCACAATATTCTGCAACTTGGTCCGTTTCCTCACTCACTTATTTAATTAGTCTTTTCTGTGTTATGTGTTACTCTTTTTTTGTTCTTTCCATCCTGTTTTTGTCGTGTAATTGAACTATGAGTAAGCAAGATAAAAAACCTAAAATAAAACAAATAAAAAATCAATCAATCTTCTTATTATTTACAATTAAAAGTGTTCCTAAAATAGTTCAACCTTTTAATGTTGTTTTAACTGAAAAATTCATTAGTTGCGGCAAATAAAGGCAATCTTATGAGAGCATTCTTCAGATGAAAATTTCGATAGTTTCTGTATCGCTAGGTTCACGAAAATTACATTTGTTTTTGTTAAAAATTATCTTGAATGAGTCGTCCAAAAAATGTATCATGTGAGAATTCTATAAGTAAAAATGAACTGACAAGATGGAACGATGTAAGGAACATGTCATCGTTTGCTTGTGCTCTCGAAGTTCAACTCTGGATATGTGACAAACTGGCAAATAAATTACTCGGGAAGACATAAATCAGTCCATCTTTAGCGCAACACATTGCAGTTGCAATTAAGCACACCCGTATGAGCTTTCGTGACACGAACAGTATCAATATAATTCATTATTTTTCCCATGCCAGTGACCTCCGTGTGTGACCTCGCCTTTTCCTCTATATTTCCTCAATGTTCAGCGTCAATTGATGCCACCAATTTTCCTTCCAATTAGTAAAACTGTTTTGTCTGGACAAAAATGAGCAGCAAACGTTTTCTTAAGAGTAATGATTAATGGACACCAGGAGACAATGTCGTCTTGGCAATAATTATTGCATTTCGCGATAATTGTGAGACGTGCGTGATTAATTAGGGTGTTTATTACTGTCGCTGCAATCGCGACAAGTTGATGCCACCCACTCCCGATCGTTGCATACAAAACAAAAGTATGTACATATCATGTCGACCCCAAAATCGTAACAACTTGCCCCATTTTCCTTCGTGGTTCAACTTGAAAATACGCGTCCTTGATTGTCACTTTATTTATGTGGAATTTGTTAATGAAACTTGCCGGAATAAAATTGCAAGCAAGTGAATTTTAACACATGGCTGTACACATTGAGAACGGGAAGAGCTCTCGTCAGGTGACTATTTTTTGAAATCTTTACATTTATTTCAATGGTGAAACTAAGATCAACTAATTTTCTTTGCTGTTGGTGCTTTCTACATTTCAGAACCATGGAAATTATATAAGCTGCGTTATTAATTTTGAAAATATTCTTTGAAGACAAGTGAAATACTTCCGCCTGCGAAAGCACGTGTCTCCACTTTTCGCTAAGTAATGGAACAATTCCTTTAGTAATTTGCTTGCAATGCTCCTTAAGTTTTCAAATCTACATGTTGGAATATAATGTTTGCCAGTTTGTCTTCAATTCAAACAAGAATTGCAAGTTGCACATTAAGTGGCGAACATCTGCCTTTCGTTACTAATTGCCAAATAAAGCTCGGATCGTAGCAACGCAACAACATTTGAATCATCCATTTATAAAACTCCACATGTTACAATAAATTAATTTTTCTCTCGAGATATCAAAATACTTACTTGAAAAATGTGTACTGAAAGAATTTTTACTCCAGTGAAAATTTAAATTTTAGTCATATGGAAATATTCTTTAAAATATTTTCAAACGATGAAGCCATTAAAAACCAAAAACTCATGTTAAAAAATTGAGCTTAAGTTGCGCTTTCATAAGTCTTAAATAATTTCAGTAGCTTTAATAATGAAAATCCAAAAGTAGATTAATAAACTAATATCTTTAGTATCTGTATCTAAAAATTCGATATCAAACTAGAAAGCTCAGTAAATTAAAAATTTTACCAGCTCACTTCCACAAATTTATATCCTTAGTCTATGTAACACATCGACGGTATCTTCCATGGACTCTTTTAATATAAAAAGTTTTTTTTGAGCATTTAAAACACTGGAATATGTTTGTGCTTTGCAAACATTATTTGTGGAGATCTGAAAATCTCAGAATTACTCATAACTCATAAACGGATAAAATGTAACATGCGGAGTTTTAGGGTGGATTGATCCCTTCGTCTTTTCACCTATTGCTTACATTTACTCTGTTAAAAGTAGAGTAGGTTAATGAATGTTTTATTTATTTTCAAGGTTCAATGCTTGAAAACTATTATAAAATACCTAATCTTAATCCATTGATCGCCAAGCTAGTTTCATTTTGGGGCTCGGGGGCCAACGTAAAAACGAAATTTAAGTTTATTAGTTAGGCCGAAATACGTGGTCCAGTTTCTGAAAATTATATTTTGTTGTAGAAATTCTTAAAAGTGTAAATGTTTTCGTGTCGTACTCATACCGCTGACCCTGGGAGTTCTATTCGTTTGATGTGGAAGCAATGTGTACCATATGTGTGCAATATTTGGTTAAAATTCATGAGAATTAATTATTTTTTTAACTATAATGTTGTGTGTTTAGCAGGGAATAAGTTGCGTTTAGCTGTGAGTAAGTAACAAATTGATTGAAAAAGGATACTAATTGATTTCGTACAGTAAAAATGAACAATGGTCAACAAATTGCCATTTAAAGAGGATTTAACAAAAATTCTTGAGAATTCCAGGAGTTTACACGGTTAGAAAATGTGGAAAAGTTAAGCCGAAAGAAGCAAAGAATTCAAAGTTAACTTAAGGTGCTATCATACTTGAAGAAGACAAAAAAATTGTGATATTAAATTCATGAGATAAGTATGGCTCCTAAGTAAAAAAAAAGCATCCTCCGCAAATGATTGATTCATGCATTCTTCGTGGTCTATGCTTTTGTAGTATACCTAGTCGAGCCATAAGCTCTGTCATAGATATAAAGGGGGTTTTGTTATACATGAGAAAGAATTGTCGACTTAAATTTTTTTTAATTACAACGCACTTCTAGGATTACAATGAGCAAATATTTATTCAACATTTCCTAGTCTTTAACTCTTGAGCAACTTATTAATCTGCTAAGTCAGACAATTATAGCAGTACGCACTGTTTCTATGGAAAAATTAGCCACTCCTTGTTTTGATGCTCGCCTCAGATTCTTTATGTTTGAGCGTCGTCTTTTGCAGTCCATGCTATTTAACTCTGCCCAAAGTTTGTGGTCCAGGGGATTCAAATCTGGGCTTCCAGAAGGCCACTCCGAAGCCCTCATAAATTCTGGAACATTGCTATCCGACAGTGCTTGTGTGGTGTGGGATTCATGCACTGGAGCAGACTCCTGCTGGAAAACCCAGTGATGGTTATTGAACAGTTTCACTTCACACACTCCTCAGGGCTATCTTTCACGCCTTTTTCGCAAAAATGAATCTTTGTGATCCCTTCGTAGCTGAGACGCCACCATACCATTAGCGACGCTGGATGACGTCCTCGCTGTACCTTTTTTGCAACCTTTTGGGTTTCTCAGGAGCTACAGGCATACATCTTATCATTTTGACGGTCGAGTTTTTCTTCCATCGTTAAAATTTTTTTGTAAGTAAACAAGATTTGTCGATGTTTCTTGTTGTCGTACCGCTGAAGGAACTCGTTGCATCTTGTGGTCTTAAAAAAATTTCGACTGTTCTGTCAGCAAATGTCCTGTTGATATTAAGAAGGCACTCATCCTGGGACTAAATTTTATGATGCGAGACATATTTCTGGTGGAGATGTTAGTCTTCTGAGCCATTAATCGTTGCTTACAAAGTGAATTTCAATGAATTCGATCCTCAATTGTTTTGTTGACTGCAGGAGTACGTACGTCACGAAAACGTCCTGAATGGGGTCGATCTAGAATACGCTGGTGTATACTGGATACCAAATTCAATAAAAAAAAAAGCAGAAACAAGAAGAAATTGCAGTTTATGTTACGCAAATTTGAAGGATACGAAAGAACGCATTGCAGCTTGAAGAAAATGAAAAAGAATTCCCACTTAATGTACTACTTGCTGCAAACATTGTGAATGTGAATGTTTCCGACAGTTTCATGAATTCGTATTACCTTATTTTTTATCCATTAGAAGTCACGCTCCTCCATTTCGTTGCAAGTTTGCATGAGTTGACAAAGTTTCTGGAGGAATTCAAATAGACGGCAACCATCAGACATGTACGACTAACGTTTCGATCAAGGTGTTAAATATCAAAAACATTGTTTTTAATGTGTAGAAGACGCTGGCGATTTTTTTTTACATCTCTGCGTATTTATGTTCGTGTTTAGAAGAGTCAACGGCTTTTAATTTCATCGTGTTTCAGTTTTTACTTAGTTTATATACATATATATTATATATGTAAATGCAAACTCATTTCAGAAGTGATTTTATGAATGTTGGTTTTGAAAAATAGTTTTACTTATCTCGAATGTATATCGGATACTTACGTAACCACTTTTCAGATCTTGTTATCGTTAAGAAGTGTGGATGAATCAATCCATTTGGCACGAAAGCGTTTATAAAATAAAACAATAAATTTTGATGGATATGATCAAGGGCGCAGTGGCGAGGCGTTCATATAAGCCGATTCCCATCGGCTTCCCTTTCCAAATATGTTCTAAAAATGTCTTACACTTCAGTTTTATAAGCGAATGAAGTGTTGATTTACTTGCATACATCACTGTGAACATGCACAATCGTTCCACTTGATCTCAGTGTTTATTCCATCATACTCCATTATCTTCATTCTACACATCCTCATACTTCCATAATTGCCAGCAAAGCGATCAAAATCTGTAAGAGTTGCAGCAAAGCTTTCCGAGTTTCGAATTCATCAATAATTTAAGGTGCCGTGGACATTGAACTCCCGTTTGTTGGAATGGCAGCTCGGTTTTCTTCAATAGGATATGGAAACAAATCAATAAGCCGGTAGCGTTCCCGGCTTGCGAATCAGCTGTGAAAATTGATGCTAGAAAATTATCGGCTTACCCACAGTAATTTTTCACCCCTCGCCACTGCAAGGGCGTAGCCAGGATAATGTTGAGAGGGGGGGCAGGCGCAGAAAAAGCAAGAATATATCTAAGGCATATGCTGCACGAGCAATGGCTATGGTAAAAATTTAAAAAAAAAACAAATAAACATTAGTCACTAAGTTTATTTTAAAAAGACAGTAGTCGACGAGGTTCTTCACAAAACCGATTCAACACCTCAGATTCAATTGCATTCTTATTTACTTGTACCATGGCTCAGTGTACACTGAGCATACATAGACCATTCAAACGGTTTTCAGTCATCGTTGACCTCAGCCACGTTTTCACACGACGCAGTGTGGAAAAGGACCTCCCTATGTAACTTGTAGTGCAAGGTTGTGCCAAGGAAATAAGCATTGGGTTTTTTGTTGCGGGAAAGAAAATGTTCGCCTCCTTTAACACTTCAGTAAAATCCAGTTTTCCGTAATCTTCTATGGCCATACCCTTGTCCAGCTTGTCCTGCCACTTTTTATACCATAGTTCGGCTTCCTGATTAGAATTAAGTAAATCGTAGTATAGGCAGAAACTTTGTGCTTTTTTTTTAAATCAACGAGCGACATATTCAACATTGTGCTGGGATGTAGCGACATTAATACGAATGCAGGCAGATTTTGATCACCAAAACGCTGCTCCAGTGCGGATATTATGGAATCTAAATAAGGAATGACAATCGATCGCTTCCAAAAATCGCATGGAGTCTCAGCGGGTTGATTGGACCGATGTTGTTGGCGAGACACAATGCGGACACGAACTTGTATATAGGATCCAAGGGCAGCTGCAGTTCTGATTGAAATATCCAAAACATTTTGGCTCTCTATGTCTGCGTTGCTTCGATGATTATTTATAACAGAAATTATACCTTTAATATGATTCATGCATGCATACATATCGATAGTTTTCGATTGTAACGCATTGGCAACAGATTCCAATATGCCCGAGTATTTGGCTATCAGTGCCAGGCATATAATGAATACGGATTTAGTCGCAGCGCACCTTTTCTTGTTGCTTCATTCTCTTCTCTAGAAAAATTTTTGAGTCCATTGACAATTTCCTCAAAATGAGCGTTAAAAATGGCAATACTCTTATACTTTTTCGACCAGCGTTCCTATAAGCTCTGCTGCCCTATTTTATTTTTGGCTTATTTATTTGTTTCTAGTACAATTATTTCAAGTAGTGTATATGTGAAAAAGAGGCTGAAAAAATAGATAGGTTCCGTACAATGAACAGGTACATTAGGTCCAACAATCCTAGATCCTGTCGAAAAATTCATTTTTGATTGAGGCTGGTCTCTGTGAGTAACATCTTTCTAAACCGTAAATTCATTTATACCACAATTCTCATTATCATCATTTTCTTCTTCACTATCGCTGGAAGTTTCTAATTGTATAACTCGTCGCTTCACTGGAACTATGTCACTATTATAAATATTTTCAATACAACCGTTTAACTTTCCATATCAAAGTCAGTGTTCAATGAGTCAAAATAAAATTCCTCATCGATACTTTCATTTTTACGGTACATTTCTAACGGTAAATTTTTTTTGCCGGTAAAAAAGTTTTAGTGGCTGAGAGTAGACATACGACTGGATCGATAAAAAAGCTTTGGTGGCTGAAAGGAGGCATACGGTCGCAAAGGGTTAAAGTAGGTATTACGGTTCATTTGCGTTCCCGAGAGCTCCATCGCCGAGGGGAGGGGGGTCAGCTGCCCTACCCTGCCCGTACCTCACGACTCCAATGGAT
This sequence comes from Oxycera nigricornis, assembly GCA_963942545.1. Taxonomy (NCBI): domain Eukaryota; kingdom Metazoa; phylum Arthropoda; class Insecta; order Diptera; family Stratiomyidae; genus Oxycera; species Oxycera nigricornis. The sequence continues at coordinate 99,751,160 of OZ012659.1, forward strand.
ATGATCGTGCAAAATTCCACCCACTCATCAGATTCATCTAATTCGACTTGATCCTCCAGGTAGCAAACAATATCAGCCAGGAAAATTATTTTGCTGTATACACATTTCCGCGCCGGAGCTGAGAAAACTCAACAAGATCATTTGAAAACATCTTACAGCCCACTTGACCTTGGCTCGTTCTCGGAATGCACACGAGTCGCATTGCCACTGAAAAGCACCGTCAAGTGATCTCCAAATTAATTGCTTTCCTCGAATTTTCTAATTTCCCCCGTTTCCAGATGCAACGCGCCATACAAAAACGGCAATTAATTGCATCTGCGATATATCACTAGTGCGCTTCCTGGTTCTACTAAAAATATTTGTTGGATTGCAGCGCAGTGCATTAGCAATTTGCAATTTGCAATTTGACGCGTTGTAATTTAATTTTCCCGACCTCCAGTGACATCGCCCGAATAGGCGTGATGATGGACAAAGGCCAGATACGGTCGGATGGAAAGCGTGTATGGTCAAACGGTCATTTCACACATTAATTTCTTGCTATTTGCTAGCTTCAAGTGCAGGGTTAAGTTGAATGAAATGAGGATCGCTTCAATAACACTAGTGGCAATTCATTTAATTATAAACTATAGCCTCTAAATAATCAGCTACTTTCCAAAGAAAATACTTGAAAATTTAAATAAAATTTTAACCTGATAATAAATGATGGTTCTCTGATTGTTTTCGATCAGTACTTGGCGATAATTTATTGCAACTTTAAGTAGCTTCAGCTTATTTCGAAATAAATAAATATCAACAAATGTTAAAAAATAGAATACATAAGAAAATTCAATTTTATGCTGATTATGCGATTTTTTTTCGAACCTAAAAGTATCCATGAAAATGTTATCTTTCCCAATGCCTTATGATCGCTTTGACCTCCGTTTTGGATCTCAGTAATGACGATAAAACATTATTTCAAATTGTTTTATTTTTTCAATTATTGTTATATGTTTGCCATCAAACTTTATTGCATGGTAATTTTTGAATCACAAACTGACAATAGCTCCATCTTTAAAGATCGCATGATCAATAGCAACTTTGTTTATGAAACTTGCTTATAGTCAATGTGAAATGTCCATTGGTCGCAATAAAGTTTTTATGTTCGGAAAATTTTAGTTTTTGTTGCAATTGATATATCAATAGCTCCTCCATTTTTTCACAACATTGTTTAAAAAACTTTTCAAAAGTTTTATAATTTTTAAACGTCATGTCATGTTTTTACCGTTAACCCTGTGAGGAATGTAATGAAAACAACAATTTCTACCTGGTATTTGCTGACGAGAGTCCCATATCCTGTTTAAAAAATACCCAGAAAATATGTGTTATTTTTGGAAATTTTATTTTGCCATTTATTGTAATACCATATGGTACACTCCCAATTCTAAAATTACTGGAATTGGCGTAGTTTGCATTGCCATAAGTAAGGTGATTATCAATGAAAACGCTTTAAGGAACTGGGGCAACAAAATTTACATTCCATATTTTAAAATATTCGAAACTTAGTTGAATATTTTATAATTTGGCAGAAATGCCGCGAATGTGCTATGAAAGCTTCATAACCTTTTTACCAGAATTCAGAAACTTTCATCGCGTTATCTTGAATTATTAACCGGTAAGGCACGCCACGTGTTATTATAAAATTCATGGGGAAAACTCGCTGTATGAGGTTTGTACGAGAAATTCATATCTTTTAAACACAGTTTTTAAATCCTAAGTGAAATATTTTCAATAAATATGAAAATTTGATGATGCGAATAATGCTTGTGAACAAAATATTTTATTGTATAAACCTTGTGTTACTTGTTGTCAACAGACTCTGTAGGACCTTAAGGTCCTATTTATCTGCAAAAAATGCTTATGGTAGTATACTTATAAAACTTCAATAAAGTTAGAATTAATACATAAATAGCTCCAGAATAGAATCAAAACCTTAGCTTAACAGTTCGCAATTCTGTTATGCTAAGTGTAATAGCGTTGACACATTTACCCATCATCAGTACGAAAAGTGTCATCAGCACAAAAAACCCCATCATAATGACAGAGAGATAAGCACGAAAAAAGACCATACTTATCTCGATAAGTACGAAATACTGCCATCTATGTTTGGGTAGAATAATGAGAAACCATCTGCCGTAAATAGAATTTGACATTATTTATATCAGCTGTTTAATATTTTCGAACCAAATCTGACGTGCCATCGCGGACAGTTGACGTTTGTCATCGAAACGACACCAACGACCGAATGATAATGACGACACCAACGACGAAAACATGTGTGTCACCCCGTCATTTGAAGTTTCATGCTGATGACACTTTTCGTACTGATGATGGGTCAATGTGTCAACGCTATAATGGACGCATCTTAAACCTACACTTTATTTGCTAAGGAATTCAAGCTGCAATATTTTTTTAGTTTTTGTTGTATATTATGTTTAGTCTTATCAACTAAAATTAATACTTAAAAGAATGAAAAAGAAGTCTTTGGTTCTAGTTGCATATCTCTTCGGCATATAATATTTTTTTTTCAATTTTAAACTATTTTTTGAGCAACAAATGCACTTCAATTATCTTTATCTATTAAAAAGTTTCAAATGCTAAGACAAAGACTTTTTGATTTTCTTGAAATTTGTTTTGGACGCAATGAAAAAGGCTTCAATATCTCATAATCACACTTTGGTCAGATAGCCATTTTTGGCTTAGAACGGCTTAATATTCAAGATAAATATAATCAAATGTTGATTGAGGTGAAAAATCGAGTGAATATTAAGGTTCCAGTCCACTTTAGAAGACGAAAAGAGACAATTTTTCAAGCATTTGTTTCGCAAAAACTTTATTATATATTAGCATGAATCTTTTATACTATCGCTTCATATTTGAGTGATACAAAAATAATATAATTTTTATTTCTGTTTTATAGAGGGCGCTGAAATTAAGCTCTGAAAAAATCGTTACTCGACGGCGGATAGATAATTCTATGGATTGGCAGATCAGAAACGAAAAATTTAAACAGCACTTCAAAAAGCAAGGTCTCTTACACCGTAATCCACCACCGTTTTGAAAAAAAACAGTTCCAAAAATATGGCGGACTTGTGTAAAAAAATCAAAAATCGACCGTTTATTTCGTAGTTTTTTTAACGTCAAAATTCTTTTTTTCGAAGTTTTGCTAATATTCTGGTGAATTACGGTGTAAAAATCTCAAACAAATAAAACACATCAAAGTTTTTGAAAATTGGTTCGATAGATTCGGAAATTATCTGTCTGCCATGTTAAAAAACGTTGTTTTGCGTAAAACGTGTTTAAAGTATTTGTTCCATTTCGCTGACAAACATTTTGTGAAAAATGAAAAATTAGACCTGTTTCAAAAACACGCAATTCATATGTTGAAACCTAAATAAACACTGAACACAGGCAATAACGTCCCAAATATAATGTATATAGTAGAAACCGGTATTTTAGAAAAGGGGAATGAAAGAGACGCTACGCGGCCGACAACTGATCGAACACCTAAAAAGAGCCGAAAACCGGCGCACACTCAAAGTCGCCATTTATATATTAAACTTTCGAATTTCGAAAAGATTTTCTGGGGGTCATTTTTGAAGTTCTAAGGAGTCGAAAAATACAAAAAAAATAGGTTTTTTTGAAATTGGTAAAATGGACTGATACTAAATTTAAAAAAAATTTATTATTTCAAGTCCACCTTAATCGATTTATATTCTATGAAGGTAGAGAAAAGATCGGAACTTCAGCCGTCTCGCAGCTATTTCAGTAAAGCAAAAACCTTGATGATATATGAACCATCGCATTTGAGAACAGAAGTTTTTCACTCTACGCCTTTAGCCATCAACACAACAGTATTGAACTCGGTAAATAATAAGAGGCCACATTTGACTTAATATTTTTGCTGTATTAACAAATGTTTATATTTCATAGTACAGAAGTGCATTTTACACACCATACACTAATTATCCACATATATGTTTATTCTTGCATAAAAATGGCGTCTTTGGAAAATACACCAGCTGAAGCCGGACTCTGAACGAACGGTTATGAGAATCTTAAAATACGATTCATTCTGTGCGTACCGCAAGGACTAAGGGACGACTACGTTTACCATTCCAATGCGAATTTTTTGGGAAATGTCTAGAATTTAAAATCAAAGTCATACTGCCAAACTTTAGGCATATGAGTAAGTTATCAATAACTTTTAGCATTGTGGAATAAAATGTGTGCGAAGGAGAGAAATCTATAAGCGATCACAGCCCAAATTAATGATAACGCGTGTTACAGGAAAGTCTTCATTAGAATTATTAGGCGAAACTAACAGTTCATATATACAATTAAAAATGGTAAATTAACTTCTAAGCACAAATGCCAAGAAAACATATAATAGTTCAAAAACTCATTTTATCACCGTGTTTTCATCGATTAATTGCAGTATAGAAAACGCAGTATACAGTCAATAAGTAACGTATTTCTAAAACATACTTCCCATATTTGAGGTCACTGCATCATAAACGTTGGTTTAATTGCTACGTCTTGTATTTATATTTAGTATTTCGCGTATTTTGAATGCTAAAAGTTAGAAAAGGACAAGAGTGAAATATATGTTACGCGGTTTTAAAAGTTTTTTATGAAAAAAATTGCGGATATTGAACCTTGACTAAACATTTTCGAACCATTTGGATAAGTGCATATGGTAAAGAACATCATATGAGCAGGGCTTTATAAGAAAACAATGGATTGAGGCTACTAAAAAGATCAAAATATCTAATCACAGGCAGCTATTATCGTTCTATAAGGCATTTTAATAAATAATTCTCAGCTACTTCAATACTTAAAATGTGAATTCGACATAACGTTCACTCAAACAAATTGACTTAATCAAGATCCACTTGAATCATTTTTTGGCATCATTCGTCAGAAAGGTGGACTACATGATGCTCTTTATCCTTTGGAGTTGGAATATCTTTCGATTTTATTAATGCGGGATTAGTTGTCATATACAGGTGAATTTTGATCCCCTAAAACAAAGAGTTGAAAAATGGTAGTTACAGAGGTAATTTCTTTTCGATTTAGCTACATTTCGAAAAGGTAATTTCAGTTATCCAGGCAAAATTTGATTTATTTCAACCGCGATCGTTTTCTAAAAATTGAAACTAGTGATGTGTTTACTATTTTGAGCAAATATCACTGTATATGCTGTCTGTTTTGTCCTATGGTGGCTGTTACAATGCAAGTAAGACGTTTCCTTGCAATAAATTTTCAGGTGCTAAATTTTTCGACGCCTTTGAAATTTACCATATTAATTTATGAACAATATCGGCAGATTTGAATAAATATAAAAAAATCGTCCCTTATGAACAGGTAGTCTTGTGTTGAGGAAGACAATATAAAAGACGAAATTTATTTAACACGCTTCAATCAAATTGAAGAAAATAGTTTATGTATTTATCGGGGTAATCAATGAAAAGTGTCTGAAATTGCGAAAAAGCGATCGAGAAGTGTTGTGAGAAAAGACTTTGTTGTTTGAAAGCAGGATGGGTTTTACATTAACACTTGAACTACAAAATCGAAAGATTCCAACAGCTTTATAAAGCCTAGGCTGTTAATATCTTGATTGAATTTATGCTTTTGACATTAATTGAACATTAACGCAACGCAAATTTCATCATAAGACTTGTCATAGAACTTACAGGTTTTTTTGAACAATATTGAAATAACTACATCACGAAAAACCAACCAGGAATTTTTTTTGAGATCGTGCGAAAAAATGTATAAGAAAATTTTCGCTGAAAGCTCATGTATTGCAAGAGAACAGGGCTCACATTAAATTTTCTTTAACGATTACGTATTATTTTGGATGTGGCAGATACACATTATTCGACCCATGCCAATTTCAGGATCAAAATTTTCCGGATAAGGTGGACATCTTTTTTTTTGGTTATATGTGTATGGTTAAAGCAAGCGTTAGCAAACAGCTTCGAAAAAGCATAATTTCAGCTATTGCATATTTTATTTCGATCCTTTCAGTTATCACCAATAATTTTCATTTCTTCAAGTGAGATTTGTGATACTACTACGGACATCAAAAGTTGCCATAAACTAGGTTCGGCTGCCCGAAATTTATTCAGCTACGGTTGCAGTTGATTTTCTTCAGTGTAGTTCATTATTAAATCAATAACAAGCCGCGAGGTGCGACCCTTGAGGTCCACACGGTCAACTTCCCAGTAATATCTACATAAACATCAACAACATTAAACACAATAATAATTTTGAAAATACTACTACTTTAAGTAATAACAATGAGAGGTATTCATAGCAGTAACAGGAATGAGTTAATATGAATCAAATCGTCTACGGGAGGGTCCATTGATCACGTAAGGTTTTTGGTCGATGAGGACAGATTGAATATTCACGCAGATCAATTGGTGGGGGCCTTTTAGTCTTGAAAATTTTTGCATATGCAGTCAAAAATAAGTTCAATTGCATGTAAAAAGTAAAATGTATTACAAATGATGAAGGTTATTGAAATCTTACGATTACTAAAGAATGAATCTACTAAAAACTACAATTTTTTTTCGATGAAAGCTTTTTAAAGCATATGGTCTTACAAAGTATTGACTACCAAACATTTTACCATTCAAAGCGTTGATACCGCAAATGCAAATTTGATTAAAATTGGTTTTCAAAATTTAAGCAGTTTTTTTAATTAAAAGACTATAAAAACTATTAAAAATCTGCTCAAATTATGCCAATATTATAACACTTTGATTGAATTTACAACAATTTTGTTAGAATAAAAGATATAAACTAATATCATTCGTATAAACCCTCTTTAAATGAATGATTTTTTATTTAATTTTTTTCATAATCATGGAAATTTTTTTTGCTGCTTTCTAATCAAAAACTGATAAGAATGTATAAATTTTATAAACTGGTATCACTGTGCAGTGCAAATCAAGTTAAATAAATATTTTTTTATGATAAAAACCAAAAAATTTCGCATTTTCTTCTATTAAACTAAAAAAATGGCTGGAACGAATTTTTATAATGTTAAAAAATTCACAAAGATGCTAATATACGTCAGTTGACACCATATTGATGCAAATATTATATCTGGTTCGTGACATGTAGTGAATGATAAAAATTACCTTGAAAATCATGATGACTTTTAATGATTTTTAATTTTTAATTTAATTATCATGAGAAAAAGTTTTGATGTTGTTTTTACAAACATTGTTTGGAGTATATAAATTTTATAAACATTGATTACTTGGATTTGAAAATAAGGTTAAAAATTTATTGTTTAAAAAAAACCAATTTTTCGCACTTTTTTTAAAAAAATTAAAAAACGGTCCCAAGAAATTTTTTAAAAACTTGATAGAATTGTGCAAAATGTCAATACGCGTCGATTGACTACTCAGCCATGCAAATCGTACGTTTGGTTCGCGAGATATAACTCATGACAGAAATGACCTTCAAACGGGCAAAACAGCAAACCCCCCTGACCGAAGTATCCCAAAAACTAATCAGCTCTTAAGATTGCAAAGACGCTTCGATTGACTTGTCAACAAAGTCAATACGACTTTGACGTGAGTTATGCTCGTAGAAAAAAGTGTCCACGAACGTACAGACGTACGTACGTACGTACACACACACACATACACACATACATGTCCCTTTCTAAAAACACTTTATATATACTCTATAGACCTCAAAACGTAAAGAAATGTTGAAAATTTCAATTTCGATTTTCGAGGCGATTACAAGAATTTCCCATATGCTGGGAAGTTAAAAAGCAATTCAATTCAAAAGCATTAATGTTTAAATCTTTAAAATTTCGATACCTCTCCGCTAAAAATGTGTTTAAAATATCCTTGTAATATCAATAAACTAAGATCATAATACTTCAAAAGTGCAATTCTACTTCTACGGCTTATTGATTCAGTTTTAAACAATATTTTGCACATATTTCCATGTGAATTTTGGGGAAATTGATTTTAATGTTTCCAACTCCAATACTCAGAAAAAATATATCTATCAGTTCTAATAAAACAATGATTATTTGATTTATTCAAAACTGAAAGAACATTATTAATCCTCTCAGAATGTTATAATTGGCTGGAATTTAGGTAAATGTATATTCTATAGAATCGTTCCTCCAATTAAAAAGTATTTTCTTGGAAAAACGTAGAAAGTATATAGGCTAAGATATGAGATATTTTTGTGGTTACAAATAATTACTATTTGAAATGTTTCTTTACTTTCATATTGTATCATTATAATTGTATCTATTCAAATGAACTATAGCAATTCAACATTTTTTCTATCTTCAATTAGCCTGTTTCTGTAAATTTATACTGCTACGTGAAGCGACAGTATTGTTTCATATACATATAATAAAAGATTGTTATGTCGTTGATCCAAATATATATATATATATATATATATATATATATATATAGACATATAGATATATATATATATATATATATATAGCATAGTAACATACATAGTGAAAATATTCGATTTTCATTTGCTTCAAATCAACCCTGGACCCATGCACGACTCTGACTGAACTTAGACACGAAATATGTCTGATATAAAATATAGTGTCACTATAAGTGCTTCCTTGTTGACCAAACACTCATATAAAGTCATACAATAGAGTCCTTGAGGGCTTATTACTTGTCACTCCGTTTAATGAGCTACTTAAAGATTTTTCCAAAGCAAAAAGTTTCTTTGTTTGTAAGCCAGTGTCACGCAATTTATGGCTAGTGAAAATGCGAAGATTTGTCAACTCATTTCTTTGTTGATATTATATGTATGTCGCGCAGCTATGAGACATCGCGATCTATTTCATGTATTGCCGCTGGTTGTTTGTATTATCTTGAATCTATTGAGAAAAGTTTTCACTTAAATTATTCGTGGTCATAAATTCCAAGTCATCACTAAACAAACTCCTATGGAGCACATTTAATGTCCTCGCTCGTGAAACAGAAGTCACTGCTCCTTTGATTCATGACATAGAAACGAAGTTTTCCAACCCAGTAGTATTTTATTCTAAATTGTTAGCCTATATGAAAATATTTCTCATTTTGCCCAAAACAAAGTGAGAAAGTTGTGACCATTGCACAATACCAATTATATTCTATTAGCCGAGCTTTTGGCAGAGGACCAAGAGACCCATTCATTTTTCTTTTCCTTTTTTGTGCATCATCATGGACAATTTGATTACATTCCACGAAGCGTCCTTGCCTTCCTTGCTACTATAAACTAACGAACGACAATTGAATTGACCATTGCCCCCACAAAGGTCGGTTCGTGTATAGCCATCAAGTCTATATGAAAATTTTTCCGGAACGATTGTCGTTTCAGATAGCAGACCGAACTGTCCTTGGGAGAATTGCCAATACTTAGAAGTCAGTAAGGCGAGTGTCCTTTGAAGTGTTTGGGATTCGCTCTTATTTAAAGCAGAAAATCCGGAATGTTAGAGATGGAAAAAGTTGCATCAGAATGATGTATTCTAATTGCCTGTTGTGAACAAATGTGCATTAAAGATACTTACGAGTAATATTCGATGCAAATAAGTAAATGTCGACAGTTCTATTTCTCTAAAAACAAAGAATTTAGTGCAATTTACTGTCTTTCAACTGTAAATTGAAGATAAGCGGTTTAAATTTCAAAGTGGTTATTACTTCGAATATAACTCTCTATCCTTGCATCTCTCCTTAAAAGATTATTTTCTGCAGCTCAACATATCTGGCAATACTCTTTGAATTTCCCAACCGTCATCCGCTAGTAACGCTTAGAACAAAAAATATATTCCAGCGAGGGTATTAAAACTCATATACGAAGACTACATGGAAGCAGACCAAATAGTTCCTGGAATCCAGTCGTAAATATTTCACCCGAAGAGAATCCCTAAACTGAAATCTCAAAGCCTTGCCCTTTGGCATTTGTTGCTATGCTGCCCATATAGGAATATAGGAAGCAGCTTCAAAAATGTTATTCGGAGCCAGGATTTTTATTCAGATGCAAATTTTAAGAGCGACTGTCGTAAATTCAATGGGTTTATGCGAAAACTACGAGGGTCTAGTACTCAAGGATCTGGATACAATCGTGTGCAGTTGTATGAAATTAACAACGTCATCTATCCGCAGCAATGGAAGTTAATGATGTACCCTTAAATGAAAATACTTTTTACTTCGTTTCGTTTAAATCCTTAAATTGCAGATAAATTGAATCAGATAATATCTAGTCGGGAAAACTAAAGGGAAACAGAGACAAGAATTAGGAAAGTTCTAGGGAATTTGTTGTCGTTTATAGGGTGGTTAAGTGCAGTACGGTTTTCAAGCTGTACTAAACTTTGCTATATGTTTGTGATATAGCCTTGCCAAAGATGTTAATTAAAATGATTCAAGGGTTTCATTTAGTCGGTTGAACACGGTATCCAGGTACCTTTAGCAAAGATATTATGTGTGTTTTAGAGAGAAATTCTGTTAAGATAATGATGCCAAGAACTGATTTGGGAATGACGAGTAGATTAATACTGCAAAAAGCAATCATTCTAGGCAACTGTTACAATGAAGGATTGGGTAATGTCTTGAAAATTCAGATGGATTTACATTCGAAGACGTAATAACTCCTATATTGGTGAAATTTTCAAAATCCCAGCTGAAAAATGGTTGGCTTTCATCTCAATAGTGGACTTAAAAATAATATTTATTTCCTGTTCAAGATGCACTATATGTTAGTGTTTAATGAATCAACTATTTTAAATTTTAGAGATCGATATTTTTGGCAAGATGTATCTTACAATAACTTACAAGAAATTCGATAATATCGTATTGGAATTATCAGAATAGGATCAACATACAGTACAATATACGATCAGCATAAGACAAAACAAACAATAAAATTGTTGGGGGAAATCGTAGTAGTACAATCAGCATTTTAAATATTGTTGAATATTTTTTGAAATATATACAAAACTCTTTTTTTCTAGACAAGAGTACATTTTCTGTGAAAGCTTTTACTTCGGACTTTAATTTTCTCAATGTGTTTACTGAAGAAATGTTTTGGCAGGCTTGGCTTATTGCAGGAGGTAAAATCTTGCCAAGGTTGCAAGGCTCCACTAATATTTCCATTAGTTCTGAATTCATGTACAATGTATCATTTCAATCTTCATTCAAACCTGAATGCCGCAATTAGATATTTATTAACTTCCCAGTATATGGGAAGTTCTTGTAATCGCCTCGAAAATTGAAATTGAAATTTTCAACTTTTCTTTACGTTTTGAGGTCTATAGAGTATATATAAAGTGTTTTTAGAAAGAAGCATGTATGTGTGTGCGTGTGTGTATGTACGTTCGCGGGCAGTTTTTCTACAAGCATAACTCACGTAAACAAAGTCGTATCGACTTCGTTAAGGTGTCAATCGAAGCGTCTTTGCAATCTTAAGAGCTGATTAGTTTTTGGGACACTTCGGTCGGGGGGGTTTGCGGTTTTCACCCCTTGAAGGTCAAACCTGTCATGCACCATATCTCGCGCACCAAATGTACGATTTGCTTCATCAAGGTGTCAATCGACGCGTATTAACATTTTCGTTATTCTGTCAAATTTTAAAAAAAATCGTTGGAGCCGTTTTTTAATTTTTTTAAAAAGAGTGCAAAAAATTGGAGTTTTTTTCAAACACATCAAGTTTTTAACTTTATTCCAAGTCTCAGTAATCAATATTTATAAAATTTATATATTCTAAACAATTTTTAAAGAAACATCATCAAAACTTTTCCTTATGATTACGTAAAAAATTAAATTAAAAATAAAAAATCATTAAAAGTCATCATGATTTTCGAGGTCATTTTTATCATTCACTATATCTCACGAACCAGATATAATATTTGCATCATTATGGTGTCAGTTGACGTATATTAACATCTTTGTAAAGTTTTTAACATTATAAAAATTCGTGTCATCCGTTTTTTAATATAATAGAAGAAAATGCGAAAAATTATGGATTTTTTCATAATTTTTTTTTTTAACTTGATTTCCACAGCATAGTGATACCAGTTTATAAAATTTATACATTTTCATCAGTTTTGAAGAAAAACCAGAAAAATTTTCGTCCATGATTATGAAAAAAACTAAATAAAAAGTAAAAAATCATTCAAGGTGACCATGTAAAGAGGGTTCATACGAATGATATTACTTTATATCTTTTATTCTAACAAAATTGTTGTAAATTCAATCAAAGTTTTAAAATATCTGCATAATTTGAGCAGATTTTTAATAGTTTTAACAGTTTTTCAATTAAAAAAACTGCTTAAATTTTGAAAACCATCAAAATTCAATCAAATTTGTATTTGTGGTAATCAATGCTTTGAATGGTGATATGTTTTATAGTCAATACTTTGCAAGATCATATGCTTTGAAAAGCTCTCATCGAATAAAAAACTGTAGTTTTTAGTAGATTCATTCTTTAGTTATCGTAAGATTTCAATAACCATCATCATTTGTAATACATTTTACTTTTTACATGCAATTGAACATATTTTTGACTGCATATACAAAAATTTTCAAGACCAAAAAGGTCCCCACCGATTGATCTGCGTGAATATTCAATCTGTCCTCATCGACCAAAAACCTTACGTAATCAATGGACCCTCCCGTAGACGATATGATTCATATTAACTCATTCCTGTTATTGCTATGAATACCTCTCATTGGTATTATTTAAAGAGTATTATTTTCAAAATTATAATTGTGTTTAATGTTGTTGATGTTTATGTAGATATTACTGGGAAGTTGACCGTGTGGACCTCAAGGGTCGCACCTCGCGGCTTGTTTTTTACTAATTAGTATGCAAAGTCACCTCAATAAGAGCTTCAAATTGTTCAGTTTAAAGGCGTTGGTCTAGTCCCCTTCTTTGTTAAGCATCCAATTGTAAATTTATTGAGAATATTTTAGAGACTAGCCATTGCGTTTGAGGCGAAAATACCAACAGATTTATTATTGATTTTTCATGCTGATGCCGAAGCCTATGGAGTTCCTTGTATTGCTATATCGTGTCCATAGCAAAAAGGAAATTAAGCAATGAGGTGGATGGATTATATATCCAAACAATTTTAGAGTGTTGAAAAAATTATGCCGTATCTCAAATATTTATGCAAGTATCTCATTTCGAACATTAAGGAATCATGAAACTCAAATTTGACTATGAATACACAAAACTGAGATATGTGCGAAATAATGAAAACAATTTCCGGCTGTCAACAACGTAATATGTTTGTTATATAGATAAATCACAGAATATTTTGATATCAATGATGGAGACTTTCACTTCATAATATTGAAACATTAGAAGAAAATCTAAACTCTATGTTATTTACAACCACATAAAGTGTGTCAAACAATAAATGAGACAAACTGATACTGATTAATCATTGTTTTTATTAAAACATAAATACTTTTTTATACCAAGGCATACTTAAATTTAATTTTTTTATTATACTAGATATAGAATTTTTCTCAACCTATGGTTTTAACCTTTCATCAAATTTTAAACGATGATCATGTTCATTTTTTTCATGTTTTTTTCGGTTTTTTCTTTGAAGTTGATGTTCGGATCTTATATTTTTTTCATTCTTGAATGACATTTCTGTATATAAAATCTGCCATTCACCGCTTCGCCTTGCACTTTAGCAATGAAAGGTTCGAGATACCAGCTCACAAAATTGTACACCAAAGGTTCTTGACTTTTGGTACAACTTTTGACATATTTGGTTGCCGCAGGTGTTGTTTCTAGGTTTCTGGTATGAAATCCATCATTTTCGCTGTTTGTGGAATTAGAAAACGTGAAATACTTGAAATCCTTCTTCACTACTAATTTTTTTCCACAAAAATGCTTCACTCATAAAACTGCGCAATATCTCGGTAGCTTTTTTAACTGTAAAACTGAACTAAACTCTTTTTCGTTTTCAATATTGTAGTCCTTTTTATTTAATAACTCGGTGTACTGTCATCAAAGAAACATTAAATTTCCTCGCCGACCTCTTTGCAGACATACCATGATTGCTTTACGTCATTTTTGCCAATTTCTTCAAGTTTTTTCCATTAAAAAGTATGTTTCGTCTTCGCTTTTCTTCGCACAATTCATCGTTCATCAACAATTCATCATTCATCATCAATTCATCACTTTCATATTGTTTGATAATTCGACAAATAGTTTATCGCGGTATATTGTCTTCACGCAACACTTGAACAATATAACGTTTTTCTAACCGTCCAAACTACTAGCGCATTTTTTTCCGCATTCCTTGTGTCATGCACATTGCTTGCAACTGAAATGTTTGTACTATACCTCTCTGAACGTTGCCAAAGTGTATTCATAAATTGTAGGGTGATAAAAATTCCATCGACCCTATTTCTAAGAAAAATTTTTCATTGAAGTTTGCCTCATTCATTTTGTGCCACACCTTAAGACGATAACATGTTCAAAAAGAATGTGTTCCACATGTCTGTAACGAACTTTCATCATTTATCTATTCTGCAATGCTTTCTTTAGTTTTTCTTGCATAGTGCTGGTCTAAATCTACTAAAACAATTGGCACAACAAACCGGGTTTCCCTCGATTATTTAGTTATTGAGTTACAGCTAGTCGAAAATAGTTCCATGAAAACTTTGGAAACTGTATGCAACCTGAAGATGATCTAAGGATCGAAACGCGTCGTATTAATAAAAATTTGTGAGCCAAGAAAATCAAGTATTTAATTTTATAAACATTTTAGCTTTTTCTACTTAAGATTCACTTTTGTTGAATTCTTTGTTTTTAAAAGAGTTTCTTATATGTGCTCCTACCAAAGATGCCGCTTTCAATTTCTTTCTGCTTAATTCAATCTTGCCAATTTTTGTCCATGTCCTTAGCAAAATTGTTTATTCATCAGTTCCAGTTTAATATAAATTTGTAGTAGTAGAACTTTTTCGGAATTAACTAGTGATTGTTCTTGCTCCCTTTTTGTTTGTGGTACAATTGATCACCTAGGAACCAGTTATTGTTTTGTAGCATAGAACTTCACCACGTATATCCAGACAGAAAAGTGCAATAATCTTGCTTAATTGTATTTTAAAAACAAAAAAAAATTATTTTATTGAAAATTTACACACATGAAAGTTTAGCACTTCAAAAAGTTGTAAAAATTTTCAGCTAAAAACATTGAAAATTGTCAATTTTCCTGCAGTTTTCCTCGTCCAACCTCTTTTTGGGGGTGTGTAGGATATTCCGGTGCATATTCATCGCAAATCAAAAATCCAAAAAAAAATCTTGTAGTTTATACCCTTAGCTCGGGAACGAAGAAATTGAAAAAAATTAAATTTAAAGTTTTGAAATGAATTTTCGTCTCGTATTTTTTTAGCATTTTTCCGATTCTCATCGTTTTTAAAATATTTTTTTTCGAATAAAACAAGAACGAGTCGACCAAATAAAAATCCCTTCGTTCAATCACGAGACAATACTATAAAGTTTCAGCAAAATCGTTCACGAGAAATCGTGCCTACCGCACGGCAAAACAAATTTTCGGGGGAAAACGCGTTTAAAGTTTTTTTTACCGGAATTTAATGAATTAAAGTTATTATTTAGCGACTTACACCGAATCATCGATTCCGGGTACATACAGTAATTCGTTCACATCATTCACGATGTTCAGAGCATCCTTTTGATGTTGTCATGTTTGATGGAAAAGAAAGGAGCTGATTTTACGCCGCATGTGTATAATAATAATATGCGTAAGGCAGAGCTCACGTACCGACCGCGCGATATTCAAATCTC
Source organism: Oxycera nigricornis (assembly GCA_963942545.1). Lineage (NCBI taxonomy): Eukaryota > Metazoa > Arthropoda > Insecta > Diptera > Stratiomyidae > Oxycera > Oxycera nigricornis. The sequence continues at coordinate 99,767,024 of OZ012659.1, forward strand.
TATGACTCCGGTAATATTTCTCGTATTTACTTTAAATTTGGTGTGAATACTCTTGAAGTAGTATACTTTCATAAAAGAAGACCTATGTCACCCCTTAAAGTCATAGTAGATGTATTAAATTTCTTGGCATTCATTTCTTTTTTACACTCATGTGTCCGTAGAGTTTCGTTATTTTGAAAAACAATGATCTGATATCTTTTAACTCTTCAGGTTTAAATGTTGAACAACAACCGGGCGCGTTTTATAGGGCGCAAATATTAAGGTTCACAAAACTTAACGTCCTACATTATTCTCAGATGCCAGACTTGCAATTTGTAAACGATTGAAGTTGTAAATTTTTCTTTAGGCATTCGAAGTTGTTTTGAATTCGTAGAAACCTAACAAGAATTGAAGATTTCTACCACGTTTAATCTGAGACCGGGGGTAACGATTTTTAAGTGCCGTATAGACAAATTCGTTGGGTCTATGGAAAAATAAAACGGTGGGGTAAGACAAACTGATGCGGTCGCTTAGTTCAATGAGAATAGGGTGGTGCTAGGAACGAGTACGCAAACAATTTATCACAACTTATCGACGTAATTATGCAAATCCAAAAAAAAACAAGTTGCTTATTGTCGGTAGTTTTATGTATGAATTTTAAGTTATTTTTTCCGGGTATCATTTCTTTATTTTTTATAATTTATGTTTCTAAATAAAATAAATAGATAGAACGATATTTCAAAAAATACAATGGAAAAGATGGCTAATTTCACACAAACTACTACACGAAAGAATTACTCCAAAAGTTCAATTCCTTATTTTAGTGAAACATTCCTAGATTATACGTAATTTTTAATTTCAATAAGCTACATACATAATTCTCTTCTGGGGTGGACACTAGGCTTTCTATGGACATATTTAAGTACCACTGAATCAACTGGTCTAAAAAATTTCAAAATTCATAATACACTTTTTGAATTGCTTTCATATTTCATTGCGTTTTGTTTGCTGATTCCTAGTTTCTGATTTGACCACTCCCTCATTTGCTTAGATGATAAATGCTGTATTGAGTAATATATCCACAAACCAAAATTTGGGTACATTTTAACATTTCGATTTTTTTCATATTAAACGCAAAATTACAAAATTTCAATTTCAGTAACCAAACTTTTGATAAAATTTCTTTTGATAAAATCAAATGAAAAGTTAATTTGAAATATTTATTCTTATTCGATTTTTTGCCTCAAATTTTTCATTAACATAGCTTTCCACTTTCCATACTCTCATTCTACTAACTTCCCCCGTACAACGCCTCCTTTTTAGATACTAGAAATGCTTCAAAGCTTCCATAAGTGTTTTCCACTTATTATCCTAAAAGACTACATTATTCCGGTTTCAACTTATATTAAATTGATTCCGCTCCATCAATTTCGAATGCCATTCTTTCTTCGTGTGACAACCAGCATTAAATTTGTTCTTCTTTTAATTTCGCCCTCCGCCTAATACTTGAAGCAATTGCCGAGTGTATTTCGTTAGCAACTGAACCGAAATCAAATTCATATATTCACGAAAAATCGAATTTCATTTCCAATCTGTGCTGTTATCCTTGTCGCGCTGAGGTATTTGCTAGAGGAATCATCGAATCACTTGTCATTCGTAGATCTCTCGGGGGCTATTTGGATTTTGTGAAACAGGATAATCCCCCGGCGAAATTGAAACATAAAAGTCCTGATCTTGGGAACGTGTCATCGTCGAAGCATATTCACTTTTATCAATGCTCAAGGCTGAAGGGATGCACGAACAGTCGAAGATATTCGCACGATGCCAGAAAATTTTCATTTCAATTGGATAATAGTTCACATGAATTTATAGACTTATCTAAAGACGCAGGAATAATTAATTTGTAAAATATGATCGTTGGATCCAGCTCAATTCAATCAGAAGATAAATGTGAAGATTTATTAAGAGATTTCCGTTTGGAAGTATCTACCTAAACACGGAAGGGAGTTTTCTCGGGAATCATGCAGTGTCTAGAACGGCTAGAGCTATCAGCAGTGAATATGCCAACCTCCTCGGCATGTGCGTTCGCTGTTGATGACATTTGTCCTGCATACAAAAAAGTACTTCTCTGAATCTTTGAGTCTTGTGGCACTGCTAGATTGGCTCTGAAAGGCATTAGACTCGAAATAAAGCCCGAGCTGTCGTGCCCGGCGGCTGTACTGTATTTTTACTTCGTCTGTTTTCCAAAAACAGGATCAGCAAGGTCGGGAACAACAACAGCAGGGAGGACGAAGATTGCGTTTTTGGGGTGAATTTTAAAATGGGGTGGTAGTATCGTATTACAAGGCTCCATCCCACCATAGTAACAACATGGACTCAGAATCTAAAACGAAAGGACGACAGGATAATTTGAATAACTCAAGTCGAACGTGAGCATTGCATACTTCGTTGTGGATAAGCCGTGTCGTCCTTTCCAAATGGTGCTTGGGATTAGGTTTCACAAAATTGGCTGCCGTCATTCTTGTCCTGTTGGTAAAGGTCTTATTTTAATTTTTAATTAACATAAACAGGCGAATAGCCTTGAGTCTTTCGCGAGCAAAGTTGAATATGATGCAATGTTAACCAAACAATGAATAGGGATGGATGGCATAATGAATGTAAGAACAGAACCGAAAGCTAAATTCGGAAGAGACATGCAACGCCATAACAATGTATAGTCTGCATATAATCAGCATCAGGTACAATACTTCGTGTATCGAGCATTTGAGTATCCAAAGGATTGCCGGTTCCTGGATTGCGATTGTGGGTTCAGCCACAGGATACACAGCTTCAAATTATTGTGCATTATATTCTTCCCCGAAGGTTATGAAAAACCCATTACCGTATGGAAATTTCATCCTTGAGTGATTCTACAAGGAAGTATGTAAATATCGAGGATGCAGTCACAGGGTTCGGTTATCTAGTTCTTATTGTGCAACAATAAAGAGCTTACTATGTGAAGTGAATTTTATTATTTTTACTTTATCTAGTAAAAGGGATATACGTTTATGTTAATTCACTGTAAAATGCTACGACAACGAATTTCGTATTAGATATCTTACTCATAGCCTAACACACAAAACTTTTAGTTCCTTTATAGTAAACCCCTTTTGTTAAGTTTAGATGACGCGACTTGTCAAATATCTCGGCAGACAATCGACTTGTTGCAAGTAAAATTTTCTGGGTGAGATATTTCAAGAAATGATAATGTCAACTGGTCGCCAAAAACCCTCAGTGTCTGTAGTCGGGAACAACCGAATTGGGCTTAAGAGGGGTCAAGTCCACGAAGCGTTACCAGGAACAATCTGATACCATGAGGACCGGGACCCAAGGGGGTCTTACTCCTCCTTACCCTCCGGTCGTGGTGAGGACCCCATACAGGGGGATGCGAATGTGGGTAGAGCCTACAAAGGTGCGCCTTGAAATCGTCGTGCTTCCGAGCATGGGGACTTCTGCAGCATCTCTGGGGGCTCGACGTGGAGTTACGTGGCAACCTAAGGCTGAGACCCAAAGATTGAAGGCGATTTAGATAGACCTGGCTTCCACCAGTAAGGACACTAGCTAGGCTAAACTAGTACTCTCACAATGGCAGTGGGAGAGTTCGTGGTTATCACGATCTTTGACAAAACATCTCACGCTCACGTCACGAGCCGTTTTTTAGGTTTTTTTTGATCATACACAATAATTTGGCCAGTTTCTCTTCGAAAACTATTAGGAATGTATAAATTATATAAACATTTATTACTGAGCTGTGCAAATCAGGTTAAAAATTTATTTTTTATGAAAAAAGCTCTAATTTTCCCATTTTCTTTAATTACATGGAAAAAAACGGCGGAAAGGACTTTTTATAAAGTTAAAAACATAAAAAACAAGCCGCGAAGTGCGACCCTTGAGGTCCACACGGTCAAGTTCCCAGTAATATCTAGATAAACATTAAAAATATTAAACAAAATAATAATTTTAAAAATATTACTACTTCAAATAATAATAATGAGAGGTATTCATAGCAGCAAAAGGAATGAGTTAATATTAATCATATCATCTACGGAAGGTTTTTTTTGGACTTCTATCATTTAAGCAGTTTTTTAATTAACACTAAAACACTGTAAAAACTATTAAAAATCTGCTCAAATTATGCAAATATTATAAAACTTCCATTGAATTTACAACAAATTCCTTAGAATAAAAGATATAAATTAATGTCATTCGTATGAACCCTCTATACATAATAACTTTGAATGATTTTTTATTTTTTATTTAGTTTTTTTTTATAATCATGGATTATGGTTTTGCTGGTTTCTCTTCAAAAACTGATAAGAATGTATAAATTTTATAAAAATTTATTACTGTGCTGTGCAAATCAAGTTGAAAAATTATTTTTCATGAAAAAACCTTAAAACCATAAAAGCCTAATTTTTTGCATTTCTTTTATTAAATTAAAAAGGGGCTGAAACAATTTTCATGTAATGTTGGAAAAATTGGCACAATGTCAATACACGTCTATTGACACCTTAATGATGCAAATATTATATCTGGTTCGTGAGATATAGTGAATGATAAAAATGACCTTGGAAATCATGATGACTTTTAATTATTTTTTATTTGTAATTTAATTTTTTACGTAATCATGAGAAAAAGTTTTGAAATTGTTTCTGCAAATATTGTTTGGAGTATATAAATTTTATAAACACTGATTACTATATTCCGCAAATCAGGTTATAAATTTATTTTTTATGAAAAAAAATCTGATTTTTTGCACTTTATTCTCTTAAATTAAAAAAACGGCTCCAACAGTTTTTATAAAAATTTGATAGATTCACGCAAATGTTAATACGCGTCGATTGGCACTTTAACAATGCAAATCGTATGTTTGGTTCGTCAGATATAAAGCATGACAGAAATGGCCTTGAAGAACATGATGACTGTTAATGATTTTTTATTTATTTTTTGATTTTTTTTGTGATCATGAGTAAAAAACTTTGATGTCATTTTCAATAAAACTGTTTGGAATATATCAATTTCATAAACATTGGTTACTTCGACTTGGAAATAAGGTTAAAAATTTATTGTTTTTGAAAAAAACCGTTATTTTTTTCACTTTTTTGAAAAAAATTAAGAAACGGCTCCAAGAAATTTTTTAAAAACTTGACAGAATCACATAAATGTAAATACGCGTCGATTGACACCTTACTCAAGAAAATCGTACTTTAGGTTCGCGAGATATAACGCATGACAGAAATGACCTTCAAACGGGCAAAACAGCAAACCCCCCCGACCGAAGTTTTCCAAAAACTAATCAGCTCTTAAAATTGCAAAGACGCTTCGATTGACACCTTAACGAAGTCGATACGACTTTGTTTACGTGAGTTATCGTCGTAGAAAAAAGTGTCCACGAACGTACATACGTACGTACGTACGTACACACACACACACACACACACACATACATCTCCCTTTCTAAAAACACTTTATATATACTCTATAGACCTCAAAACGTAAACAAATGTTGATTAATACACGTCGAATGACACCTCAATGATGCAAACATCATATATGGTTCCTGAGATATAGTGGATGATAAAAATGACCTTGAAAATCATGATGACTTTTAATGATTTTTTAACTTCCCAGTATATGGGAAGTTCTTGTAATCGCCTCGAAAATCGAAATTGAAATTTTCAACATTTCTTTACGTTTTGAGGTTTATAGAGAATATATAAAGTGTTTTTAGAAAGGGAGATGTATGTGTGTGTGTGTGTGTGTGTGTGTACGTACGTTCGTGGACACTTTTTTCTACGAGCATAACTCACGTAAACAAAGTTGTATCGACTTTGTTAAGGTGTCAATCGAAGCGTCTTTGCAATCTTAAGAGCTGATTAGTTTTTGGGATACTTCGGTCGGGGGGGTTTGCTGTTTTGACCCTTTGAAGGTCATTTCTGTCATGCGTTATATCTCGCCAACCAAACATACGATTTGCATCATAGAGGTGTCAATCGACGCGTATCAACATTTTTGTGAATCTATCAAATTTTTAAAAAAATCGTTGTAGCCGTTTTTTAATTTAAGAAAAAAAAGTGCAAAAAATTAGGGTTTTTTTCATAAACAATAAATTTTTAACCTGATTTGCGTAAATAAGTAGACAATGTTTATAAAATTTCTATACTCCAAACAACGTTTGTAAAAACAACATCAAAACATTTTGTCATGATTACGTAAAAAATTCAATTAAAAATAAAAAACTATTAAAAGTCATCATGATTTTCAAGGTCATTTTTATCATTCTCTATATCTCACAAACCAGATATAATATTTGCATCATTAAGGTGTCAGTTGACGTGTATTAATATCTTTGTGAAGTTTATACATTATAAAAACTCGTTGCAGCTTTTTTTTAATTTAATAGAAGAAAATGCAAAAATTTATAGTTTTTTTCATAAAAAATATTTTTTAACCTGATTTGCACAGCACAGTAATAAATGTTTATAAAATAAATACATTCTTATCAGGTTTTGAAGAGAAACCGGCAAAATTTTCTTCCTTGATTATAAAAAAAAAATGAAAAATAAAAAATCATTCAAAGTTACCATTTAAAGAGGGTTCATACGAATGCTTTTACTTAATTTTTTTTATTCTAAAAAATTGTTGTAAATTCAATCAAAGTTTTAAAATATTTGCATAATTTGAGCAGATTTAACATATTTTTTATAGTCTTTTATTTAAAAAAAAAATGCTTAAATTATTAAAACCAACAAAAATTTTCAACACCAAAAAGGCCCCCACCGACTGATCCGCGTGAATATTCAATCTGTCATCATCGACCAAAAACCTTACGTAATCAATGGACGTTCCCGTAGACGATATGATTCTTATTAACTCATTCCTGTTACTGCTATGAATACCTCTCATTGTTGTAATGCTGTTGATGTTTATGTAGATATTACTGGGAAGTTGACCGTGTGGACCTCAAGGGTCGCACCTCGCGGCTTGTTATTTTTAATTTCATTTTTTACGTAATCATGAAAAAAAGGTTTGCTGATTTTCTTACAAAAACTGTTTGGAGTATATAAATTTTGTATACATTTATTACTGCGTGCTGCAAATCAGGTTAAAAACTAATTGTTTATGGAAAAAAACCGTTATTTTTTTCACTTTTTTTAAAAAAATTAAAAAACGGCTCCAAGAAATTTTTTAAAAACCTGATAGAATCACATGAATGTCAATAAGCGTCGATTGACACCTTATTCAAGAAAATCGTACTTTAGGTTCGCGAGATATAACGCATGACAGAAATGACCTTCAAACGGGCAAAACAGCAAACTCCCCCGACCGAAGTGTCCCAAAAACTAATCAGCTCTTAAAATTGCAAAGACGCTTCGATACGACTTTAGTTACGTGAGTTATGCTCGTAGAAAAAACTGTCCACGAACGCACGTACGTACGTACGTACACACACACACACATACATCTCCCTTTCTAAAAACACTTTATATATACTCTATAGACCTTAAAACGTAAAGAAATGCTGAAAATTTCAATTTCGATTTTCGAGGCGATTACAAGAACTTCCCATATACTGGGAAGTTAAAAATCACGTGAGTATTATTCGTAGTTCTCATTGTGTTTCATTTTAAAGACTGTCGCGCTTATTGGTAAGGTCTTAATAAATTTTTTCTCACAAATCAAGTGCTGTATTGTGTTTATTATAAAATTAATATCATGTTTTTTTTCATTTCTCATAATTCAATGCCTGTGAATTAACTAGGCAATAAACCTAAACCAACAAGCAATATAACGAAGAAGGAGTCAATCGTACCTACCACCAAAAATCATAACAAGAATTCATTTTGAAGACGAATCATATGATTAATAATTAATTATTTTGTATGTTCAAAAATATTTAGCTCATTTAAGTCGATCACAGAGTACTGTGACACACAAATTAAAAACCGAAGGAATATCTACCCATGGGGTCGGAGTATCACATTTTGCTAGCTCAATACATAACCGTTCCTTATATTAACTAATTTAGAAGAACAACGTAATTCGTTTACAAATCAAAACACCAAATATATATAGAAACTGTGTTCTGAGCGAAATCGAAGCGAAATTGTATGACTTAGAGAATAACTTTTTAAGAGCCGGCGTACCACGAATAACGAACATTTCTACATATTTTTTTAACTTCCCAGTATATGGGAAGTTCTTGTAATCGCCTCGAAAATCGAAATTGAAATTTTCAACATTTCTTAACGTTTTGAGGTCTATAGAGTATATATAAAGTGTTTTTAGAAAGGGAGATGTATGTGTGTGTGTGTACGTAAGTCTGTACGTTCGTGGACACTTTTTTCTACGAGCATAACTCACGTAAACAAAGTCTTATCGACTTCGTTAAGGTGTCAATCGAAGCGTCTTTGCAATCTTAAGAGCTGATTAGTTTTTGGGATACTTCGGTCGGGGGGGTTTGCTGTTTTACCCGTTTGAAGATCATTTCTGTCATTCGTTATATCTCGCGAACCCAACGTACGATTTCATAGATCAAGGTGTCAATCGAAGCGTATTGACATTTATGTAATTCTATCAAGTTTTTGAAAAATTTATTGAAGCCGTTTTTTAATTTTTAAAAAAAAAGTGCAAAAAATTGAGGTTTTTTTCAAAAACAATAAATTTTTAACCTTATTTTCAAGTCCAAGTAATCAATGTTTATATAATTTATATACTCCAAAATATCTGTCTAAAAATTCCATCAAAAGTTTTTCTCACGAAAACGAAAAAATTCAAATAAAAAATAAAAAATCATTAACAGTCATCTTGATCTTCAAAGTCGTTTCTGTCATGCGTTATATCTCGCGAACAAAACATACGATTTGCATAATTTAGATGTCAATGGACGCGTATTACCAATATAATGAATCTGTTGAATTTTAAAAAAAAATCATTGCAGCGGTTTTTTAATTTAAGAAAAAAAAGTGCAAAAAATTAGGTTTTTTTCATAAACAATATATTTTTAACCTGATTTGCGAAATAAAGTAATCAATGTTTATAAAATTTATATACTCCAAAGTATGTTTGTAAAATCACCATCAAATCTTGTTCTCATGATTACGTAAAAAATTAAATTAAAAATAAAAAACCATTAAAAATCATTATGATTTTCACTATATCTCACGAACTAGATATAATATTGGCATGATTGTGGTGTCAGTTGACGTGTATTAACATCTTTGTGAAGTTTTCAACAATATAAAAATTCGTTTCAGCCGTTTTTTTTTCAATTTAATAGAAGAAAATGCGAAAAATTATGTTGTTTTTTTCCTAAAAAATATTTTGTTAACCTGATTTGCACAGCATAGTGATACCAGTTTATAAAATTTATACATTATTACCAGTTTTTGAAGAGAAACCAGCAAAATTTTCTTCCATGATTATGAAAAAAATTAAATTAAAAATAAAAAATCATTCACAGTTACCATTTAAAGAATGAATGATATTACTTTATATCTTTTATTCTAAAAAAATTATTGTACATTCAATCAAAGTTCTAAAATATTTGCATAATTTGAGCAGATTTTTAATAGTCTGTATAGTCTTTTAAGTAAAAAAACTGCTTACATTTTGAAACCAACAAAATTTCAATCGAATTTGCATTTGCGATATCAACGTTTTGAATGGTAAAAAGTTTTGTATTCAATACTTTGCAAGATCATATGCTTTAAAAAGCTTTCATCGAATAAAAAATTGTAGTTTTTAGTAGATTCATTCTTTAGTAATCGCAAGATTTCAATAACCATCATCATTTGTAATACATTTTACTTTTTACAAGCAATTTAACCTATTTTTACTGCATATACAAAATTTTCAAGACCAAAAAGGCCCCCACCGATTGATCCGCGTGAATATTCAATCTGTCCTCATCGACCAAAAACCTTACGTAATCAATGGACCCTCCCGTAGACAATATGATTCATATTACAGTAAAACCCGCTTAAGTGCACTCCGCTTAACTGCGTTCCCCCCATAAGTGCGTTACATTGGGGGTAAACTGAGAGTTTTCAAATAATCATGTATGAAAACCCCTCTTAAGTACGCTCCGCTTAATTGCGTTCTCCGCTTTAGTGCACACATTTATGAACATTTTTCCAATTGTCTTACTGAACTAGAAGCGGATAACTGCTTATCGAAAATATGGAAAATCCTGGATGCATGCATTTTATGATACATATTCTTAAGTGGACTTCGAACAGTTTTACCTCGTTGGCATATCATCAATAAATAAGAATTAGCGCCATAAAAAAAGGCCAAATCCGGCGAGGGCTATGAATTGTATGTAGGTGTGAATATATTCTTAGGTATGTAGGAATTTTTTTCTCTGGAAAAGGATTTATAGGTGCAGTTTCATCGTGTAAAAATATGCTAAGCAGCTTGTTGTTTTCATGATGAGGTAATAATATGTTACTAATGTAGCACTCTCTTTTTGCAAATTTTATTGCATTCTTAGAACATAGATCAGGGTTTTTTTTCATAAAGACGAGGTTCAATAAAAAAAGATTCATTGCCACTAAAACTATGACAATCTATAGATACATTCGTAAGGAGATAAGAAGTGTAGGAGAACAACTGTAGGTGTGTATGAGTTGATAGTATGTACATATGTAAAATACAGGGACTCCAGTTCTTCAATAGGAGAGAACTTTAGCGGTCATAAGATATTTAAATATGTATGTAGCTCGGTCAAATATTTTACATATGTAATCATTTCCTTTAGAATTTCTATAGTGTAGTTCTACGGGACCAGTCATTGCCTTTCTGAGCAAACGTGATTTGATATGTAGTGTTTTTCGCGTGTTTAGTGTTGACATAATGATCGGAGCTAAATTTTTAAAAAATAATTTGCGGGAGTTTCAGTGAAGTTTTCAAATAAAATGGAACGTAAATTAGTGGCATTAACGGTTAAACAGAAACTGAACATCATTAACCAGATAAATAATAAGAAAAAAACAAACAAAAAAGAAATAGTAAAGGAGTATGGGTGCATAATAAGCACGGTGAACCGAATATTGCAGCAGGAGAAAGAAATAAAGGGCCTTGCAGCCCAGAATTTGAACACAAAGCGAAAAATAGAGTGGAGCAAACAAAAACGTTGAAAAAGCGTTGAAAATATGGTTCGACCAAAACCGACAACATAACGCCATAATTACTGCGCAGATTGTTATGAATAAAACCAAAGAATTAGCAGTAAAAATGAACACTGATTTTGAACCAACAAATGACTGGCTTTACAGGTGGCGGAAAAGAGAAAATATTAAATTCACTAAAATTCATGGAGAAGCGCAAGACGCAGATAACGACAGTGCAACCGCATATTGTAAAAATGTGTTGCCTCCCATACTGCAAAAATACGAAGTTAACAACGTTTTCAATGCAGATGAAAGTGGACTATTCTATAAGTCCCTGCCAAAGGGGACTCTTGCATACAAGGAAGAAAAACTTCTTGGTACCAAGTCCAAGAAAAAAGGATTACAATACTGTTTTTGTGTAATGCAACGGGAACCTACAAAAAATTTTTATTATTAGCCACTCGAAAAATCCACGATGCTTTAAAAACAAAAATATTGCACTTCCTTATTTTTCGAACAAAAACGCATGGATGACGACAAAAATTTGGAATGAAATCCTTTTAGGCGTAGATACTGATTTGATAGCCGAAAAAAGGAAGATTGTCCTTTTTGTGGATAATGCAGCATGCCATAAAATAACGACAGAGTTCCAAAACATAGAAATCCAATTTCTTCCTCCGAATACTACTGCTTCGATACAGCCACTGGATCAAGGTATAATTAAATGCTTCAAATCTTACTACAGGCAAATAATTGTACGAAAGCAAATCAAGGCTATCGAACGAGGAGTTCCCTTAACTAACTTCATCAAATCGATATCATTATATGATGTGATCCTGTACATTAAACGGGCATGGTGGCTGGTTTCAGATAAAAGTATCCAAAATTGTTTCCGCAAGGTAACTAGGCCCTTTTTCATGATGAAAATATATTCTGAATTATTTTTTGCTTTTTTAGGCTGGCTTTGTGAGCATCGCTCCTTTTGAAGATGAAGGTGATGAAAGTTTGCCAAATGATTTATCGACAAATAGCGATTTTCGAGAGTACGTTGACTCTGATGTCAATTTAGAATGCTAGGGAATGCTTAATGACGATGAAGTTATTGGCCAAGTTCTCCTGGAAGGGCAGCAAGGAGCCAGTGATGATAGCAGTGACGATGGAAGTGAGCATCAAGCATCAACAAGCGTCGAAACGCCAAAACCTAATTTTAAGGACGCCGTGGAAGCTATTGCCACTCTCAAAATTTACTTGGATGAACGAAACATAGACCATTCGGATCTCGAAAATTTGGAAGAGAAAGTGTTTGAGGCATTTCAGCCAACATTTAAACAAAAAAAAATTACGGACTATTTCGAGAAAAATTTGTAATATTCTGGCATTTATATACATAGTATAGGCCTTCTTGGTTGTCATTTGAAATGTAAAATGAAATGTGTAAATATTTTCCATCATGAATTTTGCCAATAAACGTTGTTTTCTTTTATCATCATTCTAATTTTTCAAATTGCTATACGCTAAAACAATTAAAAGAGAGAATTCATAAGTGCTCCTGACGCATTTAAACGAATTCGGCTAAGTGCGTCAATGCGCACTAAAGCGAGTTCGCCTAACTGCACAATTCGGATAAGTGCGCCAAGTTTTCCAGAACTTTTCCTAACGCACTTAAGCGGGGTCTACTGTAACTCATTTCTGTTACAGCTATGAATACCTCTCATTGTTATTACTTATAGTAGTATTATTTTCAAAATTATTATTGTGTTTAATGTTGTTGATGTTTATTTAGATATTACTGGGAAGTTGACAGTGTGGACCTCAAGGGTCGCACCTCGCAGCTTTTTCTAATATCCTTTCTTTGACTTGTCCACTTTGAGAAGATTCAAGTTATAGTTTCAATTATACTGGAATATGTCCAACTCTGCCTATGTTTGTTTTCTTGTTCAGCTTGGACTGTGATTCATCTCTTGATTTATTTCCATATCGTTTGCCACCTTGACACTTCAGCTTCGTCCTATAAGATTTTCCTTGCCCTATGTTTCGTTTCGCCGATTCAATACAAAAAACTAATTTATCAAAATGCTCAACAGACGACGGTAGGGAATCGTAAAAAAATTATGGCTGTCATTAAAACCACATTTGTAGTGAACTATTTAAAAAAGAGAACTTCGCTAAAGACAAGTCTATAAAAAAAATACTATAGGCATATTTTGAAATGTAAGCATAAAGGCGCGATAAAAAGAGCAAAACATTCTCATTAATAATAAACACGTTAAGAGTAGCAATGGAGACACATGCTTGCATAAAGCGTGCGTCAAGGGTGTATCTTTTCCACTGTTTTATGACTATTTCAATTCTAATTTCTTTCCAACAGGAGACAGGGTGAACGGCTTTTATGAATACAACGACCGGTTTAATGATGTAATAAATGAAGTTATGTTAAGATGTGAGTAAAATGATGTGCACGATATGAACACTCGTGATTTTATTGTAATATTTGATAAAACAGCAGTCGAGGGAAAAATATTCGGCGATATGAAATACGTAGGCTGAATAAATGTGCTCGGGGAGAACGTGATTGAATTCAGTTATACGCTTGAATAGAAAAGTAGAAGATTCAGTCATACCAAATGGTTTTTTTTTCGTTAAACACAAATCGATTGATCGAACATTCTATCTGAGATACGTTCGATTCTCCATCAACATAGTTAAAAAAGGTTCCGAACTGCGAATAATGTGGCTTGAATACTTCTCACAAAATAAAACTACTCTAGTAAATGCTCACGGCAGGATGATGAATGCCCATTCAAAATTATTCTCTTGAAAATTTTACTATTTAAACACACTTCATGAGAATTAGAAGGCACACTACTAGGCTTAGATAGGAAATACTTCACGACTCATTAAAGCTGCAAATATTCAAGGCAAGGTGATTCTTCAGAACCTTAAATATATTGGTTGAAATAAAACAGGAAAATTTGTTAAAAAGCTCCGCCAAATTTATTTAAACAATTGTTTCTGAAATTTACTACTTGTTTACGCGATTCAAAAATATATACTAATGTCAAGAAAGTTTTGAGTTTAAAAATTGATTTACTTAACAATTATATTCAGACTACAGTGATCTTAATCAACAAATATCATATTTTATTGACATTACATATAAGCATTTCTTCGATTAAACACGGCACAACAAATTTAAATTTACGCCGAATTCTCAAATGGTGAATTCAAAATAAATCTACAATGAAAATAAATTACAAGCCAAATAGGGCTGAAACTTGCAAGTGAGTTACGCTGAGTTATAGTCAATCTAGATTCTAGAATTCGGGGTATTAAAATAGGTGACAAGCTAAACGTTATTAACTAAATGGAAGGAACATAAACAAAATTGAAAAGCAGCATGAAATATACTTTAATTTCATCATTTTTTTAACTTCCCGGCATATGAGAAGTTCTTGTAATCGTCTCGAAAACGTAAATTGAAATTTTCAACATATCATTACGTTTTGAGGTCTTTTTTTAATTTAATAAAAAAAGGACAAACAATTAGTTCTTTTCCATATAAGTACATATTTAAACTGATTTTCTCATCCCAGTAATCAATGTTTATATAATTTGTATGATCTAAACATTTTTTTTTTTAAAAAACTCATTATAAGTCACCATATAAAAAGAGAGCCATACGAATAATATTACGTGATGTCTCTAATTCTTGAAACATTGTTGTTATGTAATCAATGCTACACAGAATCAGATGCTCACAAAGTTTTTATCAAATAAAAATCATGGTTTTTACACTTACACTTACTTATTTGCATAAAGAAGTAGGAAACAATGAATAACATAGCGTCCAATAATTGCGTAAGATCATTTGTGAAATTTATAAGATAATTGATTGTACGTATATACGTAATATTCTATTGGACTCCTATTAGGAACCCACTGAGCTGTTCATTGCAAGAAGTGAGTCCTTAGTTCCCTTCCACTTGAAGAAATTGGGTGCTGCGAAAACGCAATGATGGCAAGTTAATTGAAAAGTTGAAAGATCCATTATTATGACAACAATAACATCAAATCGTGTGTTTTTATCTTGCCAGTATATGGAAGGTACTTGTAATAGTTTCGAAAATTGTAATTTTCAACAAACCCTACGTTCTACACTGTTAAGAGTATAAAGAAATTTTTCTTGCAAAGAAGTATGTATGTGTGTATGTTCGTACGTGCATGTGTGTGTGCGTTGTTCTTTCTTTTTATGACGATAATTCTCATCGGAAGAGTCATATCGACTTTACTGAGGTGTCATTTACAGCCTATTTGCAATGTTACGAGCTGATTAGATTTTTGGTCCTCGGTCGAGTTGTTTCATAACTTCCCAGTATATCGGAAGTTCTTATAATAGCTTCGAAAATCGAAATCGAAATTGAAATTTTCAACATACCTTTACGTTTTGATATCTTTAGAGTATATTTTAAGTGTTTTTAGAAAGAAGGATGCGTGTGTGTGTACGTACGTACGTACATGCGCTCGTGGACAGTTTTCTACGAGCATAACTCACGTAAACAAAGTTTTATTGACTTCGTTGAGGTGTCAATCAAAGCGTCGTTGCAATCTTAAGAGCTGATTAATTTTTCGAGAACTTCGGTGGGGGGGCGGGTTGTTTTGCTGTTTCGACCCCTTGAAAGTCATTTATGTCATGTGCAATATCTCACCAACCAAACATAGAATTTCTAAGGTGCCAATCGACGGGTATTAACATTGTTGTGATTCTATCAAATGTTTAAAAAAAAACGTTAGAGCCATTTTTTAATTTATTAAAAAAAGTGCAAAATATTAGGGTTTTTTAATAAACAATCAATTTTTAACCTGATTAGATAAGTAATCAATGTTTATAAAATTTATATACAACAAACAATTATTTAAAAAAACCAGCAAAATTTTTTGTAATGATAATGAAAACAATTGAATTAAAAATCAAAAATAATAAAGTCGTCATGACCTTCAAGGTCTTTCATGTAATTCACTCTATCTCGCGAATCAAATATAGTATTTGCATCACTGAAATGTCAATCGACGCGTCTTAACATTTTTATGATGTTTTTACGTTTCTAAAAATCGTTGTAGCCGTTTCTTAATTTAATAAAAAAATTGCAAAAACTTAGGGCTTTTTCATAAAAAATAAATTTTTAACCTGACTTGCACAACACAGTAATGAATGTTTATAAAATTTATAAATTCTTATCAGTTTTTGAAGAGAAATCCGCAAAACTTTTTCCATGATTATGAAAAAACTAAATTAAAAATAAAAAATCATTCAAAGCTACCATGTAAAAATTGTTCATACGAATGAACCTTGTATCTTTTATTCTAAAGACTTTGTTGTAGCTTCAAAGTTTTATAATATTTGCATTATTTGAGCAGATTGTGAATAGTTTTCACAGTGTTTTAATTTTCATAAAAAACTACTTAAATTTTGAAAATCAAAAAAAAATCTAATCAAATTTGCATTTGTTGTAATGAACGCTTTCAATGGTAAAATTTTTTGTAGTCAATACTTACTTAATTACTCGTCAAATAAAAAATTGTAGTTTTTAGTAGTTCTGTTCATTAGTGTTCGTAAGATTTCAATTACTTCCTCCATCATTATGTGTAAAACATTTTGCTTTTTACATGCAATTAAACCAATTATTGACTGCACATTCACCCCTTACCTACGTAATAAATGGACGCTCTCGTAGATGATGCGATTAACATTAACCCATTCCAATTACTTCTATGAGTACCTCTAATTCTTATTATTAACTTCTCAGTATATGGGAAGTTCTTGTAATCGCCTCGAAAATCGAAATTGAAATTTTCAACTTTTCTTTACGTTTTGAGGTCTATAGAGTATATATAAAGTGTTTTTAGAAAGGGAGATGTATGTGTGTGTGTGTGTATGTACGTACGTACGTACGTACGTACGTTCGGGACACTTTTTTCTACGAGCATAACTCACGTAAACAAAGTCATATCGAGTTCGTTGGGGTGTCAATCGAAGCGTCTTTGCAATCTTAAGAGCTGATTAGGGATACTTCGGTCGGGGGGGTTTGCTGTTTTCACCCCTTGAAGGTCAACCATGTTATGCGCTATATCTCACGAACCAAACATGCGATTTCCACTATTAAGGTGTCAATCGACGCGCTTTAACATTGATATGATTCTTTAAAATTTTTAAAAACATTCTTGGAGCCGTTTTTTAATTTTTTTAAAAAAAGTGCAAAAAATTAGGTTTTTTTTCAAAAACATCACATTTTTAACCTAATTTTCAAACCTAAGTAATCAATGTTTATATAATTTATATACTCCAAATAGTTTTTGTGAAAAAACCAGCAAAAGTTTTTTTCATGATTATGAAAAAAATTAAATAAAAAATAAAAAATCATTAAACGTTCAAGGTCATTTACGTCATTCATTATATCTCGAGAACTAAATATAATATTTCCATCATTAAGGTGTCAATCGACGCGTATTATCATTTTAATGATGTTTTTATATGTTAAAAAAATCTTTAAAGTGGTTTTTTAAATTCATTGAAAAAAATTGGAAAAGTAGTGTTTTTTTCATAGAAAAATTCATTTTTCACCTGATTTGCACATCGTAATAATAAATGTTTGTAGAATTTATAAAATTTTATCAATTTTTGTAGAGAAACCAGCAATGACTTTTCTCATGATTACAAAAAAAAATTAATTAAACATAAAAAATCATTCAAAGTCACCATGTAAAAAGGGTTCATTCGAATTATAATACCTTAAATCTCTTATTCTAAAGACATTGTTGTAAAGTCAATCAAAGTTTATTAATATTTGCAAAATTTAAGCAGATTTTCGATAGTCTTCACATCACCATGTTTTAACTTTAATGAAAAAACTGCTTTGTAACCTGTCCCCACTCCGATGAATACTCAATCAATGGACGCTCCCGTAGATGAAACGATTAATATTAAGTCATTCCAATGACTTTTACGAGAAGTACATTTTTATTATTTGAAGTAGTATTATTTCCATAATTATTATTGTGTTTAATATTTTCAACATCTTTTAGATATTACTGGGAAGTTGACCGTGTGGACCTCATGGGTCGCACCTCACGGCTTGTTATTAAAATTATTATTGTGTTTAGTATTTTTAATACTCATGTAGATATTGCCGGGAAGTTGACCGTGTGGACCTCGCGGCTTGTTGTTTTTGCTTTGACTCCTCCTATTGTTTTTGTCACACGAACCAACAATTGATTTTTTTTGTTGAGTTGTCAATCGAAGCGTAATAGCATGATTCAAAAAAACTTACTCATTCATGAAAAACTTTAAAACTTAAACTTTATATTTTTTTTCGAAAACGGAGGGGTTGGCTGTTGCGATCTAATTTTTTATGGATTGAATATCCTTAACGCCCTCCTACTTATATTCCTAATTTCATCTTGATCTGAGAGTACGAGGCTGTACTTCTCCTTGTAAGAGTTGAGCCCAAAGTGATATGTTCTTACATTTAAGAAAGATGCAATGTTCAATTGACCTGTGAAGACAAAAACCGTCTAAGTAACTAAAAATAAGCGGAAAGGAAATTTTTCAAGTAGTAAGGTTAATGCGACTAGAAATAGTTGCATTGTAATTACTCTGCATAATGAAAAATCGGTAGAATCGTTTGTAAGACAGGCGACTAGTGAAAAAATCAAAATTTTCTGCAAATAATTTTCTTAAATTTTCAACTTATGCTTTTGGTCTTTTAGGTGTAGTAAAAATAAATCGATTTGGCCATTCCGTTGAGATGTCCGAATTATAAATTAGGAACTCTGACCCACATTGGGTGCCAGAATTCCGTCTGATTATCATTTTTTTCGAGCGAAACAATGAAGACTGTTTGTACAGTTACTTCCCTACATGTTCGGGTGACCCGACCCAGTTCCTTTCTTTCGATTTGAATGCTTCCTGGTTAATTAAGTGACGGGCTTTCACACGGCTAATTAGCGGCGAGAAGGCCCGCGAATTAGGAACAATAAACTGTTGTTCGAGGGAGTGGATGTCGACAATTTTCGACAGCGTCATTTGTCCCGCGGGCAGTCGTCGAGCTCTTGACCTGCCCCAAGTCCGTTTCCATCGCCCGCCGGGCCGGATTGGGGGGCCGTCACGTGCGGTGTGCGAATTAAGTGCTAAGTGCAGACGGGTCGCATTCGCAGCACTAATTACGAATTACGAGCGAGTCTAGCGCTGGCCTAAGCCAATTAGAAGCCCATCTTGCGCGGCGACAATTAATGCGCTTTCGTCCGCGAACTCGCCAAGGCCAGTGCAACGAATCGCCGTGACATCGGTGGCGGTTTTCGCGCGCGGTTATTCATCTCACCTTTGTCGCACATGGCGCTGATGCGTGCATTGTCGTAGATCATCATCGCCGGCGAGTCATTGCACCGGGGCGCTCCCACGCCGCCAGCCGCAACCGCCCCCACCCCAACGGCCCACATCAAAGCGGAAAGCGCCGCTTTTACCGCTCCAGAAATGTCCTCCAAAACACTAAAAATAAAGTCGCTGACGGACTGCTGTTCTGCGCGAAGCGCGAGGCTGGCTCCGCCGTTTGTTTGCTTTGATAGGCGTGCGCGGTTTTTTTCGCGAGCCATTTCGCCATCCGTCAAATATTTGCTCGGCGTGCATGTCTCGCACGAATGCGGGGCACCATGACCTGGGCCAACACTCAAGGCCGCGGGCGTCGGACAATGTGTGGAACTGCGCCACATTCGCGGGTTCACGTACTCTTCTCTACATGCCAATTTCAATGGGGCAGGCGGTGGGAGGTGTATGTACATATGTATGCGCACATGAATGCACGGGCGCAATGGGTGTATGCTAGTGCTAGTTGGAAACAGTTATCAGCACTTTTTGCGAACTGCGACTGGTGAAAGATTGAGTAAAAGTAACAATCATAAAAAATGTCCGCATGCAAAAAAAATCGCTATTTCCATTGAAAATTTAACGAAATATTACGTTTAAAGAATTAAAAAATATATTATACTTTGCGAATGCTTCAGATACATACAATCGGCAGAACAAGTCTACGTTCACTTTGGAAAAAAAATTAACAACGGAAAAACAAATGAAACACGGTCAACTTCCCAGTAATATCTAGATAAACACTAAAAATATTACACACAATAATAATTTTGAAAATGATAATACTTTAAATAATAATAATGAGAGGTATCCACAGCAGCAACAGGAATGAGTTAATATTAATCATATCATCTACGGGAGCATCCATTGATTACGTAAGGCTTTTGGTAGATGGGGGTAGACTGATTTGATCAATCAATCGGTGGGGACCTTTTCTACGTTATTTGTTATTTTCATATCGATGCTTCAAGGACAAAAGAGCGCTAGCAAAAATGAATGCAGTTTTTTCTATTACGCCCACTGAAGAGATTTTGTCGCGTGATGACCATTTTGAATAGTTTCGTTCAAAATTGCCATCACTTCGGCATAGTCATTGAATTTATATTTTTTCACGACTTTACATCAATGAGATTAATTAATTTTGAATATCTCTTGGTCTTGAAAAATATTGAGTATGCAGTCAAAAATTGGTTCAATTGCATGTAACAAGTAAAATGTACTGCAAATTATGATGGTAATTGATATCTTACGATTACTAAAGAATAAATCTACTAAAAACTAAAAAAAAATATTTGATGAAAGTATTTTAATGTATATGTTCTTGCAAAGTGTTGACTACAAAATATTTTACTATTCAAAGCGCTGATTACCACAAATGCAAATTTGATTGAAATTTTGATGATTTTCAAAATTTAAGCCGCTTTTTTAATTAAAAGACTGCAAAAACTATTAAAAATCTGCTCAAATTATCCAAACATTTTAAAACTTTGATTGACTTTACAACAAAGTCTTTAGAATAAAAGATATAAGGTAATATCAATCGGAAGAACCCCTTTCATATGGTGACTTTGAATGATTTTTTATTTTTAATTGAATTTTTTCAGAATCATGAAAAAATTTTGCTGGATTCTCTTCAAAAACTGATAGGAATGTTAAAATTTTATAAACATTTATTACTGTTTTGTGCAAATCAAGTTAAAAAAATGTGGTCCAAGTGCGACCCTTGAGGCCCACACGATTAACTTCCCAGTGGGGTGAATAAAATGCTATAATTTGCTTTTATTATTAATGACTATTATTAATAATAACTATTATTAAACATTACTATTCTAAATTAATATAATTACTTTTATTATTTTTATCAATTTTTTATCTAACCATAAAAGCTTTGGTAGAGGAAGACGTCTCCACCACCTGGTCATCCTCTACCAAAGCCTCGGCAACCTCGTTCTCTTCGTCCTCGTCATCCTTCTTGTCCTCCACTTCGTCCTCAACCTCGTTCCCCATCTCTGTCTCGGAATCCACAACTATTATTGAGGGTATTTAATTATTATTTACAATAATCATTCGTTATTAAGAAAGTTTGACCGTTACTGAATAATTATAATTGACTTTATATATACAATATAAAATTATAACTAATATTATTTGATTGTTATTAACAATATTAAATTATTTATAACAATATCCAAATATCAGCCAAACCTGTTAATATAAGTTTGGAATTTTATAAATTAATCTTTTTTTTTTTGAAATAACATTTTTTACAAATTTGATCACAATTATGCTAAAACGCACAATAATAACAACATTACTATGAAGGTATTTGGTATCTGCACGAATTAATAGTGCGTATCAACAGTTTAAAACTAAGCAATTTTTAGTCCTTTTTCAGTTTTTTCATCCTAAATAAAAAACGGCCTAACCGATTTTGCTGAAAAGTCATTCAGTTTTAAGTTTCGTGATTACGCGTCAAATGAGTCCTACGTCAATCCAATCTTTGGTTCTCGAGATAATCGAGACGAAAAATTATTCCGAACGCACATACGCACATCCGCACATACGTACATACACACTCACAGACATCTCTCTAAAAACGATGGATTTAGATTCTAGAGACTTTAAAACGTGGAGATATGTCAAAATTTGGGATTCGCAAAATCGACCCCATTACAATAACTTCCCATAGGGAACTGGGAAGTTAAAAATATTTTTTATGAAAAAACCCTAAGTTGTTGTTGTTGTTTCTCATTTTTTTTCTATTAAATTATAAAGCCGCTGAAACGGATCTTTATAATGCTAAAATAATCAAAGAGATTTTAAAACACGTCGATTGACCTCTTAATGATGCAAATATTATATCTGGTTCGTGAGATATAGTGAATGACAGGAATGACCTTGCAGATCACGATGACTGTTAATGATTTTTTATTTTTTATTTAATGTTTCATGTAATCACGAGAGAAAGGTTTGAAGATTTTTTTACAAACACTGCATGGAGTATATACATTTTATAAAACTTGATTACTGTGTTCCGTAAATCAGGTTAAAAATTTATTGTTTACGAAAAAAACCTAATTTTTGCACTTTTTTTCTTAAATTAAAAAACAGCTCCAACGGTTTTATTCAAAATTTGATGGATCTATACATATGTGAATACGCGTCGAGTGGAACCCTAACCGTGGAAATCGTATGTTTGGTTCGCGAGATAGGTATAACGCATGCCAGAAATGACCTTGAAGATCATGATGCATGTTAATGATTTTTTATTTAATTTTTTACGTAATCATGAGAAAAAGTTTTGATGTTGTGTTTACAAGCACTGCTTGAAGTATATAAATTTTGTAAAAATTGAATACTGTCTTCCGTAAATCAGGTTAAAAATTTATTGTTTATTTAAAAAAACCTAATTTTTTGCACTATTTTTCTTAAATTAAAAAAGGCTCCAACGATTTTTTTTCAAAATTTGATGGATTCACAAAAATGTTTATACGCGTCGATTGACATCTTAAACATGCAAATCGTATTCATGGTTCGCGAGATATAACGCATGACAGAAATGAACTTGAAGATCATGATGTCTGTTAATGATTTTTTAGTTTTTATTTAATTTTTTACGTAATCATGAGAAAATATTTCGATGTTGTTTTTACAAGCACTGCTTGAAGTATATATATTTTATAAAAAGTGAATACTGTCTTTCGTAAATCAGGTTAAAAATTTATTGTTTATTTGAAAAAAAACCTAATTTTTTGCACTTGTTTTTCTTAAATTAAAAAACGGCTACAATGATTTTTTTTCAAAATTTGATAGACTCACACAAATTTTAATACGCGTCGTTAACACTTTAACAATGCAAATCGTATGTTTGGTTCGCGAGATATAGTGCATGACTATATAAAAAAATTTACACGATCTTTGTTTTATAAATTCGGCCTACCGTATACGGAGTATCCTGATCGGTTGAGAATTCTGAAACTTCCCTCACTTCTTGATCGCAGAGTACTTCTCGATCAATGTTTTTGTATAAGTTATATATCGGCCTCATCATGTGTCCTGCATCCGAAAGCATAGCCCTTCGCGTTCCTTCTCATAACACCAGGAGTTTCAACTTTTTAACCCCACCATTGCTGAATTAGCTGTATACTTTAACTCTTCTTTGTAAAGAATATTGAGACAGCATGATGCACTTCAACTTGGTCCTATGTCATCATCTTTTTACTCTTTTAAACGTACTTTAACTTCAAAACTTGAAACACTGTAATTTTAATGTGTAATTAGATCTAATCTGTTCATTGAATTTCCTAAATAGATAAATAAATAAATAAATAACAGAAATGACCTTCAAAGGGGCAAAACAAGAGACCTCGCCGACCGAAATATTCCAAAAGCTAATCAGCTCTTAAGATTGCAAAGACGCTTCGATTGACACCTCAACGAAGTCGATACGACTTTGTTTACGCGAGTTATGCTCGTAGAAAAAACTGTCCACGAACGTACATACGTACGTACACACACACACATCTCCCTTTCTAAAAACACTTTATATATACTCTATAGACCTCAAAACGTAAAGAAATGTCGAAAATTTCAATTTCGATTTTCGAGGCGATTACAAGAACTTCCCATATACTGGGAAGTTAATAACATGGCAAAGTTAACCAATTTCGGAAAAACTGCAAATACCCCTGCCATTTTGGCAAAATTTTGATCGATTAAATTAGAAATCAAAATTTTCTGTGCAAGTGATTGCACTGGACACTTCATATTTGCATTGGAATTTTCTTGCTTTTTCCTAATCAATAAAGGCAAACAATAAACACTCTTTAAACCTGAATTCTACAAAATAAAATTCCGGCGCTAATTTACTTACATCAGCATGATTGACATTGGTAATAAATTGTAATAATAGAGCCTGCCTTTACTGTGAAAAATAAGTGAACATAAATTACTGATACTTTATCTGATCGTAAGTATTTTTTGGGGTCAAACGTATATATGAAAGTATCATAAAATTATATTGCAGTACCTAAAATGTCCAATTGAGTTATGAAAATCAATTTTTCCCTTAAATTTATAGCACTCGAAATTTTCCAAAATATTTTTTAAGCAGAGTTTTACGAGCAAATAATAACCGAAAAAAACGTAGAATTCCTCGCGATAAACATGAAACAGCTTTTTTCTTCCCTGCAAGTCTAGTAAACGAATAAAATCTTTGCAATAAAATTTCCACGTCTGCATGATATGTCGCGATAATACATTCGAAGAAATTATTAGTTCTATTCATGAAAATATTACTTTTGTTGTTTATTGGATTCGTTTTTGTAATTTCTTATTACTATGCTTATGAGCCTCCACAATTACTTCATGTTAGACATCCTAGCCGTAAATATTATGGCTTAATTACGAGTTGGTTCGCTTTGGCTGGTATACACACATACTGGAAATAATAAGCTTTAACCTTGCATTGCGACGGTTAATCCATCGACCTTCGGAGTGCAATGGTGGTGTTAGGTTTGTGCTAATCGTACAATTTCCAGTATAATTTCCACACATTTTTTATGGTTATTAGCTTCTGCCATGATCTCCTGCTTTGACAATTAAATTAAAACGGGCGACCTTTGAAGTTCTGCACTTATTTTCAGATGTATGTGAAAATACTACTGAAAGTAATTAATTTCGGTCTAATTCACTAAGAGCCGATTATCAGAATATTTATTTAATTAATTAATTATCTGAAAATATGGACACTCCCATCAGGATTTCATAAAATGATAGAACTCATCGAACGACTTGCTAGTAGTGAAAATCAAAAAAAAAATCTGTACTCAGTTTAGTATTATTATTAAATATGGTCCATTATATAGTTTGTACGTCAATGTATGTTTACGTCAATGAGCGGTAAAAGTTAACTTATTGATGAATGTTAAAAAAATGATAGCCACACATTCCTGAGTCTATTTTTTTGCAAAAAGAAATCATGAAATCACAAATTATAAAACGCAAGACTTGAATTTTGAAGATATTGCTTTAAATACAGAAACTTTAAATGAACATGGCTCATTTTTTTTATAAAAACTACTTAATAAAAAGAATAGTGGAAGTAAAATGCATAAGTGTCCTAGCAACTTCAAAATTTGAGCAAAGTAACAGTAGTTATCGTTAATATCTTCATATCACCACCGTTTAGAAAGTTTCTCTTCGGGTAAAAATATTGAAGACAGTCTTCTTTGAATATTTCCATCATCTTTGGACTAAAATTTCACCTTGTCCATTTTAGTCAGAATAAGCTTATATAGTTTACACTGCGATACTGTTGAAAATCTAATTAACAGTTGAGATATTATAACCTTTCCAATCGAACTCCACAAAACTCTAGTTCATCGGAAGGCTGGATTCTTGTAATTATATCTAGTTCTTTGCATTTGCTGAAACGATTTACAAGTGCTAAATGCCAATAAAACTTCCTGCGAATCATTTTATCTTAGAAAGGGGGCTCGAACATCTAGATCAAAGTAAGCATTCATACTATGAACAGGAAAAACACCGCCATGTAACACAAACTATCAGGATAAAGTGTTCAGACCTTAAAATGTATGCGAAATGTACTGATCTTATTGAATTCACCGACATATGGGAATAAGATATTCAACTTCAGTTAGCAATCTCCTCTCCAAGGAATTTACGGCAAGTAAGCTAGACTACGAAAACCACTACAAATTTTACAAAGTGATGCAATGTAAGCAGATTCAAGACTACATCTTCGAATTTACTGTAATAGAAATTAGAGCTAATCATAAAAGCTAGCCCAAAGTAAAATGCAGGCAGATGAAGTATCTCCGTAATTTTCAAAAAAAAAGACAGATTATCTGACGGAAATTAAATTTTTCGGAATAAATATATCTACGGTACCCGATGGAAGAGAATTTTGAGCCTCAAGTTGGTTAACATGCTTCATTGCTCAAATAACTACACGGTTCAAATTTAAGAAATGAGAAATATTATTTTTTCACAAAAGTTTACGTGAACTTCTACTGCTTCAAAAATATGATATTTTCACTGAAGTTCTACATCCAGAACAATTATATGTTCCGAACATTAACACCGAACAATTGTAATGCGTGCTGAAGTCCTTCCATCAACTTTCGAAGAACAATTTGTATATAATTACAAATAACTTTCTACAATCAAGATAATTGACTTTTCATTTAGTCTAAAACTTTAAATCAAAGTCTGGTCAAGAATAACAGTTACCAGTTATTTTAGAATTGATTTAATTTTATTAGCTATGATATAAAACCCCCATTAAGGGTGAATCGTGAACCAAGTGAAGTCGCAGAAGATCCGAAAACTTTTCCTATTATCTTAATTACAACAAATTCTAAGTGCTTAGAAAGTTCGACTTTCTCGTTGTAGATATTTTGCGTTGTTTACAGGCTATAATGGATGATTGGATGTTGCATTGAAATTGAAATACGAAGCGTATCTGGTTTGTGCTTTCAGTTCAGTAGATGAAAATGTTAGATGACATTTATTGCCCGCTGGTGAATTGCAACAAAAGATGTAAATGAATACAACTGCAAATTAATTAATTAAGAATTTCATGGCGTTTCTGAGTTTACGGGTTTGAATGTTCAAGGAGAAATTGTAAAGCTGATATTTTATCCTTTGAAATAAACTTGCCTTCAGCAACTAACAAGCAATGGAGCTGTGATGAAACTGCAAGGATATCAGACTATGAAGACTAAGAGCGTATATGATATTTCTCAAGTAAAATATACATTCAAAATGAAACAGTTAGTATATCTATTGGTCGGAAAATTTCATAGCTTCATATTTTCATGATGAGAAAAATGATACACATCAGCTTATTTCATAAATCCTTCATAGTTTTATAATTCGCTCCTCACACATGCAATTGAATTTTTTTATTGCATTCATTTTTGAGGTATTTATAAAATATTTATATTTAAAAACAGTATAAGCCACCTGAAATACAAGTATTTTTTACCAATTCTAACAAGTTCTAAAATAAGTTTGTCACACACTTGATATCATTACGAAGCAGCACAACTGTTCATCAAAAGATACTCTGAAATGATGATCAAACATCACACCTCCTTTATAATGTTTAATAGTCATCTATGGTTTTCCATATTGCATAGTGACATAGTGGTTCTTAGAGTTTTCCCGGTAAAAAAATAAAAATAAAGCGAGCCGCGACAAGGATTTCAAAAATCTTCTCGGCCATCTCCTTGCAAAATATTAAAAGATTAATTTTATTTTATGTTCAAAAAATACCTATTCGTCATTTATCAGGGATATTAGGTTGTTTAAATGGCATTTTCCAGCAAAAATACTTATGAAAACTTTTGCTGAGCATTCAAGGACGAAAACATGAACGAAAATGTGAGTAAAGGACGGTTTTCTTTAAAAATGTACGGATTTAATATGAAATTCTCTTCGTCACGATTCCAGATTTTTCTTGGATAATTTGTACATTAAGAGCTTCTGTTCTATTTCTCATACGGATTTAATCTATTGTCCTAGATTTATCGATTATAACTAATATACTGTCGTTGAATTATTACTTTACTTGTTTTCTTGAAAATTTGTTTTACAAAATAGGCGCACTTCATTTACAATCATTTATAAGACAACCATGAATACATGACTTTTAAATTGATGAATTCCGTTTCATTGTTAAATTTTCAGAATATTTCAACGCTGGATATCCTTTGTATAATTTGTAATGGAAAATAAAGTCGTTGATATTATGGTAATATCATAAAATTATCACTAAATAATCAATTACATTATAAAAGTAGTTCATGCTGATCTCTGAGCATGTACAATGTATTTGAGTATATGAGATAAACTCTCTGCGACAGAAAAGATATAAAAGCTGAAAGCGCCGTCGTTAAGTTTTATCAAAAAAAGCAAAATTTGCAAAGTAAAATTTTGTGGCAAATTATAACCAATTGCACCAATATTAATTCAACTTTCAAGGAGTTTCAACGTTATATTTATTAAATTGAATAAAGTGCAAGTTATACAAACAATATAGGAAACTATACATCATGAAACGCACTCACACTGCCCATACTCAACACATGTTAACAATTGACTGAATTATGAGTACAATACCGTCATCTTATATTTTGCCCTTTAACACTATAAGCGCACGACACACCACAAGACTAACGTGGATTCGTGGTTCAATTGCATATGTGATGATGGCTTTGCCATAGAAATAAAAGAAATATTACTTCCTTTGTCAAGTAAGCAATTCGGTCCTACATATCAAGATATTTCATTTTTCTTATAAATTTAAGAGCCATTTTATACCTACTTCTTTCTATGAAGACAACTCTGAAAAATAGGGATGGTTCTTGATATTGAAAATTCTCTCCTTTATGCGAGAGTTATCGTCGTAGGAAAAATTGGTAAAAGATTACACACACAAATGATATAATACCTTTATTCTAGACAGATTCAAAGACTTCTTCACCAAATATTACCCAAAAGAAGATGGATTTGAAATTCACAAGGTTTTCATGGTCACTCGCTCAGGAGAAAAAGATCAAACATTAGACAACACAGCCCAATAACACATCAACAAGCCGCAAGGTGCGACCCTTGAGATCCACACGATCAACTTCCCAGTAATATTTACATAAATATTAAAAATTCTAAACAAAATAATAATTATGAAAATAATACTGCTTTAAATAATAATAATGTACCTCTCATAACAGTAATTGGAATGATTTAATATTAATCGTGTCATCTACAGGAGCTTCCATTGATTACGTAGGTAAGGGAGTGATTGAATTTTCACGCGGATTATACGGGAGGGGGCGGGGCAGGTTACAAACCCTTTTCTACGTTATTTGTTATCTCCATTTCGATGCAAGCATCACAAAAGATCGCTAGCAAAAATGAATGCAGTTTTTGATATTACGCCCACTAAAGAGATTTTGTTGCGTGGTGGCCATTTTGAATAGTTTTGTTCAAAATTTCCATGACTTCGGCATAATCATTTAATTTGTAGTTTTCCACGATTTTACATAAATCAGACTGATACTTATTTTTTATTTTCAGTTGGTTTTGAAAAACATTGAATGTGCAGTCAATAATCGATTTAATTGCATGTAAAAACTAAATTATTATATCTGTCCGTGAGATGTAGTGAATGATATAAATAACCTTGAAAATCATGATGACTTTTAATGGTTTTTTTATTTTTACTTTAATTTTTTTTTGTAATCATGAGAAAAACTGTTGCTGGTTTTTTTACAAAAACCTGTTGGGAGTATATAAATTTTATAAACATTAATTATTGCGTTTCTCAAATCAGGTTGAATGCAATGCAAACAATAACAATACAAATCGTATGTTTGGTTCACAAGATATAGCGCATGACAGAAATGACCTTTAAAGGCACAAAACAAGAAAGCCCCCGACCGAAAGTCTCAAAAACTAATCAGCTGTTAAAATTGCATCAACCAAGTCTTTGGGACTTTGTTTACATGAGTTATGCTAGTAGAAAAAACCGTCCGCGAACGCATGTACGTACACACACACATACTTCTTTCTAAAAACACTTAAAATATACCCTGAAAACCTCAAAAGGTAAAGATATGTTGAAAATTTCAATTTCAATTTTCGAGGCGATTACAAGAACTTCCCATATACTGGGAAGATAATAAGGATAATGAGTTTCAAGATAATGTCGCCTTCCAATATGTAGACAAAATCAAACTCATTCAAATTGTTAGGTACATGAAGGTACAGGGACACCCAAACACCGTTTTCCACTAAAAATATCATCCCCTCCGTAAAGGATGATATTAGGAATGAATTGGTGGCGTATGGGTGCTACCGATCTTATTTGGGTTCAATAAATAATACGATAGATAAGTATGGTTGCTTTAACATTTGCTAAACCAATTGATGATCAGTGTTGAAAAAGCTATGTTTCATTTGATATCATTTAAGTTTTAGCATGGCAATCATTCTAAATATTCTTTGGAAATCACCAATGAGTAGTGAATTTTCAGGGATTCTCATCAGTTACACATGTCCATACAATCACTCAACTTAAATCTCATAGAGAATCTATGAGATTTATAAGCCATATTGCACAGAAAACACAAAATATTGCAAAGCTGTTATAATGAAATGTGAGAAACAACACCAAAAGTGACGTCGGAGATGGTATCAAAGCAAAAGATAGCCAAACAAATGGTTAAAATGGTTGTTGTCCGATTTAGAGACTGAAATTGTGATAAATGCATCTAAACTTCTTTGATATAAATTTCGTTTTTGTTGCTGTTTTACATTTTGCCCAGAATTTGAATTGTTCAATGGGTTATTTTCTTAACTTAACTTTCTTTTCTTTTAATGTTTAAAAAACACTACTACAAAACTCATACAAGTGCGTCTAAACTTTTCCGACCCACTGTCTCTTTAATCAAATGTGGAATCACATGTAATGCATTTAATGAGTCGTTTCGCTTGACCGGGCAAATCCAAAGTTAGATACATATTTTAAAGATTTCTACGAATTCTTGAATATAAAGCATATACAATATATTTGTAATATGCATATCAAGTGATAATTTTGCCAAATTCAGTGGCAAATAAATAGCTCCATGCTATTGCAATCTCAATGGGATTTTAGCAATTTCACTAGGAGCAGCAGAATACACAATGTAATTCTTCTAATAAAGAAGGTGCATATATTCATGATGACCAAACAAACAGTCAGAATATGTAAATTTCAGTTTACTGTCTTTAGCATATGAAACTTTGCTACGTTCATTTATATAATTAATTTTGCAACATTTTAAAATCGAGCTTATGATTTATGACGCAATTTTTTGGGACTCTTAGCAAGAAATATTGTTGAATTCATTTACTTATTTATTTATTTATTTGGAATTTATCTTACAGACTAATATATCCCAATTACAATACAAATTCAACAAAAAAGAAAGAAAAATCTAGTAAAGTAAAACTAATTACATAAAATACGTTTTACATTTTGTTTGTAGATGTAGAGTGAGTACGGAAACGGACCAAGTTGCAGACTATTGTGGTTACGAGGAAGCCGCAACATCGGGGAATGGAACAAAGTCTCAGTTCTAGCATATGGAACTGTAAATATGATGGCAGATCTGGCAGGGCGTTCTGTAAAACGATACTCTAACCAATCAGAGAGGTTAGAGTTTAATTGATGACGGTGAAGCCGAAATAGAAAACATTCATCTAAAAGGAGTCTGCGGGATTGCAAAGTAGGAAGTTGTAGCAAGGAAAGTCGCTCTTCATATGGCATATATGGGATTTTAAATTTAAAGTTAAGGAAACGAGTGAATTTGTGCTGTACTGATTTAATCAAAGATTCCAAATATTGATAGTGTGGTGACCATACTTGCGAGCAATATTCAAGTATGGGTCTAACTAGGCTAGTGTATAGGTTGACGGCAGAGGAAATGTCAGTAAACATCTGAGAGTGTCTTAACACGAACCCGGAACCCCGAGAGGCACGTGCGGCTATAGCCACAATGTGAGGCTCAAATTTAAGTTTCGGATCGAAATTCACTCCCAGATCTTTTCTTTGAAAAACAGCCGTAAGAGGAATATCGTGTAACATATAGATATGATCAATTGGACTGGGCTTTAGGAAAAAAGACATTTTGTGACATTTCTGGACATTAAGGGAGAGAAAATTAGTTTGACTCCAGGAATCGATCGCATCCAGATCCCTTTGGAGAGCAATACAATTCTCTTCCGAGCGAATAACTCTGTAAATTTTTAAGTCATCAGCATATAGAAGACACTGAGACGCTATGACAGAGGGAAGGTCATTTATGTAGAGTAAGAAAAGAAGAGGACCTAGAATAGATCCTTGAGGAACACCGGAGGTAAGGTGGAAGAGAGAAGAATAAGCACCACATTGACTAACACAACATGAACGCGAGCTGATATAAGATTCAAGCCAGGAGAGTAATGGCCCAAACAGGCCAAAGTTAGCTAGCTTCAGAAGTAGAACATTCAGGTTGACAGTGTCAAATGCCTTACTGAAGTCAGTATACACTACATCAACTTGGGCACGACTTTCGAGAGCCTGTGCAACAGTTTGGGTAAGTTCAAGGAGATTCGTATTGGTTGACCGGTTTGGAACGAATTCGTGTTGGAATGGTGACAGCCTACAATTACGAGCATCGAATATTTTATTGTAGACAATGCGTTCAAGCAGTTTGGGAAAACATGAAAGTAACGAAATCGGACGATAATTGGAAGCATTAGAAGAGGATCCAGATTTGAGTACAGGAAAAATGTTAGCCAACTTTCACATATTGGGGAAGATACCGGAGGATAAACTGGCATTAAAAATATAAGAAAGTAGAACGTATAATGACGAGGATAAGGATTTAATAAATACATTTGGAAGCCCGTCTGGCCCGGGGTGTACGCTGGAATCTAAAGAATTAATTAATATTTGGATTTCAGTGGAAATACAATCAAGAATAGGTAGAAAACAAAAAGGAGTATTAAAGGAAATTGGGAGAGTGGAAGCAGGATATATTGACGAAAAAATTCAGCAAATATCTCGCATATTTTTTCAGGAGTCGAACCTTTTTTACTGTCCCAGGAAACAGTATTAGGAATATTGAACGAAGATTTAAGGGAATTGACATAAGACCAAAACGGCTTCGTTTGGTTAGAGTGCAGTGAATTTTCGATATTAGCGAAGTAGTTATGCATAGCTCTTTTAATTTCTAGTTTGGCTGAAGCACGATGGTTTGAAAAAACGGTATAATTTTCCAAAGTTTTATTGGATTTGTAAAGCCTAAAAGCTTGGTTTTTTAATTTCAAAATTGCCTTAACATCACGGGTCAACCAAGGAGGATCAGTAACCGTGGAACGAGTATGGTAGGGAGTGAAGCGAGAGATAAGGTTGTAGAGAAGATCATAGAATTTAACGAGAGAGTCTTCACAGCCAAGACTGTCAAAAAAAGATGCCCAGTTAATCAATTTGAGTTCTTCCGACAAAGCAATGTAATTCGATTTCCAAAAGTTAAATTTAAGTTGTCTGCGCCTATTTTCAGCTTTGGGCCAATAAAAGGAGAGTTCGAGCTGCAGAGGTGGATGATGGGGGTCCAAGGGAACATAGGGGAGAGGAGCAGTGGTTAATTTGCGGTAATATGGCGTACAAAGCTTTTCATTATCGTAGTGATATAAGTTTTCCGTTAGTGGCAATTGCTTACTCTTAAACCCGAACAAAGTCTTCAAATAGTGAAAATTTATTTCAGAAATTCGCGCTTTGTGCGCCAAACTTATAGGTCATTTCGTGCAAATTATGCTGTCCATAATCGTCCATCTGAGCAGATCATACGTGAAACGATGGGAATATTTATGTTCACGTATACTCTAGTAGTTAATGCTCATCCAATACGAGCTCGTACACTGCGTACCGAGGTAGCTACCGCTGATGTAGAGGGTAGTGTGACTGAGGATCCAGATTTGTCGATTCGACACCATTCTCAACACATAAGCTTCTGTCCGTCTACTACATGGAACCTTTAAAGAAAACATCTTGGGCTACATGATCCAACTAGGGCAGAAATCGAGCTATTGGACCATAGTTTGCGTCGTACGTTCGGTGAATGGGTTAAGAATGAGTTGAGAATTGAACCGCATTTTTACCGTCAAATTATTTCCATCGAAGAGCGTCATTTCTGGCTTAATGGGTTCGTAAATAAGCAACAGCTACAAACGCCTGAGTGACAACAGGATGGCACAACAGTCCATGTAGCACATGAAACCATTGCTTAACTGACAATTTGGTGTACGAATCATCTCAAAAATGGACTGTGAACTGACCGTCCAGATCATGCGGTTCGACTTCTTTGGACTTCTTTGGGGTGGGGTTATGGGGTTACGTTTACTCATAGACAACTATGCTGGTAAACCAGTAGCTATTGATGACTTTGAAGCGATAAAACTTTCCAATACAGTCACGGTGATTGGAAAACTATTTTACAAAAAGCCAAAAAAAATTACAACACTAAATAATTTGGTAGTTGCAATCTAATAAGAGGCAAAAATTGGCCATTTCAATAATTAATCCGTGTTTTGTTTGTTTGAAAAGTTCAATGCCTTTAAAATACGCCATACAAAAGTAATACACCATTCACCGCACTGTTGATTCCAACTACTCTTGGTGTTGGCTTATCACTGCAGAACTAAATGTAGCTGATTGATAATGTTATTCATTTTAATTTTTGATTGTTAGAATTTAAAAAAACATTGGGTTTGCGTTTTTTCGCCACGTTAATTACAATCGATTTGAATTTTTCAGTTGAAAGCACTACTTACCTTCTTTTAGAACAAAATTTGCGTAGTAGAAGCCATATTTTTGGGTTTAAAAAATAATTATTTAATCTTTATTCATTATTTTCGAACATCGAACATATATTCTTATTTTGAAAATATATATTCCTTTCCATTCACTCATTTTACGTGATTTATTTGGGCAGAGATTTCAACAGAAAAATTAGTTCACGCTACATTGCTTATAATGCTAGCCAGACTAATTAAAATGATTTCGAATCCGATTTTACATGACCCAAATATGTATTCTACACGAAAAATAATCTCAGAAAAAATACCGAAAACACGAACCAACTAACTTTGAGGACATTACTTTTATGGTCGCTAATTAAAATTGCTTAATTCGATGTTTATTGACTCGTCTGATGTAATAAATGAACGGTTAAACATTTTTGATTTATTTATACATTTTTATTGCTTGACATCAAGTTGAAAATATAATAAGAGTTCCTAGTCCGTATTATCATTTAAAATTCTTTTATGACAATACTAATTAAACTGAAATAGGTTTCCCTTAAATGAATGTAAGAATTCGTTGTGAGAAATCGGTTTCAAGGCAGTCTCGTGGTGATTTATGAATTCATGGCTGTTCAATTTGCACATTAATTGTAATTGAATTGCATTTCGCAAGGGGTTTGTATCGATTCCGATAGACTTTCAAAAGCAATTCATATCGCAGTCAAGGTAATTCATCAGCTTATTTATTTTTATTATTTATTTGAACTTATGTTTACCATCTTAATTTGAAAAGAAAATTTTGCTGTAAATTTCACAGAAAGAAGTTATTTTTCAATAGCAATAATTTCTGTGATTTAAAAATGTTATGAATTAAATCACAACCAATGAAATAAAAATTAACAAAGAAATCTCTTTCGCATTTTTTTAAAAATTCTATTGCACCCATACATACAAAGACATGAAGACACAAAAATTCGAAATGAAATTTTAAGAACAGTATCAATGTCGGCAACGAGTCTACTGATATATCATTATGCGCAAGGTGAAAGCAAATCCTAAAACAAGTGTTCTTAAATTATCCGCGGAAGTGGCCACGATGCTTAAGAAGCAGCTTCGATAAAAACGGTTCGTCTTGTTTTGCGTCGAAATAATTGGAATGGAAGAGCTGCTCGGAAGAAGCCATTCATATCTTTCGGAAATCAAAGAAAACGTGTGGAGTTTGTAAAAACACATGAATATTTTTCACACAGCTTTCGGGAGAGCGTTATGTTCACAGCCGAAACAAGAATTAATTTATTTGGTTCTGATGGAAGACAAATAGTATGAAGAGGACCTAACACAGAAATCAAGGAGGAAAATGGTAATCTAACTGTGAAGCATGAGGGTGGTATTATTATGCTGTGGGCTCTGTGGTTGCAAATGGAGCCGGAAACTTGTAATTTTTGAAATCGACTATTGCCAAAATGAAATATCCTGATATACTAAAATGGAGTCTGCATCAATCAGCACAAAAACTTAATTTAACTTCGGTATTCTGCTTTCAACAGGATAACGATTCGAAGCATACTTTCCACATAGTAAGCATGAAATAAACAACTGTCTGAAAAATTTGAACCCAATGAACAAAGATGAGTTGAACACAAGATACGTGAAGTTTGGGAAGACATTCTTTCTTTTTAAATAAAAAAGTTGACAGAATTTATGCTCTGGCGGCTAAAAGCTGTTATGGATGTAACGAAGGCTATTAAGTTTCTGAGTGTTCGTTTTTCATGTTGCTATGATATTTTTGTAAAGTTTAAACTCAATTTTATGAATTGTTAATTTAATGGTATTTTGTTTCAAAATTAAAGTATGAAAAACACATTTCTTTATTTTCTGTGCTAGCATTCTTTGCATATGGTAAACACGTCAGTCTGTACTCTCGATTTTATGAGTAAATTAATATCGAATCTCACTATAAGAAGCGTTATCCGGACATAATTTTGTCTAATGTATTAAAAAAGGTGCATAACCTGTCTAGTCCCGGTACACACAGTAACTAAATTGCTATTCAAAAGATCCTTGAACAAACATATGGTTAATTTTTCAAACTTGACCATTTTTTTTGATTTTTTGTGCAAATACCAAATCCCACGATGAAAGAATATAATGGATAAAACACATTTTAATACTAAATCGTATTTCATTCCGAGCTAAAGTAAAGCTCGGTACATTGTTGAATGCCTGCTTAATTTTCCGATTTCTGAAAATTACGGCCGATATTAGTGCAGCTCGCAGCATCATATGTGGCTTCATTTTGCGTTTGCACATGGCCTGGAGTTTTATACTAGCTGTTAAATGCTTCTGCAATTTAAACTTCAGTATTGCATCTAGACCTGTCGTGTAATTCATTCACATGGAAACGTGCACGATTGCACGTAACGCGCGAAAGAAATTTCAGGTGCGAATTGTGTAAACGTGGAGCATCAAGCGAACTTAATCAACACAGATACTATATCTATGGGAACGACTTTGTAAATGCAATCGATCATTAAAGGAATAACTCGCGCAATAACCGCATTGCAATTTGGACGCGAGACGGCAAAGAAATACATTCTTGCCGATGTTCAGATACCAATTCCGTAGGGATGACTCGCGGCAAGGAGTAAGTTCGATCAATCATCAATAATTCGCAGACTGGAGCCATTTCGCATACTGTATGATGCCAGTGTTTCCACATCTTTATAAAATAACAAACTCTGAAAACAATGTATTGCTTTTGAGTTAGTAAAACCAGCTACATATTATAAGAAGGATATTTTCAATTCAAAATTACTGAACGAATAAATGAAATCCAGGTTGTTCAATCATATTTTTATTCTAGCTGATAAATGGATTCATCCAAAAATCGCTTAAAAGTTTAAACGAAGCAATTTTCTTTCAACTTACCTACATAGTTGGTAAACCATCAAGTCCTTTGATTAAAACAATGCACAGCAATTTGACTAATTCAGGATTCCATTCCGACCAGTCAATTAAAGACTGAATCAAAGGCGGAGCGCAAATTTTTTTCCTTGCATTTGATTACGATTCGTAGTCATCACAATAAGTGAAGATTCTTCACATCTATTAGTCAGCGATTACAGTCATATAGTCAAGAAAATTATCGCAATTACATACTTTCAGCTGTAACTACGTGAAGGTAGCGAAAAAGATGCATGTTAATTGCACTTGCGCCGATGCAACCAAAGTGCATTGCAGAAGCGTTAACCTGAATGGCTTACAATTAATATAAGGAGTCGCTGCTCGATGGTAGCAACTAGTGAATCTGCTGGCGCTGCAAGCTATTTTCAAGAAATTCTACTCGAGACAAATACTTTCATAATAATCGAACAATAGAGTTGCGCCGACCTTGAAGACATTGCGTAGTTGCTAGGACTAATTATGAGTACACTTTGAAGATTAAATTGCACTTGCGGCACTCAATGGCTGTTGCAACACTAAAGCTAAACGAAGATGACATTGATGGAGATTCCTTTGAAATTTTTAATTATTTGAATGTTTATATGGTATTATAAACTATTTTTATTTAAAACCTGGACACAGATTGCGTAATTTCAAACACCAATTAAAATCTCTCACCACAAATGAAAATTACATCCATTGACTAATAAAAATCAAAATTGGTGCTAATGGAGGTAAATAATAATTATAAAACTTTCTTATAAGAAATAAGGACTGAAAATTAAAAACATAGCGAACCCAACTTCCTTTAAAACGACACTAAAAAATATCTCCTTCAGGACCAACTTTCGCAGTAAGTCACAAGTACAATCTGTTCCACTAAACTCAAAACCAAACATGTAATCAACAGGAAATAATTCATAAACATATAGTCTGAACTATTAATCTAAATAAAAGGACCCTAAAATTTACAGATTTGGTACTATCCCTTATACCGATTCTTATCGTCTGGGAAGTACTATGATGAAGATGATGATTGATTGAAGGAAACGGAGGTGGTTTTAGTCGGTAGAAATCCGGCATGCCGAGAGGCAGGAGCTGATCGGTAAAAAAATGAACCGCTAAAAAGACATTTTAAAATTATCATTAGCTATTGTACGATTTTTTAAATGTTCTATTTATATTATTACGAAGTTTTCAAATTCAGTTCAAGCATTTTTTTTACCAAAACTTCAAATAAAAAATGAAGTCTGGATGAAGGAATCAGCTCGGATGCTCGGAATTTGAAGCAAAATGAAAAAGACTATGATTAAGCTTTAGAAAACTAACAATTTCTTGATGCTTCCTGGATTTAAGTTGAACCACTTTTTGTCACTGACACTGTTTCTAAGAAAGAGGTCAATACGCAAGCGGAAAACTTGGACCAGAATCCATATTATTATGTGAAATTTTTGTTAAAATCACTCAAGATATAGTCTAAGAACACAATGTTTTTATAAAATAAAAACAAGTCTGATAATTGAAGCCCTCGCGAAAAATTTCCCAGTAGTTTCTACATAAGACATATAATTACAAATAGTTGGAGCTTACCAAGAAAAACCCAATTTGTCAATGAATCCTTCGATATAACTCATTTGCCTTTAGCTAGTGTTTTACCTGATTCGATGCTAATTGAGGAAGACAAAGTGTTAGCCGATGTCCTGAAAAACCAAAGACAAGTAATTATAAACACTATAATTTATTTTGAATAGTATGGCATGCAAATTGGTTGTGATCATTTTGAAAAAAGTCAGTTGTATTCGTTGCAGTGTAAACGTAATATTGTTATTATTTCCGATAACGATGGAAAAAGCTAAGAGTAAAACTCCTCTAGTTGGACAAAAGATTGTAAACTTGAGAGAGTTCGGCTTGTCATATCAGCAACAAAAATTAGAAAATAATAAATAAAAAAACATTGAAACATGGAAAAGAGAACGTGATGGTATAGGCTTTTGCGTCTTAACATGGTGTCGAGAATTTGGATTTAATCGAAGGTAACATGGACAAGAATCAATATTTGGAAATAATCTCCATGAGAGTATGGGAAAGATGGGATACCGGAACAATCTCGAATTTCACCTGGCTAACGAGCCTAAGCACACGGTTTATGACGTTCGCTCTTGGCTACAGAATAATTTCCCAGAAGTAATTAAAATCTCTGCGCAATCTCCTGAACCAATCCCCATAGAAAAACTATTGCATTATTTAGATCGCTAAATGAGGGCACAAATTATAAAAAATATATAAACGAGTTAAGAGTAAAGTTTCTTCAGGAGTGGAGTTCAATAGATTCCACAAAAATGTGTGAAAAATATGTCTCGAAAGTTCCAAAGAGGTTACCTTTAATGATTAAGCGTAAAGGATACATACATATTTACATACAAACATATTTTGGTATAATTTACCTTTAACAACTGAGTGATTTTATATAATTTTTTAATGTAATTTAAGGGAGGAAATCACATTATATGGTTCAAAACATCGCCTTTTTTAATGCAGAAATCAAACGTTTAGCTATTCAACAGTATGTTCAAAAAGTTTAAGACTGGAGAAAAATATTTCATCTGAAATTGATGTTTCAGAGATTGTTGATCATTTTAAGGTGTCAAAATCTATACAAAAACTAATATTACATTTGTAAATTTTCCACTGATCAAAATGTTAAGAAATTTCGATCATCTCTTCAACAATATAATTTCAATATTTAAGGGGGAAATCACATAAGATGGTTCAATTAATCGATTTTTTTATTACAGAAATCGAAAATTTAGCAATCAAAGATGTTGTTCAAAAAGTTTGAGACTGATATTCGAAGTCCTTTTTATATTTTCAGTGCAAGAAATGAAGTAAGCTCGAGTACACCGCACGACCTATTGAATGGAGTGATTGCAGACGAGCTGGGGAGGACCACACAGCTGTCTTTCTATGAATATATCTTACTTTGTAAGTGAACCGCAAATATGGATAACAATTTTGATTTAAAGTGTTTTTTATGACAAAAACACGAAAGAAATTCCAATTATTTTTCCCTAAAATTCAAGTTCATCGAGAAATTATACAAAAAGATAGTATGAAAAATTTACTTGGACTGCTTTCACATTAAAATTGTGGACTCCAGCATGCACGGCAATGACGACGGACCTCAATGAGGAACAGCCTCCAAATTTGCAAATTTTGATGATAATCACTTGACAAAACAAGCCGCGAGATGCGACCCTTGAGGTCCACACGGTCAACTGCCCAGTAATATCTACATGAATATTAAAAATATTAAACACAAAAATATTTATGAAAATAATACTACTTTAAATAATAATAATGAGAGGTACTCGTAATCGTAATTGAAATGAGCTAGTATCAATCATATCATCTACTGTAGCGTTCATTGATTACGTAATGCTTTTGTTGGATGCGGGGTGGATTGTTTTGATTGACTATTCACGCGGATAAATCGGAGCGGGGCGGGCTATATAGCCTTTTTTACGTTATTTGTTATTTTTACATCGATGCTTGAAGGACAAAAGAGCGCTAGCAAATGCATTTTTGTTATTACGCCCACTGAAGAGGTTTTCTCGCGAGGTGTCCATTTTAAATAATTTTGTTCAAAGTTGCCATGACTTCGGCATAATCATTGAATTTGTGTTTTGTCACGAGCCGTGTTTTAGGTTTTTTGGATCATACAAAATAATTTGGCTAGTTTCTCTTCGAAAACTATTAGGAATGTATAAATTATATAAACATTTATTACTGAGCTGTGCAAATCAGGTTAAAAATTTATTTTTTATGAAAAAAACTCTAATTTTCCCATTTTCTTTTATTAAATGGAAAAACGGCGGAAAGGACTTTTTCTAAAGTTGAAAACATAAAAAAAATTAATGCACGTTGAATGACACCTCAATGATGCAAACATCATATATGGTTCGTGAGATATAGTGGATGATAAAAATGACCTTGAAAATCATGATGACTTTTGATGGTTTTTTATTTTTAATTTCATTTTTTACGTAATCATGAAAAAAAATTTTGCTGATTTTCTTACAAAAACTGTTAGTGATATATGAATTTTGTATACATTTATTACTGCGTGCTGCAAATCAGGTTAAAAACTTATTGTTTATGGAAAAAAACCTATTTTTTAACGCTTTTTTTCAATAAATTAAAAAACCGTTGGAACGATTTTTTTAAAAACTTGATAGAATCACAAAAATATTAATACGCGTCGATTGACACCTTAACTTTGCAAATCGTATTTGTCTTTCCGGAGATATAACGCATGAAAATGACCTTCAAACGGGCAAACCAGCAAACACCCCCGACCGAAGTGTCCCAAGAACTAATCAGCTCTTAAGATTGCAAAGACGCTTCGATTGACACCTCAACAAAGTCGATACGACTTTGTTTACGTGAGTTATGCTCGTAGAAAAAAGTGTCCACGAACGCACGTACGTACGTACACACACACACACACACACATACATACTTCTTTCTAAAAACACTTAAAATATGCCCTATAGACCTTAAAACGTAAAGAAATGTTGAAAATTTCAATTTCGATTTTCGAGGCGATTACAAGAACTTCCCATATACTGGGAAGTTAATTATGAGATGTAGTTCAAAATGTGAAGAAATTAGCCTATTTATTTCAATCAGTTCTAATCTATTCTTCTCTTCCAAAAAACTCACAAAAAAACGTAAAAATATGCCTTTTAATGTAATTTCCCATTTAAGTACGACTCGGAAAAGTACGAAAATGAGTACATTGTGGAAAGAGTGTGTGATGGGGTTGACCAAGAGATACATAGTACTTGAACGAAATTAGCAAGGATAACTGTCCCAGGACTTTATAAAGTAGGGAAGGGTAGTTGGTTGAATTCTCAGAAAATTCCTTCAAAAGGTCTCAGTTAAAGGGATGATGAAAAATATTTTCCTGAGATGACCTGCCGTAAAACGCCGATTGATCCGAAGCTTGCGTCGGGGCTCAAGTCAAGTGAACGTGCTTGTACAAACACAAATCCTTACCAGGAGTTTACTGGCTCCAAAAACGCTGACATTCCAGAGGATTTAGTTCCACCAGCATCAGTGGGGAACCTGTTTTGATTGCAATTTTAGGGGCTGTGGTGGACACCCAAACTGGGTAGATACATCATGAGTACAGTCTGGAACTGGTAGCTTTTTGGCAATTCTTTTGCTCTCTGGTGCATTGGCTTTCTACTGTGCACCGGGCACTATGACCCAGAGAGTAGAGTAGAGTAGCAAAGGTTTTAGATGAACTTCCTTTTCATCAGTAGACCCAAAGAAGTCCACATAGCTCTGGAGGAATACCGGTACATATTTGGGCAAGCGGGACAAGTATTAGCTAGACAATAGCTAGTACTTGTTAGGGGATAAGGAGTCTTTCACATACCCGTGGTTAGGAAGCCGTAATATTTCTCTTCATAAGGTAAACACGTAAAACTCACAACACTACTGTGCTTAACAAAATGCTGTCTTTAAAAAAGATCGCCTTTCCATTGTTTCGAAAAACGAAAACTTATTAGGAAATGCTGCCTAAATTTTTGAGATAAGTGTGCAGCAGAAATGCTTTCAGGAGTTGGATTGACGCTTCAGTGTTTTTTTTGCACCAATATGCGATCTCGTTGCTTTTTGGAATAGTATTAGAAAATATTTAAAATTCAGTTTTTGGTAATTTGTTTTTAATGCGCTGTTCTCGAAACGCATTTGTCCTGAATTATGTGCATGAAGTGCGAGGGTTTTTCTTTTTGTAAGAAAACACGTATGTTTCGGCAAAACACTTTTATTCCGTGACTCGACTCACCGGACTCAAC
The DNA here is from genome assembly GCA_963942545.1 of Oxycera nigricornis. Taxonomy (NCBI): domain Eukaryota; kingdom Metazoa; phylum Arthropoda; class Insecta; order Diptera; family Stratiomyidae; genus Oxycera; species Oxycera nigricornis. Next base: position 99,810,739 of record OZ012659.1, read on the forward strand.
AGGACAACTGCCCTTAATTCTAAGTTCTTACTTGATAATTTACATTTTAACATTTCACACGTTTAAAATACTATTTGCTTAAAACTAGTCGGCGTCCTTTGAAAGATATCCTTTAACGAACATGTGGTTCGTTAAGGGTGCGATATTTCTAGGAAATATCCTTGTGTACATAACTTCTGCTTGTGTGCATTCTATCTCAGCAAAGTTTTGACCAAATTTCACAAACCAATAAAAATTAATTTTTATTAATTTTGCGCCTAACTGAACCTGAAATAGAAATAAAAAATCACTTTTAAGTTATTTTTATGACAAAAGCAGAAAAAAAATTCAATTTATTTTTCAAAAGCGTCTCAAATTTTCAATTTTTAAACTGTTCAACCAGTTCATCAAGTAGTCATACATATAGGTAATATGAAAAATTTGCTTGGATTGCTTTCACATTAAAATTGTGGACTCCAGCATGCACGGCAATGAGAGACTCGGACGACAGATCTCCATGAAGAACAGCTTCCAACTTTGCGAATTTTGATGATAATCACTTGAAAAAATTATGAGATATAGTACAAAATGTGAATAAAGTAGTTTTTTAATTTCAATAAGTTCTAATCATATCTTGTCTTTAAAAAAGAAAACACAAAAAAACGTAAAAATAATCCTTCTATTGTGATTTTCCTCATTAATAAAATCTGGAGCGGTTATGCATGTAAGTTTTTTCTAAAATTTAACTTACATTGCAGACTTTTTGAATGGCTGAAATATTTTTTGAACAATCCAAAACAACAATGCAACAAATTCAATCCGTAATAAACTGTTATTCGTTCAAATCGCAACATTCTTGGAAGCCTCGGATAATTAATTTCCTATTGCGAACTCTATTTAAATAGACACTGTTTACCAATAGATGCCAAAAACATTTTTATGACGCGTTTCTATATCTGGAACACGTCGAACATCTGTTTATTTCAAATTTCATATCTGAGTTTTTTTATCTATATTTGCGTAAGATGCATTGCCCTCATTTGTTTTTGCGGCACATCTACGTGGAACAGATATTGTCGATATCAGAGTCACCTTGAACGAGCCAAAATTGAAAACATTGCCACCGCACCCCTGCCAAGCACTTATTTTTCTCTGACTTTTATCTATTAATTCTTTTGACAATCGTACATTCTCTTGCCGACGAATGACTTCTGTTTTCCCAAATTCACGGTCATTGCGCCTGCAATTTTTCCAGACGTTCTTCAAGGTGAAGATCAAGTGCAATCATAACAAACAACCAAACACATCGAATTTTCAATTGAAATTAGATATTCTTAGAAAAGTTTTCGGGTATTTTTTTTACTTATTTATTGGCGAAATGTTTAATCTTATCGTGCGAGCTGCTTTTTAGATTGGCAAGACAGAGTGTAATATTTTCTAGGTATTTTCGGTTAGTACACTTTACTATCGGTTTAGAAATGCTGAATATTTTATACATATAATGTGGGTACTTGGAACGCAAACATAGATGCATGGTTGCCATGAAAGAATTCACTGAGTGAAGATTTTATCAACAAGTTATAAATTAAAAAGGTTTTGAAATGAAATGCCTGCAATTTGAAATTCGGTTAATTCGATGAAAAACTAAAACAAACAAATCAGCCGACATTACAAAATGAAAGAAAAAAAGCCATTTACAAAGATTAGAGCCAACCGACAGTATCTGAAAGCTTCTGAATAAGAGCTGATTTATAATTTAATATTTTTTTCCCCAGAAAACGTTTTAGAAAACATTTACCAGCTGAGTTATTTTGGTATTATGCAACATCGAGGCGTTACATCACCAAAGTTTGTTAAAATATGATTTATGTTGAATTTTTTTCTCGGTTAAAAATCAATTTGTCAAAAAAACATTTTAATAGTTTATTCCAAATATGATCAGGCATACGCAACAATTTTTTCTAGCGTTTTTTGTGTAAAAATGGGTCATTTTTAATATTTAAATTAGATAGGTTTAAATTATAAATATTGATAACAAATTAAATTTAAATTATAAATATTGATAACAAATACAGTCTTGAAATACACAAAAAAAATCTCTAGCTGTAGTCATAAAGAATGTCAGTTAAAAAATTGGTGAGAATCGGTTTAGTAGTGCCCGAGATTTTGTCAACGCAGCGTCGAACAACGTTATTTGGAGAAAAACGCGGTTAAAATTTTTTCAATGAAAAATCGCGCTCGAGTGACAAAGTGAAAGTTGCCCATGAATACAGTTTGACTGCTCCAATCTTTATAAAATTTTAATATGAGATTTATGAATTTAATACCTCCCAAAAATGCATTTAAAAAATCGGTTTTTTGACAATTATAAAGAGGTCAGACCGCTTAAAATACAAAATGAACTCCTGGTGTCAGGTCGAATATGGAAGACTTTTCCAATCCATGGTGAGCAATATAACACTTTTCAAACATGATCTTCGAAAAATTAATTTTAACTTCGCTAAAAACATTAGTTTTCGTAGTGTGATACAGAGGATTATTACATAATATTGATATTTCACAAAACTACATCACTTGGAAAAGAGATATTCAATTTTCGGTAGAAAATAGATCATAGTTTGTTTATAAGAAATGCAGTTTTCATTCAATTGTAAACGTCTTTTGTATCGCTCTAGACTATCTATCTGAGAATCTACAGTCAAATTTTGAAGTAAATTGGATGAAAATTATTTTTTGTAAAGTCTTCAAACGTGTTAAGTACATGAAATTTTGCATGTCAACTTTTTTTTGCTATGACTGGGCCATACAACATCTCAAACAGGTACAAATTTAGCTCATCCGTTTCATTTTTGAACGACACCATTTCACGGCAACTTAGAAATTGCCGGCAACTTTTCACTGCAACTTGTAAGTTGCCGCAACTTTTCACTACAACTTATAAGTTGCCGCAACTTTTCACTGCAACTTATAAGTTGCCGCAACTTTTCACTGCAACTTCTAAGTTGCCGAAACTTTCCACTGCAACTTATAAGTTGCTGCAACTTTTCACTGCAACTTATAAGTTGCTGCAACATTTCACTGCAACTTATAAGTTGCCGCATTTTTTCACTGCAACTTGTAAGTTGCCGCAACTTTTCACTGCAGCTTATAAGTTCCCGCATTTTTTTCACTGCAACTTGTAAGTTGCCGCAACTTTTCACTGCAACTTCTAAGTTGCCGAAACTATTCACTGCAACTTATAAGTTGCCGCAACTTTTCACTGCAACTTGTAAGTAACCGAAACTTTTCCCTGCAACTTATAAGTTGCCGCAACTTTTCACTGAAACTTATAAGTTGCTGCAACATTTCACTGCAACTTATAAGTTGCAGCATTTTTACACTGCAACTTGTAAATTGCCGCAACTTTTCACTGCAACTTATAAGTTGCTGCAAAATTTCACTGCAACTTATAAGTTGCCGCATTTTTTCACTGCAACTTATAAGTTGCCGCAACTTTTCACTGCAACTTATAAGTTGCCGCAACTTTTCACTGCAACTTGTAAGTTGCCGCAACTTTTCACTGCAACTTATAAGTTGCTGCAACATTTCACTGCAACTTATAAGTTGCCGCATTTTTTCACTGCAACTTGTAGGTTGCCGCAACTTTTCACTGCAACTTCTAAGTTGCCGCAACTTTTCACTGAAACTTATAAGTTGCCGCAACTTTTCACTGCAACTTATAAGTTGCTGCAACATTTCACTGCAACTTATAAGTTGCCGAATTTTTTCACTGCAACTTGTAAGTTGCCGCAACTTTTCACTGCAACTTATAAGTTGCCGACACTTTTCAGTGCAACTTATAAGTTGCCGCAACTTTTCACTGCAACTTATAAATTGCTGCAACATTTCACTGCAACTTATAAGTTGCCGCAACTTTTCACTGCATCTTATAAGTTGCCGCATTTTTTCACTGCAACTTGTAAGTTGCCGCAACTTTTCACTGCAACTTTTCACTGCAACTTATAAGTTGCCGCAACTTTTCACTGCAACCTATAAGTTGCCGCAACTTTTCACTGCAACTTATAAGTTTCTGCAACATTTCACTGCAACTTATAAGTTGCCGCATTTTTTCACTGCAACTTGTAAGTTGCCGCAACTTTTCACTGCAACTTATAAGTTGCCGCAACTTTTCACTGCAACTTATAAGTTGCTGCAACATTTCATTGCAACTTATAAGTTGCCGCAACTTTTCACTGCAACTTATAAGTTGCTGCAACTTTTCACTGCAACTTGTAAGTTGCCGCAACTTTTCACTACAACTTATAAGTTGCCGCAACTTTTCACTGCAACTTATAAGTTGCCGCAACTTTTCACTGCAACTTCTAAGTTGCCGAAACTTTCCACTGCAACTTATAAGTTGCTGCAACTTTTCACTGCAACTTATAAGTTGCTGCAACATTCCACTGCAACTTATAAGTTGCCGCATTTTTTCACTGCAACTTGTAAGTTGCCGCAACTTTTCACTGCAGCTTATAAGTTCCCGCATTTTTTTCACTGCAACTTGTAAGTTGCCGCAACTTTTCACTGCAACTTATAAGTTGCCGCAACTTTTCACTGCAACTTGTAAGTAACCGAAACTTTTCCCTGCAACTTATAAGTTGCCGCAACTTTTCACTGCAACTTATAAGTTGCTGCAACATTTCACTGCAACTTATAAGTTGCAGCATTTTTACACTGCAACTTGTAAACTGCCGCAACTTTTCACTGCAACTTATAAGTTGCTGCAAAATTTCACTGCAACTTATAAGTTGCCGCATTTTTTCACTGCAACTTATAAGTTGCCGCAACTTTTCACTGCAACTTATAAGTTGCCGCAACTATTCACTACAACTTGTAAGTTGCCGCAACTTTTCACTGCAACTTATAAGTTGCTGCAACATTTCACTGCAACTTATAAGTTGCCGCATTTTTTCACTGCAACTTGTAGGTTGCCGCAACTTTTCACTGCAACTTCTAAGTTGCCGCAACTTTTCACTGAAACTTATAAGTTGCCGCAACTTTTCACTGCAACTTATAAGTTGCTGCAACATTTCACTGCAACTTATAAGTTGCCGAGTTTTTTCACTGCAACTTGTAAGTTGCCGCAACTTTTCACTGAAACTTATAAGTTGCCGACACTTTTCAGTGCAACTTATAAGTTGCCGCAACTTTTCACTGCAACTTATAAATTGCTGCAACATTTCACTGCAACTTATAAGTTGCCGCAACTTTTCACTGCATCTTATAAGTTGCCGCATTTTTTCACTGCAACTTGTAAGTTGCCGCAACTTTTCACTGCAACTTATAAGTTGCCGCAACTTTTCACTGCAACTTATAAGTTGCCGCAACTTTTCACTGCAACCTATAAGTTGCCGCAACTTTTCACTGCAACTTATAAGTTTCTGCAACATTTCACTGCAACTTATAAGTTGCCGCATTTTTTCACTGCAACTTGTAAGTTGCCGCAACTTTTCACTGCAACTTATAAGTTGCCGCAACTTTTCACTGCAACTTATAAGTTGCTGCAACATTTCATTGCAACTTATAAGTTGCCGCAACTTTTCACTGCAACTTATAAGTTGCCGCAACTTTTCACTGCAACTTATAAGTTGCTGCAACATTTCACTGCAACTTATAAGTTGCCGCATTTTTTCACTGCAACTTATAAGTTGCTGCAACATTTCACTGCAACTTATAAGTTGCCGCATTTTTTCACTGCAACTTCTAAATTGCCGCAACTTTTCACTGCAACTTATAAGTTGCCGCAACTTTTCACTGCAACTTATAAGTTGCCGCAACTTTTCACTGCAACCTAAAAGTTGCCGCAACTTTTCACTGCATCTTATAAGTTTCTGCAACATTTCACTGCAACTTATAAGTTGCTGCAACAATTCACTGCAACTTATAAGTTGCCGCAACATTTTACTGCAACTTATAAGTTGCTGCAACTTTTCACTGCAACTTCTAAGTTACCGCATTTTTTCACTGCAACTTATAAGTTGCCGTAACTTTTCACTGCATCTTATAAGTTGCTGCAACATTTCACTGCAACTTATAAGTTACTGCAACAATTCACTGCAACTTATAAGTTGCCGCAACATTTTACTGCAACTTATAAGTTGCCGCAACTTTTCACTGCAACTTATAAGTTGCCGCAACTTTTCACTGCAACTTATGAATTGCTGCAACATTTCACTGCAACTTATAAGTTGCCGCAACATTTTACTGCAACTTATAAGATGCTGCAACTTTTCACTGCAACTTCTAAGTTGGTGCAATATTTCACTGCAACTTATAAGTTACCGCAACTTTTCACTACAACTTATAAGTTGCCGCAACATTTCACTGCAACTTATAAGTTGCCGCAACTTTTCACTGCAACTTATAAGTTGCCGCATTTTTTCACTGCAACTTGTAAGTTGCCGCAACTTTTCACTGCAACTTATAAGTTGCCGCAACTTTTCACTGCAACTTATAAGTTGCCGCAACTTTTCACTGCAACTTATAAGTTGCCGCAACTTTTCACTGCAACTTATGAATTGCTGCAACATTTCACTGCAACTTATAAGTTGCCGCAACATTTTACTGCAACTTATAAGATGCTGCAACTTTTCACTCTAACTTCTAAGTTGGTGCAACATTTCACTGCAACTTATAAGTTACCGCAACTTTTCACTGCAACTTATAAGTTGCCGCAACATTTCACTGCAACTTATAAGTTGCCGCATTTTTTCACTGCAACTTGTAAGTTGCCGCAACTTTTCACTGCAACTTATAAGTTGCCGGAACTTTTCACTGCAACTTATAAGTTGCCGCAACTTTTCACTGCAACTTCTAAGTTGCCGCAACTTTTCACTGCAACTTATAAGTTGCCGCAACTTTTCACTGCAACTTATGAATTGCTGCAACATTTCACTGCAACTTATCAGTTGCCGCAACATTTTACTGCAACTTATAAGTTGCTGCAACTTTTCACTGCAACTTCTAAGTTGCCGCAATTTTTCACTGCAACTTATAATTTGCCGCATTTTTTCAATGGAACTTATAAGTTGCCGCAACTTTTCACTGCAACTTATAAGTTGCTGCAACATTTCACTGCAACTTATAAGTTGCCGCAACTTTTCACTGCAACTTATAAGTTGCCGCAACTTTTCACTGCAACTTATAAGTTGCCGCAACTTTTCACTGCAACTTATAATTTGCCGCATTTTTTCAATGCAACTTATAAGTTGCCGCAACTTTTCACTGCAACTTATAAGTTGCTGCAACATTTCACTGCAACTTATAAGTTGCCGCATTTTTTCACTGCAACTTATAAGTTGCCGCAACTTTTCACTGCAACTTATGAATTGCTGCACCATTTCACTGCAACTTATAAGTTGCCGCAACATTTTACTGCAACTTATAAGTTGCTGCAACTTTTCACTGCAACTTCTAAGTTGCCGCAACTTTTCACTGCAACTTATAAGTTACCGCATTTTTTCACTGCAACTTGTAAGTTGCCGCAACTTTTCACTGCAACTTATAAGTTGCCGCAACTTTTCACTGCAACTTATAAGTTGCCGCAACTTTTCACTGCAACTTATAAGTTGCCGCAACTTTTCACTGCAACTTATGAATTGCTGCAACATTTCACTGCAACTTATAAGTTGCCGCAACATTTTACTGCAACTTATAAGACGCTGCAACTTTTCACTGCAACTTCTAAGTTGGTGCAACATTTCACTGCAACTTATAAGTTACCGCAACTTTTCACTGCAACTTATAAGTTACCGCATTTTTTCAATGCAACTTGTAAGTTGCCACAACTTTTCACTGCAACTTATAAGTTGCCGCAACATTTCACTGCAACTTATAAGTTACCGCATTTTTTCACTGCAACTTGTAAGTTGCCGCAACTTTTCACTGCAACTTATAAGTTGCCGCAACTTTTCACTGCAACTTATAAGTTGCCGCAACTTTTCACTGCAACTTTTAAGTTGCCGCAACTTTTCACTGCAACTTATGAATTGCTGCAACATTTCACTGCAACTTATAAGTTGCCGCAACATTTTACTGCAACTTATAAGACGCTGCAACTTTTCACTGCAACTTCTAAGTTGGTGCAACATTTCACTGCAACTTATAAGTTACCGCAACTTTTCACTGCAACTTATAAGTTGCCGCAACATTTCACTGCAACTTATAAGTCGCCGCATTTTTTCACTGCAACTTGTAAGTTGCCGCAACTTTTCACTGCAACTTATAAGTTGCTGCAACATTTCACTGCAACTTATAAGTTGCCGCATTTTTTCACTGCAACTTGTAAGTTGCCGCAACTTTTCACTGCAACTTATAAGTTGCTGCAACATTTCACTGCAACTTATAAGTTGCCGCAACATTTCACAGCAACTTATAAGTTGCCGCATTTTTTCACTGCAACTTGTAAGTTGCCGCAAATTTTCACTGCAACTTATAAGTTGCCGCAACTTTTCACTGCAACTTATAAGTTGCCGCAACATTTCACTGCAACTTATAAGTTGCCGCATTTTTTCACTGCAACTTGTAAGTTGCCGCAACTTTTCACTGCAACTTATAAGTTGCTACAACATTTCACTGCAACTTATAAGTTGCCGCATTTTTTCACTGCAACTTTTAAGTTGCCGCAACTTTTCACTGCAACTTATAAGTTGCTGCAACATTTCACTGCAACTTATAAGTTGCCGACACATTTCAGTGCAACTTATAAGTTGCTGCAACATTTCACTGCATTTTATAAGTTGCCGCAACTTTTCACTGCAACTTATAAGTTGCCGCAACTTTTCACTGCAACTTATATGTTGCTGCAACATTTCACTGCAACTTATAATTTGCCGCATTTTTTCAATGCAACTTATAAGTTGCCGCAACTTTTCTCTGCAACTTATAAGTTGCTGCAACATTTCACTGCAACTTATAAGTTGCCGCAACTTTTCACTGCAACTTATATGTTGCTGCAACATTTCACTGCAACTTATAGGTTGCCGCAACATTTCACTGCAACTTATAAGTTGCCGCATTTTTTCACTGCAACTTATAAGTTGCCGCAACTTTTCACTGCAACTTATAAGTTGCCGCAACTTTTCACTGCAACTTATAAGTTGCCGCAACTTTTCACTGCAACTTATAAGTTACCGCAACTTTTCAGTGCAACTTTTAAGTTGCCGCAACATTTCACGGTAACTTATAAGTTGCCGGCAACTTTTCACTGCAACTTATAAGTTGCCGGAAACCTTTCACTGCAACTTAAAATTTCCGCCAACTTTTTACTGCAACTTATATGTTGCCGTGAAATGTTGCCGGGAACTTATAAGTTGAGTTTATGATACAGAAAATGGAAAATTGTATTCCATATGAGCTGAAACCAAGACATGCTGCGAGGTGCGACCCTTGAAGTCCACACGTTGAACTTCCCAGTAATATCTACATGAATATTAAAAATACTGAGCACAATAATAATTATGAACATAATACCACTTATAATAATTATAATTAATGATACTCTTGAAAATAATTGGAATGAGCTAATATTAATCGTATCATCTACAGAAGCGTCCATTGATTACGTAGGTAAGGGGGATGATTGAATATTCACGCGAATTAATCGGTTGTTTTTGTTGTACAAATATGGTAAAAATTAATTATTTACGAAGAAAAAAATTTGCAATTTTTTTTTAATAAATTAAAAAAAATGGCTCTAACGATTTTTTTAAAACGTATAAACACCTTGAAAATGTTAAGACGGGTCGATTGACACCTTATTGATGCAAATACTACATTTGGTTCGCAAGATATAGTGAATGACATGAATGACCTTGAAGGTCATGATGACCTAATGATTTTATGGTTTTAATTGAATTTTTTTCATAATCATTAGAAAAAGTTTTGCTGGTGTTTCGGACAAAACAGCAAACCACCCCGACCGAAGTTTCCCAAAAACTAATCATAGTTCTTTTTAAAAACACTTAAAATATACTCTAAAGACCTTAAAACGTAAAGATATGTTGAAAATTTCGATTTCGATTTTCGAGGCGATTACAAGAACTTCCCTGGGAAGTTCAAAATAACTGTAGACGAAAAATTACAAGCACGTGCAAAACTGGATACATTGAGAAGTGGAATTATATCGACGGCTACTGTGTTACCGCATCTAAATACCTCCGATATTTATGTTGAATTTTATTGATAAACTGCAATTGCTTACAACTATAAAGATTTTATTCTACAATTATTTGTGATAAGAAGTACATATATTGTTAAATATAATAGATTTCGAATATCATTTATCCAATTTTGCTCGCCACTGTATGTTCAAAATGCTTTGAATTTTCAACTTTGCTATCCAAAAGTGAATTGTAGAAGTGAAAATTGAAGCTCCAATCTTATGATGTACTGAACCAGTTACAAACTAAATATTTTGTTGAAAAACTTTTTCTTCAAAAAGTAAATTTTCAACTTAATTTGCACTACAAGCAATCAATGCTTATAAAATTTGGACATTCTAAACAGCTTTTGTTTAAAAACTAGTAAAAATTCATTGAATGGTTACAAAAAATAATAATACAAAAAGAAAAAATCATTAATAATCATAATGAATAAGATGTTGATTCGAATAATACTATCTACTTTCTCTGATTGTAATGGTGTTGTCATTTTGTCAAGCAAAGCGTTCTAACATTTTTGGGATTTGAGCAGGTTTTTAATAATTTTAGTACTGCCGTCCCGAAAAATATGCCTACTGGTTGAAAACAGTATTTTTCTAACTGGCCGGCATCAAATTCGAGTTAGGGAGTGAAGTTAGTTAAAGCGATTCAAATAATGATATTTATACTTTTACTTCGGTAATTTTAGGGTTTTTGAAAAAATGTTATTTTCTCAAGAAACTTATTCATCACCGTTACGAGAACTGCAATCTTAATCAATAATAAAAACTCGTTGAGTAATTTATTTGCAAAATGCTTCACACTTTCGATTCTTCAAACAAAATATACAGTGGGTAAAAAAAATAAGGCACGCCGCACCCAGCAAGAAAAGTTTCAACTTTTCAGTGATATTTTTATCGAGATTGGAAGGTTTATTTCAGTAATATAACAAAAAAAACACCAATCACACAACAATTTTAAAACATAATAAAAAAAGCTTGCTTACCATCGAAAAACGACCCGAAAAAAGTTAAAGCACGATATAGTTTTATCTGAATTTATTTGATTTGTTTTAGATTTATTTCCTTTAAATTTTAGAAACTTTCTCACTATTAATATTTTGTGGACTTTTCTTGCATTCTTATGACTTTCTGGAGGCGTTTCGGCATCGATTTGACCACCGTTTTGCAAATGGCTGGTGAAATATTTTCCCATTCTTCGATAATGGCTGCTTTTAGTTTGTTTTTATTTTTTACTTTACGAATCACAACTTTATTTTTTACGTGGTACCATAGATGCTCTATGAGGTTTAAATCTGGGGACTGAGCAAATGCTTTAATCACTATTGGGCAGTTACAAATAGCCCAAAGTCGGCATTGCTCCAAGGTATGTTTGAGCTCGTTATCCTGGTACAGGCAAAAATAGTTTAAAATCCTCATCTTTTCAGCACTTTGTCTAATATTCCTTTTTAGGGTATTTAGATAGTAATGTTGATCCATCCCGCCATTTATAATTTCTTAGTTTCCAGGTCCAGAAGCCCCCATACAACCCCATAAAATAATGTGGGAGTGAGAGTGGGATTGGTATGCTTGAAATTGAACTCAGTATTTGGTTTTCTCCAAACATACCACCTTCCATCAGATCCAAACAGGTTAATTTTTATTTTGGTACCAAAAATAACCCTTTTCCAGAAAGACTTCGGTTTTTTGACGTACTCTCTCGCGAAACGTAATGTTAACATCAAATTTTTAGCGCTAATGGACCGTTTTTTGGTCGGCAAACCCTGCCTTTCAGACTTTTTTATAATATTTCGTACCGTCTGAGCAGACACTTCTCTTTTGAAGCGTTTTTTAACTTCATTGCGTCAAAATGGGGCACTTAATCTTGGATCCTTTTTAATTTCTTTCACAATCCATTTCTCTTCTCGCTTAATTAGCATTTTTGGCCTTCCTGATCGAGGTTTTGTTTCGAATGATTTTGTTTTTTGTATGCTAATACAATATTTCTGACAGTATATTTTGATTTTTTACCTGATACACCAATTTAAGCATATGACATTCCTGTTTGCCAAAGCTGATCCATAATTTCCCGAACGTTTGCAGTTTTAAAATTTATTTTCCTTGATCATTTGCTCAACTCAAATGACAGATATTTCATGTAGCGAAATTTTTCTCACAAAAATAAATTATTTGCAGAGTGCCTTAACTTTTTTTGCGTTGTTTCTGATTGGAAAAGTAATTTTCCCCTATATTTAATAATTGTTGTGTGATTGATGTTTTTTTTTGTTATGTTACTGAAATATACCTTCCAATCTCCTGATATAATGTGAAAATAAAAACATTCTCGATAAATATATCACTGAAAAGTTAAAACGCTTCTCGCTGGGTGAATCGTGCCATAACTCTTTTTTACCCACTGTACTTCGTAACACGCGAAGAATTCCAGTTTTATTAAATTTCATTACCATTACCTCTAGAACATTGAAGAAATTTCCATTTTATACGCACATATCTGCACACACATACACACACACACACACACGATGAGAAACCTTTCACCCGATAGTAGCTAAAATCAAAAAGGATTGGAATGAACATCAAATCGAATTTTTCATTGAGGTTAACGCACGGAAAACATGATGAAAAGTAGACCTTTGACCCTATTTGAAGAATTTTTCATCTTTGGAAAAGCTACTAGCTATAATCGGGATCAACAACGTACGAGGGTATGCCAGTCCTTCTATTCCTTTTTTTATTTTACCTTGAAACGTGAGATTTTCTCAGTTTCTTTGAAATACCTATCAACGAATGTGAAGTTTTATTTGACATGGTATGTATTGAATGGAGTTTTACGAGGGCTTTTATATTGTTACGAAAGTTTTATCTAGAGGTAATCATTTGCCACAGCAATTGATCTATGTATGTATATTGAAACGAATCTTAGCTCAGCAAATCACTGAATTTAACATGGCTTACATGAATTCCCTGTGAGGTTTTTAGCGAAATAACATGGTTGAATGGAAGTAATAAAATGTAAGACGCAAAACAATGGGAACTCTTTAATGGTGACTTACATCACATGATTGATTCAAATACCGTTTCAGGAAAAAAACAATTGATTTGTTTTTTATGTTATCAGATTTGGTTAAACATATGTGAATGCGTACACTGTGCATAAAAAAACACATAAAAATCGCTACTGAAGCACCTGATCAAACGAATTTCAATGATTGATTTCGAATTTATATTGCATCGAAAAAATATTGCTAGTTTCTTACAGACAATGCTAAAAGTATTGAACACAATAGAAACGGTGCTGAATGTAGGATCAAATACTAGGACTCGTGAAATATAAATCAAATATTATTAAATTTAACTGGTAAACAAGAAGGTCGATTGGTTTGTCTGTCCACCGATTATACTAAAATGGGTGGAGTTAAAGCTGCCGAATTTGAAAAAAAAAACATGATAACATTGAAGACAATTTAATGCGAATATTTATCAATAAAGTCCTTTATTAGTTACAGTCAAAATAAATGCATAGTTTTGATACATTTTCCGTTCCCTATAGATGTCGATTTATCATAATGCCAATATAATATAGAAAATATATTTTGAGTTTCTAGATGAAATCTTGTATGCATGAATTCTTCTTTAATGGTATTACTTCCATCAAATAAAGGCAAGTAATGCAACTTCATAAAGAAACTAAGAACTCAAGAGAATGAAAGCGGTCTTATCATTCATTTTGGAATTAATAACACAATTGTATATTTTTCATGGAAGAAATTACTGCACAGCTTTGAAACCACGTAGAAAAAAAACTTTTGCTTCTTCTTCCCTTGTGACAATTGGAAGAGATGAATTATTATTTATAGCCTATTTATACTGCGACGAAACTATTTACTGTTGGCTCCATTCGTGATTTTGACCATTATCGAGTTCAAAACAGCGTAATTTTCTATACATTTCCAAATTACCTCCAGAACGTAATTTAGACAAAATTTTGGTTCAAAACAAGATTGTAATCATTGTGGAAATATGTAATCGATGTCACTAGCAGAATTATCCACTTTGTTTTACAAAATATTTTAGGAAAACGCAGCGCTCCTACCAAAAGTTTGTTCACTTTGGGGAAAAAAGATCCAACTCAAACAGGTATGAATGCATGGAACTGCATCAAATATATTTTCATCTATTTTTCTTTTGGTGTTCAAAATGGTCAATTAAATTCCTGAGATTAGTTCCATTCATAAGAGGTTTTATAAATATTTAGGCATCTATTATCTTGAAACCGCAACTGTTGAATATGCGTCTCTGACAAACAAAACCATCTTAGTGCAATGTAAACGGTCCGATTCATTTCGAAATGTGTCAATCATAATTACGTTTAGGGATATTTTCTGGGGCACATAGTTTTGGTTAGGGATATCTGTCGTTAAATTTGTCAATTTTTTTTTTCATTTTGAAATTTTGTTAAATTTCTTTGGCAAATTGCATGCAAAGACTAACATCCGAACAACATTTTAAAATAGTTGATATTTATTTTTGAAATTCGCGCAAAATTTATAAAACGCTTCGTTCAATTTATGGTGCTCATAATCGTTTATCTGAGCAGCTCACAAGCAATACGATGGAAAGACTTATGTCCTCGTATACTCAATTGGACAATGTTCATCTAACACGAGCTCGTACAGTGCGTACCAAGGCGGCTATCGCTGCTCTAGAGGGTGGTGTGATAATGTGACTGAGTATCAAAATTTATCGATTCTAACTACTACCTGTCCGTCAATTTCAAGGAAAATTTTGAAGAAAGAGCTTGGACAACAGGTTTATAAGATCCAACTAGTGCAGGAATTGATGCCATTGGGCCATCACTCGCAAACCATTTTCAGCGATGAGGCTTATTTTCGGCTTAATGGGTTCGTAAATAAGCAAAATTGCCGTTTTTGGTGTGAAGATAATCCTCAAAATTTTTTGAAAACTACATCCCGAAAAGTCACTGTATGGTGCGGTTTGCATGTCGCTGGCTGGTCTTTTGAAATGAAGACGGAGTCAACGTTACTGTTAGTGGCGTTCGTTATTGACAAATGATTTGTATTTTGTTGATTCCGAACATCAATGCCAACCGCCTCAGGGGCAAGTGGTTCCAATAGGCTGGCGTAAAATGCCATAAAGAACGTGAAACCATTACTTTCTTTGGTGAACAAACCATCTCAAGAAATGAACCTGTGGACTGGTTGCCCAGATCATCTGTTTTGGCTCCATTGGACTCCTTTCTGTGGCGTAAGTCAAGTTACTTGTCTCTACTGATAAACCAGCAACTCTTAATGACTTCAAGGGCAACATTTGAAGCATTATTGGCGAACTAAGGCCAGCTATGTTGGAAAAAGTGGTGCAAAATTTGAACGACAAGGTGGGTTTCCTGAGACACAGTCGCAGTACTAAATGCCATAAAATTTGCAAGCCGATAAATCCAAACAAATTTAGCCAATTGATTAATTACTCTGTGTTTTATTTATTCGAAAAGTGCTATGCATGTAAATAAACACCATTGTTTTTGGGGCAGTGTAAATAGTTTATTAGCGTTTGCTGTTCTTGTTGTGTTAATTTGAAATTTTTTGCCAGTTAAAAATGCAGTAATTTCTTCAAGCATATCGACGAATAGTTTGCCGCTTAATATTTGGGGAGCACCTTTTTATCGATACACAACCGTATTGGCTACCTCGCATGGCTTATATTATTAGCATTTGGGCTTGGACATGGTTGCACTTCACGGAAGCCTAATACTATCACTACTGAAACCTTGATAGTTCGGGTGAATAAGGAAGTGTCTAGATTTGGTCTATTTCATAGCCTTTTTAATTTATTGGAAAACTTATTATCTGTAACTCCAATAAACACCTCAAATGATTGTCTAATAATCCCACAGATTCAAAAACAAATGCAAATCTTAAGTAAACTCAGGAGTTTGCTTACTGAATGATAGATTCTCACGTAATGTTCAATGCAACAAGGATTTTCGAGTGATTAATTTGGCGATATTGAAAAAGGGGTTAAATTTTTTTTAAATGTATAAGCATTCATGTTTGAGTATTGCGTACTTCATTTTTCACCTCCACAATAGACAGAACACTTACCATTGTCTCTTCTTAAAGTCCACTGTTTTCAATGGTTTCAGATGATCGAATATCTCTGGTGTTGAATTGTTACAATTTCGCTTAGCAACAATTAGAATTGAATATCGAAAGTCAATTGTTTATTGCAACGATGTTGTTGTTGTATTTGACAATCTAATCAGTTTGTCAGAAAACTTGCTATCTTTATGCACAATATGTAATATTTATATACTGTGATCCATCAAGAAAAAACCGCGAAGTTGATAATAATCCCCATAAAAAGTGCACTCAGCCATTCCATGACCTTACCAATTCATTAGCCATTATCGCAGGCAGACACACAATCAGCGAAGCCATTGGTCTTGCCGTTTGATCAGATGTTAACGATAGCTTTAATCTTGTTTTTCAGTTGCACAAATAGATTGGAGTGTTAATTCGATGCAACTTTCCTTATCGGTCATCACAATATGCAAACCGTTTCCAGAATATCGCCCCAGGGTAGCCTTGAACTTGGTTGCCAATATGCGCAATTACTATGGGGTGCGTAATTTGCGAATATGCCGTCAACAACTTTGTCACACGTCTGGGGTAAGGCTGGGTAGTATTTAGCACCTTTGCTATCGCTAATGATAATGCAATATTGAGAATGGAAAATTGATCGTTCTGAAGCCGTACGTTTGTCTAGCCAAAGTAGCCTTGAACTGGTAGCCTAGCACAACAGAATGAAGTCCTGAAAGTGGATGTCTTTTGTCAATACTAAAAGTGTTGATCATTTTGAAATTACTAGAAAGATTTTCCGTAGGCAACTATGATTTCTAAGCCGAATAGTTAATTTTGTTTCAGACAAAAATATCCGATAAGCTACCTATAGGAAACAGATACCAATACTGTGTGCGAAATATGTTATGTCATTATTTTATTCAATTATACATTAGATGTTGTCCTGTAATTGAGAGTCGTGCATAGTCAAGTCTTGCACTCAATTGTGTAAATGAGCACCTGAATTACTGACTTCTTCAGAAACCCCTTTGAATCGCAATCAGAATATCTTAAACAAATGTAAAATATATAAACTTGGTGGGTGGACAATCTCAGTCAAATGATAAGACTTGTTGGTCAAACAAGACGTTCAACAATCCGTGTCATTTTATCCAGGTTGGAGCTAACGTAGAAAACAATTTTTCTCACCTTGTTTGAGGATTTTGATCGCCAGTATTTCAGCAAACAAATCCTGTTTAAAGCTGTTTTCATCGTTTGGTGACTGTTAAGTATGCACAATTTGCCCAAATTCCGCATTCACAAAACCAACCAAAAACAATGCAACGGATGTTTTGGAGAAGATTGTTATTCAACCGAAAACATATGTGCTTGTTGGTTGTTTCATCAGCCTAATCTAGATCCAAATCCCTTTGAGCATCAATTGCACAAGAAAGTTAGCCTCTTGGTGTCTATAATTTGAATCTACTTGACCACAGCATAAAGACTTTTTTGGAAGAGAAAACCTTTTCAAAATCCGCGATGAAAGAATTAGAATTAGAAGTTGAAACTATTGGAACTTTCAACTGAATTTAAATATTTTCTAATACTATTCCAAACAGCAACGATATCCCATAGTGATGCAAAAAAAACCTGAAGAGTCAATCAGCTCCTGGAAGCATTTCTACTGCATAGAATTGTATGTACAGTTCTGAACGTACTTTTGACACTTATCTCAAAAATTTAGGCAGCATTTCCTAATAAGTTTTCGTTTTTCGAAACGATGGAAAGGCGATTCTTTTTTAAAGACTGCATTTTGTTAAGCCCAGTAGTGTCGTGAGTTTTATGTGTTTACTTGATGTAGAGAAACAGCACGGCTTCCTAGCCACGGGTATGTGAAAAACTCCTCGTCCCCTAACAAGTACTATCTATCAACTTGCTAATACTTGTTCCGCTTTCCGCAAATATGTACCGGTATTCCTGCAGAGTTGTATGGACTTCTTTGGGTCTACTGATGAAAAGGAAGTCCATCTAAAACCTTTGCTAATCTCTGGTCGTAGTGCCAGGTGCACAGTAGAAAGCCGATGCATCAGAAGGCAAAAGGGTTGCCGAAAAGCTACCAGTCCCAGACTGTACTCATGTTGTATTACCCAGTTTGGGTGTCAATCACAGCCCCTCAAGTTGCAACCCAAACAGGTTCCCCGCTGATGCTAGTGGAAGCAAATCCTGTGGAATCTCAGCGTTTTTAGTGCCAGTATACTCCTGGTAAGGGTTTGTGGCTGTACAAGCACACTCATTTGACTTGAACCCAAACGCAACTTCGAATCTATCGGCGCATTATGGCAGGTCATCAGAGTAAAATATGACTACCCATCATCACTTTAATTCAGACCCTTTGAAAGAATTTTCAGAAATCCCTATCCTCCCCACTTTATAAAGTCCTGGGACAATTATCCTTGCTGCTTTCGTTCAAGTACTACGCTCCTCTTGGTCGACCACTTCACAAACTCTTTCCGGAAAGTACTCGTTCTCGTATTTATCCGGGGCTTACTTAAACCCGGTGGCACCACCCTAGCCGTTCTCTTTCCCAATAACGTTGGAAAGCCGAGTGTAATTAACCTATAAAAAACCTTTTGTAAGATTTGCTTTCACAAGTAGAATAACGAGTACTACTCGGAATGCTCTTAATCTTAGTCAGGTATCATATGTATATCGCAGCCTTTCTAGTAACACTCTTCCACTCTGCTTCTCTTACTTATTGTTCGATCAATCCTAAGTCGATGTGCAGAGGATGTTATATTATATAGTCTTTTAGACTACCCAGAACCAGTGCTTCTTAGTACACAGCTGGGCTTTTGATTTACTGTCCCATTAGCAGAGAAAACAGGGATATTTCGTGAATCCACTTTGTTCAACCAGCAACAAATTGTTGCTTTTCAGATTCACACAAATAAGCCACTTATGTTTGTCGTACTCTATCTTCTCCATTACTAAACATATTGTCAAAAATCCTTCCTTCACTTTGGTTGCATCTGCAATAGGCAAAGAGCCTAGCTTATTTTCGTTGTTAAAAAGGCAAATTTGAAAATGCATTTTAACATGTCTAAGAATAGACTCCATTCGACCGAGTTGTATCTTTGTGATCTTATTGCAGCCATTAGATCAGGAATATTACTGCAGAATAAAAAATCTACTTGTTCGGGATAAAATGGAAGAAAATTAGTCTCTCTGATACAGTACTAAATGATTTTCGATTATTTTGTTAAAAGATTTTTCTATTTCAACTGAAAAGTTTATAGTTCGGATGCAGATCCAGTGAATTATAGATACATGCCATCAAGTTTATTTTGATTAAATGTCCTAGGAACTCCAAGGACATTTCCTGGAGAAAATTCACTGTCATCATCCTTGCATTCAATGATTTTCTTGACTAACTCACTTTCTTTACATGTTGTATTTCATGTTGCTTATGTACCACTCTAACGTCGAGCAAATCTAGTCACAGATGCAAAGTATTGATGTGCCCAATTTGAAGGGTTCCATGGTTTTTTCATTAATATTTACTACACTACCATAACAACTATAATCGCAATGATTGATGATTTGACGATTAATGTCACATCATTGCAGATTGTAACTTGAAGGGACGTTTCATCTGAATGGGCCACAAATGGAAAGATTCAACATAGTTCTTGAACATCAAATACAGAATCCAGGGTTTGCTACCATTTTTCTGTACAGGAAATAAAAATTTCAAAAATTGTTATTTAAATTTTTTTGAACAGTTCCTATTCATGAAATGATAAAATACCATGCTCGGATGCTTCTTAGATCTATTATTTAAACGGACACTGCATATTTCACAGGTATGGTGCTTGCACGCTAGCGAGTAGCGCTTTATAAGCATATCAAAGTAATAAAAACCAGGTAATTGATGTATGTTGTCTGCATTGCTGTAAAACACACTCCTGTTGAAAGCGAAGGGAGCGTACAAACCATAAGCTCATTCCCACTTTGCATCAACGACATTCGTGCATTTCCACAGATCCCACTTGTTTCGCCGGCAAAAACTCGTGTCATGTTAGTGCATAAAATTCACATATTTTACAAAATCATAAAAGGAAATCATCCGAGTGAACACTCTTTCACTTTCTTGGCGTGTTCATGGAAATAATCCTTGAGTCGCTTTCATCGTTACATCGAATTCCCAGGCGTGCATGGCAATGTGATAAATGTGCGAACTCGAACAGTTTGCACGCCACTTACTTTGATGTTGTTAAGTAGCATGGCATGACTGTGAGGATCATTGACCAGAATCCTATCATCTCTCAATGTCCTCCAGTCGAGTAATTTTCAACTGGGTGGTGGGTACAAAGTAAAATAACCGACACACCAGCCACAAGCTGATACACTTTCCTTTCGTCTTATCACAAGTGTAGCCTACAGCAGGCTTCGCTCGTGTACGGCAGTAACCATCTGCAACAATCAAACAAAAGATAAAGTATAGTCAACATAAGAAGGACGAAGGATGCAGTCAAGTGTAACCAACATAGATTTATTCGTGGCATAGCCCGTTAATGCACCCGCTCGTCCTTCGTATATCCTGACATCACAAGAGTGCTAGTTTGTGGTTGTAAATTTTCTTTTCTGCATCTTCAGTTTGTTTCCCTCTGTTTGGTATACGGTGCCATGATTGCCCTACATAACTGCATACAGGGATTGTATTGTGGGGGATTTATATTTTTCGATGAGTCAACTTAAAAAATCCTTGTTAGCTCTATGACTCGTACGGCCCAGGTACACGTTGTTCGTTCACCTTATATGCTGGCCCACTGAGCACCAGCAACTTCTGTGATTTATTCGCTACTACCGCCACGAATCGGAGCATCAGTGTCCTTGAGGGTGTACGACAGTGATTCATTTCGCAAGAATGTATATACATGTAAATATGCCTGGAGTTGCCGCTATATTGGAAGCAACCGCCAGAAAACGAAATTTTTTAAAATAACCATCTAGGAAGTTTTGTCTCGTATCCTGGTAGTAATGATAATTATTTCATAGAGTCCTAAAGTTTGATTTAGATTTAAATTTTCCCATTAACTTAATATGCTGAACGGAAGCTTTCCATACAGTGCAATCATCACAGTGTTTTTCCATTGACACAATTATAATTTTAATTAAAAAAAATTGAGAAAATAATTATTCAAAATGTTTTTTTATTACGTAAATAAAGTATAAGTTGAATCCAAATGAGTCCCGTTCAATTTCCCAGGACATTTATTGGAGGCTCTGGTAAGAGCTCCGTAAATTCAAATTGAAATTTTCAACATATCTTTGCGTTTTACGGTCATTAGAGTTTACTTAAAGTCTTTTTGTAGGGAAGTCTAAATGTGTGTGTTTATATGCATGTCTGTTTATTTTTTTGTACGACGATAACTCTTGAAAGAAAATTCAATTCATTGAGATTTCAATCCAAGCGTATTTAAAATGTGACGAGTCGATTACATCCTAGTTCAGTTCTGCCATGCACCATATCTCACAGACAGAACGTTGGATTTGAATAGGTCATTCGAAGCGTAATAACATTTCCGTGATTTTGTCAAATTTTTATTTAATGTTCATTTCATTTAAGGCAGTTTTTTAATTGAATAATTAGGTTTTCTTTGAAAGAATTTTTCTTACCTAATTTGCACTTTAAGGAATCAATGCTTATAAAAAACATATGCTCCGAACATTTTCAAAATAATCAACGACATTTTCACGATTACAAAAAACAAATAAAATAAAATAATAAAACAATCGAAGTCACTGTGATTCTAAGGTTACTACGAACATTATATAATTACGCTTATTATACTAATGCCGTTTCACTTGTGTTAATCAATGCGTTTTAACATTTACACGATTTGAGCAGATTTCCCATTAGTGTAGTGCAGCAGGTTTTAATTTTAATAAAAATACTGTTTCAAATCAAATAAGATTTCAAATTATTTCAATCAAATTAGCCATTACGAAAGTCAAGGCTGCGGCAGGTTAGGTGATAAATAACATTCCTATTTTTAAAAGTTTTGTTTTGGATTGTGTAACATATTTATATGAAAAAAATCAATTCATTTTTACAATTAATAATTGGTTCGTACGAATAATATTCCCCAATTTCATTTACTCCAATGACACAGTTTTGGTATCACTCAATGTGTGTTATCATTTCTGTAATATGCTACGGTTTTCAATAAATTCAGCTCAGATGTTTTCAGTTTAACAAAAAACAACTACAAAAATATTCTGCTTGAATTTCCTTTCTACTTCGAGAGAACCAGATGCTTGAAAGCGTTGAAATTAAATAAAAATCTTTGATTTGAAATAACTTCTGAAACCACTAAAACTATAATATGTTTCACGGAAAAAATTCAGAAAAAATCTATTTCAACTTTAAATGACCGTTTATTACTGCCCAGTATTATTTCGGGTAGTGAAAGCCAGCAACAGAATAATTTTTTGAATTAAGGGAATTCAAATAAAATTTATAGAAAATGTCCCCTTAAAAAGCAAATATACAAGACATTTATTCATTATGGTTTAGTTCTGCTTCCCAATAAGATTATTAAATTAAAAAATTAAGTCAGCGATTTTTAACCATCACCAGCACCAGCCTAGGCATAATATTTTCACTCGAATTTTAAAATTCTAAAATTCGGTCTATGTAAAAAAATCTGCTATTCTACTAACTTCTATATTTTTTATAATTTATTCATAAAATCTTCTCTGCTTCAGTGCTTACATTTTTTGATCTCTGAAAACGTTCAATACTACTCAAAAATGCGACAACTTTCTAGAAGATTCAAAGACACTAGCCTTGAAAAATTTAAAACTCCCACAGGACGGCGAGGTTGTGCTAACTCGAGCCAGAGGTCTCTAGTATACCGTACGGTGTTCATCTATGTATGCCATTGTGAAGGCTTACCATCGATGGACTTGTGGAGACCTTCACCTCATTATAAAAATGAATGGGTTCACGGCAAAGAGCTGAGTTAGAATAGAGCCTGGTTCGAGTAATTGTTGAATATAAAGTGAGACTGAATAATTTAAGACGATGACACGGTGCATCGAGTATAGGGACGTGTACTGTAGATTCCAGCTAATCCGGACGCCACTAGCCCCACCATCCCAGATGTTGATGATCAAATTTTCAACTTTAATCACAAAGATATTTTATTTTGTCAGTTTTGTATTAGTTCGTAGGGTGAGGTCCGTATTTACAATAGTATAAGACTAAACTGAATCTGTAGAGGAAGAATAAATTTCAAATTTGATTTTGTATTATCTAATTAAAACTTTTGCTATTTATATTTTAAGGCAAATTCCATCTAGTCCAAACTTTCAATGATCTCGTCAGGGTCTGGTCCCAATTAACGATACAGTTATTGTCCCGAGTGGTAGATATTTTGAATTGAGTAAACTTTAGTTACAAATTAAGATGAGTGGATAAGGAACAGTGTTCGAAAATCCAGTGCTAGTATCAATTGCAATTAGCAAATTACTATGAAATCTAAAATGACTAAATCAAGGTAAAAATTTATGATAAACGTGTGTGACTCAATTGATTCAGCTGTATTTTTCGATCAATTATATACTAACTACCTTTTGTAATATGCAAAGATATCACTCCTGCAGAAATTCAATACGTTTCTAAAAGTTATTTAAAAACTTTCAAAGATTTCTTAAAATATTTTGAAACTATGTTTCCAAGAAAAAGATCTTGCTTAAAATCAATGCATCAAAGCTGTTTGTATTTTCCATTTACACTGCGTGTAACTGAAAATTAAAACAAAACTGCCGCAAGGAATAAAAATTTAAAATTTGTTCTTGACATCACTATGAGGACTGAACTTTTGCAAACTAAATAAACTTCTAGAGTGATTTATATTGAAACCTATGTTTCCTACAATTCATCGTGTTGAGTTGGTATAATCTGGTAAAAATTCTTATTCAGAAAAAAACTACGACAACACTTCCTGAGCTTAATAACCAACCGACTACCCTTCTTAAAACTCAATCTTTTGACATAGGCAAATCCAAAAGGCTTCCTTCTTCAAATAAATAACAAAACGAATAAAAAAAATGTGGAAGGGATCGCCATAAAAGAAGAGAAACATATGCACAAGCGCAAACCAGATACGATCCTTTCTTTCTTGTGCTGAAAAATATGGGTACTCATTCACCTGTTCAACAATTTACTGGCCACGGCTGTAATAGCGAACAAGGGCAAGAAACCGTGTAACCACTTCAGGTGGAAGATTTGCGTTCGAGACGTGCAACAAAAGGACTATAGAAAAGATGAAAGCAACCATAAAAATAAATTCTGAATAGACGAGTTCTTAAAGGGATAAAAAATGTGTTTTGTAAATGGTTAAACACATTCATGCCAGCGCAGTGATTAGTGTGAATTTTCTCGAGGGGATCTAGAAGCAGGCCAAACAAATACTGTAGTAAAAATATTAAGACCTACTTAAGAGTTTCAATGGATGCAATGTAAATAAAAATATTGAAATTTTTACAGTCGAAAGTGAATAGTCATCCTATTCAGGAGCTAGTCCGTTCAGTTGGGGGTGCACAGTATTCGTGTCTTTGAATGACCTTTGTAAATTTTTGCCTGAAGATTTCGTCGGAGGTCATTAAGAGGATTTATCTCGGATGAAATAATTTTAAAATGAATGCATTTATATAGAAAAACCTATTGTATGCATAGATTTAGCAGAACTTAAACCGATTTAAAAAAGTACGATAAGGTATTGAAGTTTATTACTCAGAAAAAATCTGAAAGCACTTTTCTTCGTAAGCTGAAGAGAAATACTTAATGAGCCAACCCTTTTCATTGCCTTCATTTGCATTAAGCAAATTTGTGATTTTTGTAAATAAAAATTTGTTCTCTTCATCTTCAAAGAACTATCCATTCCATTTATTTCAGCAACAACTATAAATAAAACTGGATATTCACCAACGTCCAACGATGCAAGCGGCCGGCTGCTTGGTTTTAGTGACTGATGGAAATCGAATCAATCTTTCTACAAGTAAAGATACTGCTACTACTCACGTGAAAAACAAATATTATATTTGAGTGCAGCAAATGTAGCCTTCACCTTGTCAGGGAGGTCATTCATAAATCTGAAGACGTTCACTCGTCCATCAATTGGCTGTCTTCTGACTTTTTCTGCGGTTTATAGCCGTGATCTTGGATCATGGTTTGCCAGTGCGCGGAACTTGTAAGCCATTGGTAAAGTCGAGAGGAACATGTAAAATATGGTCTTTCTCGATGTGATAAATGCGAAAATATCGCGTAATGACAGACGAATAACAATAAGTTAATACAGATCTTTCAATTTGAGACCGTACTATGATGACTTTTGGAACACATTACGTTCGAACACTGCGTGCATGATTTTCTTTCAAACAGTTATACGTTTTCATGTGGGAATTTCAAAAGTTTATTCAAACTTTCATAAGAAATCGTAATGCCACTGAAACGACCCAACTGTGCTAGAACTGAGCAGACTACAGAAAAAGTTGCCTTTTAGGACAAAGTAAAACATTTCAAACAGAAACTTCGATAAATGTGTCATTAAAATTGATTCGCATCAAATAATTATCTTATTCATAACTAGAACAAAAAAAAGAATACTCGACTCTAAGAGAAAATTGCTGATTCTACGTCAATATTTTCCAGAAGCTTATTTTATTTTAATGCAAAATTTGAATTGCGAATGACTTTTTTCTTTTAATTTCTTATCATGAACGAGCACAAATTTTTCTGGAGCAGTCGTGGTAGGCCAAAGAGTGTGCAAGTTCAAACTCTCGTCTCTTCCAGTTTATAACAATGTTAGAATGAGTCATTTCAATCGACCTAAATTATAATAAATTTTTTAATTGTTACAATTCTCTTTCTTTTCTATAATCGTCATAGAAAATGTAAAATGACGCATGTGAAAAATTGTATTTTATTTTAAAATATTGATACATGTGTCTTAAGACAGCTTAAACTAGTGCTCTATTCAATATTATAGTGTTGAGCTAAGAATAAAACAGTGTAGTTTGTCGTTTATTTAAATTTCAACGAGTCTTACCTAATGACGCTAATCTTAAGGGCACGCTAAATGCCGATATTTCTAAATCGGCGATTGGGGTAAAAGTAATCAACAATGAAATTATCTGGAGAGTGTCGCAAGAATGATTTCGAAATTGATTATATTTAACTGTATCGATCATTCCTTCTTTTATACAAATTACTCAAAACCTTATTATGTGAAAAGTCTTTTGCTTAATGTACTATGTACAAAAAAAATTAAAAAAAAACATTTTCATGTATGCCTTAAGTATATGCTAACTCATAGGGTTCACACGACCCAGCAATACGCAACGTGGGTGACCAACAAAACCAAATATTAATGGTATCATTTATGTTGACCTAATTATTCATCTTCCGACACACAAGCAATTAGTTAAGAAATCGTCAACAGGTTAATGAGTAATAAATTAGCCGTCTCATCTGCCGATGGCACCTCAACAACCAAGTTGCAACCAATAGGCTCCTCACTGACACCGGCACGGCACAAGTCCCTGGGGTAAATTTTCGAGGAAGTGCATGCACAATATCTTCGATTATGTACCAAGGCAAAACTTCAGATCGATCGCCGTAATTTAGGGCTATTATCCTTTAAATCAATATATGATATTCTCTATTTATCGTTATCTTTTTTAGTATCCTGTTGAAGGGATGTTGATGTGAAGATCGGTTGGAACCCTTCCTCCTTGGCACTGGCTTGGGATAGTTCTCGTACCGAGTACTAAACATCTGCTGGTCGACACCCCCGGACACTCAAGAAGTAAAGAAAGCAATGCTATTCGTTTAACGTGGTGGCCTCACAGGATATAACTTAACACCACGGACCTCTTAAGCTACAGGTTACGATGATGCCACCAAAGCCCCCATCACAGTATAGGTAAGACCAGTATGTAATGTCTCATATAAAGACACACTATCAAGTATGGCCCGCGGTTCTACGGGACAAATTCATATATTTTCCTTCATTTATCATATGTTTGTTTTCATTTATCATATGTTTGCTGCCATTTATGACAAAATGGCAGCTATCTACTGGTTGGGGCACTACCAGAACTCGTATATGCACGTTTCATGCTAGGCGTAAAAAATGCCGTTAGGAACTTCGGTTCATTAAATTACAATGGTGAAACGTCTTTGCTGACACAAATTTCATTTGCTTTTGACAAATTGATTTAGAGAAAAGCCAAAATGACCGAAAAAATGTCTCAAGTGTTGAAGTGAAAGATGAAGTCCGCGAAAGTGCTTAATCCTTTGCAAATTTGGCAGTGCTTGGCATTCGTCAATTTTTGCACGCACATGGCGCCATTTCTTGGAAGGAAATTTCGTGTTTGAAGACTTCGATTGCATACTGGATCTTCTATACTGTGGGCCCCATAAACCTACTAGTTTCTACTGCTTTTCCGAGTACGAGTACCAGTCTTACCCAGAGCTTGCATGGAATCAGAAGTATAGAAGACAGAAGACATGGAAGTACAGGAGAAAAATAAGGATTAAGCGTGTTATATAAGGTTTCGTTTAGTCCATATTTAGCACACCTTGGTCCATATTACCAACGCATTTGAAATTCTTGGAAAATAGGAGAATTTTACATCTAATTTTACTTTCATCACTATTTATGAAAAGATGTGCTTGGCTTGCTTGGTTTTCATTGTCAAATAAACAATTCTATGCCTCTTTTATTGAATTGAAACCTTTTTGAACGACAAATATACTCCTTTCAAAATTTTCAAATCGACAGCACAGCCCATACAACTATCATTCCATAAACTTGAATTAAAAACCAAATTGTGCACGAAATGAAGATCTTCTAACATTTTAAACTATCATCTCGATTTTAAGCCCAGCTACATGAATGGATTAAGCCATGATAAAACCACAAATTTCTTTTCGCAAACGAAAAACTTATCGAAATAATACAGCAACGTAATACGGGTTAGCTAATTTTAACCATGAAATCATGCTTCCAAGACTGACTATTCATTCAAAAGCCTTCAAACAAGGAAAAACAGGATTACTATGGAATAAATCGTTCGTGGATTCAGGTAGAAGGTGCAAACGATAAGAAAATTCTTGTGAATTTGGGGCTTCATTATTTATTTGTGGCACGGCTTGAATTAATCTAGTTTGTTTGTATTTGTCGTCAATAGAACTAACTCCGGAGGAAGTTCGATATTAAATTAGAAGGAAAGACTCATAGCATATTTCAGGTAATGAATTTTTCCAGACAGATTTTTTTTGGGAGTAGCTGTGCAACATGTTCAAATAAGGAACTTACGTAATTTCATTCCTGCAGCCGATTAAGAATTCGGCATCGAACACATTTAATGATCATACCAGCGTGCAAATTACTCCGCTTGGCCCCCCGGCCCACTAGCCCACCAGCTGTGGCGATTTTCCAGACACCCAATGTACAACGACGACCTTGAGCAAAGCGGTTGAAGATCACCACAGTACACGACCTACCTTACGTCGAAATGCCATAAAATTAACGATAATAGCGCGAATTGTTAATCAGCCAAACAAACAGGCTCGTAAAAAACGGCCAATGGAAATATCGCGAAAATACGTGTGTATGTACACAAAGCTGATTGCGCGCCTTCCAGCTGGAAACCGCTGAGTCAAGATGTTATCGAATCGCTGGCTGGCGGCTTCGACCCAGCTATCTGCGCCGTGTTTTTCAGCGCGGAGCCATAATCGTCCGTTGACCCGCCGAATTTTCCGCGCAGTTTTCGCAATCGCTCGATAGCGGCCCGCGTGACTACGTCAGCGAGGCCCCGCGGGGAGTTGCGCTTGTCCCGTCCGGGACAGTCCGACGCTCTTATCGGCGCAATTAGTCATGTGGGGAGCGCGTTATCACTGCGGCGGCTAACGAGCTTTGAGTGTATGTTGTCGCGAGTCGCTGGTCACGCCTCGTCAATTTCGCGAAATTCATGATCACAACATGGAATGCGACACGCGGACGAAAATTTATGCGAATCGCTGCTGGAAAACTTGTAAAACACGCCGAAACTAATTGGGACCACTGTTTGTTTCGCTCCTGGTTGCAGTTTTTAGGTTACAAAAGGATGTAAATCAGAAGCGCGAATTCTTTGAAGGTAATTGATCATCATCACAGTAGGAGTTATCTTAAAACCTTTGAGATAATTGATAAATAAAATACACGAAGCCAGTAAGAACAAGGAACGAGACATGGATTACGGGAAGAGTTATATATGCTTCAAATAAAAAACGTAAAGGCTACAAATCATTAATGAAGGATCCGATGAATCCTCGAAAGCAGCAGTATTATAAATTAATAAAAAATGAATGCAACAAAATTATAAATGAAGCTAAACTAAACTATTATTCTAAAACACTTGAGCAAAGTTGTTGAAATCCTCGTCAATTTTAGAAATTAGTGGATGGTGTTCTCCGGTAAGGCGACTTAAATTGTGATAGCAAATATACAATCGAAAAGCTATTATTCTCAGACAGATCCCGATGAAGTTGCCCGCTGACTAAATCATCACTTTTCTTCGATAGGACAAGAAATTGTTACGGATCTCCCGAACATCGCACCAGCTCCTAGTAACATTGCCCCAATATCCTCTTTCCACCTGAGGAAAAGAGATAAGCAGGAGGTAATCAAAACAATTGACTCCTTGAAAAACCATACTGCTACAGGTCCTTATGGTATTGGCATCGACGACATCAAAGCAATCAAAGAACAAGGATCCATCCTGGGACCAACGCTTTCCTTGTTATACACCAAATCCATAAATAGTGCTGACGTTCTGCGAAAGTTTTAATGTATGCAGATGACACAGTACTCATCTACTCTGGAAAAACCGAACTTGACATTGAACGTAACGTAACACCGATCTAGACAAATACTGGTGCTGGCTACTACAAAACAGACTATCAATCAACTATACAAAAACAAAATACATCCCTTTTAAACAGAAAAATAATGCCGACATACATCCACTGATCAAAATGAATCATACAACTCTTCAGAGGGCTGAGCAAATGAAATACTTGGGACTCACAATTGATGAAAGACTTACATGGACGCTTCACATAAACGATCTTAGAAAAAAACAGCGGTTCTCGTAGGTCTCCCGCGTCGATTCAACTTCTTCCCGACTAGCAGTAAAATTTAAATTGCACATGCACATATTCTTTCTAAAGTTACTTACGGTCTGCTGATATGGAGTCAGACTTCCAAAAGTTACATTACAGTCATCTCCAGACTCATAAACAAGGCTTATAAAAATATATATATAATCTCCCTATGCTAACCGCTACGGTCGAGGTATGCAAAACAGCTAAAGAGCTTAGCCTAGAAAGCCTAATTAATATGGAGAGAGCTAAATTCATCTATAAACATCTACACTCAAAAGAATATAGCTCATTAAACCTTGAAAAAATATCGAGTCCGGAGTGCCAACAGTATAATGATCAGATATGCTAGAACGGAACGACTAAAGAAGGAGGATCCCGTGAATAAAGCAGCAGGCTTTTACAATACTTTACCAAACTACATAAAGGACATACCAAACTTCAACACGTTTAAAATGACGCTAAAAAGTATCTCATACATGAACAAAACCGGAAGTGAATACATCAGCTCCATCTTTACTCAAAATTTTTGCGTAACGAAATCACACAGAAACAACAAAATAACATGAATGATAAAATAAAATGAATGATCCTAAATTTTGATATTCAAGTGCTATCCCTTATACCGAGCTACATCGTCTGGGAAGCACCAAGGTACGACAATTAATAAGAACGAAAATGAATGATTGATGGAGAGTGATCAGGAGGATGAGGTGGTTTTAGTCGGTAAAAATCCGGCATGCTGAGAGGCGGGAGCTGATCGGCATCTTTTGAAGATTTCCACCTCCCAACGTTGAAAAAAAATATGACAGCTGAGGACATATAATTAGAAAGACTTGCAGCTCACTAAGAAAAACCCAATTTGTCAATGAATCCTTCGATGTAGTTCATTCCGTTAGGTTAAATTTTTACCGGAATGAAAGGCAATTGAGGGAGGTAAAACGTTGGCCTATGTTACCTCTTAAAGAAAAAAAACACAATGAAGTCTTCGAAAATCCAATATTTCGAGTGAACACTTAGTTAGAAACACATAAAAATTATTTTAAAATTCATTTATTTAAGCAAATATTTTACCAAATAAAAACAATAAATTACTAAAACAAATCAGCATCGTGCTGAAACTTCCATATAATAGAAAGATTCTTTTCAGCCCGTTACAACATGATTAGTACAGTCAAATGGTAGTTTGACCGTGCATTTTGGGTAGGCAGAATTTTTTTTAATGCAATGCGTGGGCAATGGTATAGATAGCTTAACACGTTGAGTGCCACCATACAAAAACAAAGCCTCTCCGCAGAGGCCACCATACAAAATATTGTGATCCTGCCGGCGGTGCTCTTGCAAATTTTCTTTAATCTGGGTACCGTGAGCACCGTGCGTTGCAAAAGTATGCATTTTGATCCCGCTGGCGGGGTGTGTGGCCTCTTAGGCAAATTTGATGATCCCGCCGGCGGGGTGCGTTGGCACTAGGGATTACAATCCCGGGATCCCGGCTCTTTTTTACTCCCGAAAGTTTCGGGACCGATTTCCTACAATCCCGGGATTTTTGGGATTATTAAGTCCATGCTCGCTAATAAATTAAAACCGCATTTGCTAGAGAACCTAGAAAGTCGCCGACGAACTGAATTATCGGGCGTTTTGAGTTATCTGCAAAACCCTTGGCGTGATAATGATAACTTAAACGCAGCAGTATCGCCCGAAATAAACGATTTTTTTCCAATTCCCAGCAGCACAACAATTTTAAGGCAGATAGTCTCATTAATTGAAAGAACCAACAGAGAGAACCATTATGAAAGTAGTAAGGAGGCAGACACTTTGTGAATCGAACCCACAGGAACAAGCAAAATTGAGCTAACACTCAAAGAAAAGCTTCAGTTTGAAATAGAAAACAGTATGAAAATATTGACACTTGAAATAAATAAAAACACTGATATATCTAAAATAGTTAAAAAAGAGATGAACCTATATCAGATATCCTCTAGTTCCATTCGAGGATGTAATTTTGAGCAAACTTACAAGTATTTATTGTCGATTCCTCCAACTTCAATTGAGCCCGAACGTGCCTTTTCTGCGGCTGCATATATTTGTAATAATTTGAGGAGCAGGCTCGGTGATGAAACATTGGACGCATTATTATTTCTCCGTTATCATTTTCGAAACTCTAAATAATCTTCTTACTAGGCTATTGATTTGCATTATTTTATTTTATTTGAAGTAGATTGAAGTCTAAAATAATTTTTGTAGATTATGTATTATAGATGTCAAGTCACAACGATTTATCTAATCAAAAATATTGTTTGTTGATTTTTTAAAATTCAATTTTATATTTGATTAACAATGTGCTACAAATAATGTTAACCGATTACCAATTGAATACGGAATTACTAATTTAATAAAATGTCGAGTTGATTTCTACTAAAACTGTTTTCATTTGCCTTTTACTTTTTTCATAACGCAGTCTTCAATCCCGGGGTAATACCGGAATCCCGAGATAGGCAATGAAAAATCCCGAAATCCCGGGATTAGAAATAAGAGTCGGTATTGGATTCTCTAGTTGGCACTCAACGTGGGGTTATATCCACTTGAAATTTTGAAGAAAATCGAATTTATTTTTTTGCATATTTTGAATGTACATATATTTGAGAATATCGGCCGAAATTTTCACATTGATCCGGCAAACAGTTTCAGAGTATTTAGCGTATTTGTAAAGACGTCTCCGAGCGTTTGAATGTAGGCGAAGCGTAAACCGGAATAGCAACTGCTTCTCATTACCCCTATGCCCTTGTCTATGCTTTTCATATAGTTTTTATTCTTGGAATTAGAATATAAAAGGTTTATTTTATACCTGAAAGCTATATTTAGAAATTTTAGGTATAAAGTTAGTACATTTCGTCAGTTTAAAGTGAACTGCCACGATGTAAGTTGGAAAAAAATTGGTTCCCAAAACTTTAAACGCGTTTTTCTCGAAACGGTGTTTTCAAAGTCGGTGAGGAAAATTTCTCCAAAACGGCTTTACCGATCGGCTTAAAATTTGCACACAATCTTCTGAAATACTTGTCTCAGGTAATAATCGAAGGAATAAGGTTTTTGACAATAATTTCGATTTTTTAAGCCCCTTTAAACTGTAACTTTTCTTTAAAAAACGATTTTATTCTTTGAGAAGCCGCCATTTTGTCAACAATCAAAATTTTGACTATTTCATGGATGATTACATGTATTCATCTATTCTAAAAATAAATCTTTTTTTTTTATTTCCGATAATTTGGATCAGAGATATCTTCCTCACCGCCTGAAACCTTTTTGTGGAGGTCCTCTAGGAGATCTACTACATGAACAACAGAACCGAATATTTTTTTTGTAATGCAACGCGAATTCTTAAAATGCATTTAATTCTCTATATGTACATTTATTCTATGTATTTATTTAATAAAAAGCCTCTTCACATAAAATCCCCAAAAAACATATTTTTTCGGACTTACAAGTGGATATAACCCCTTAAGTTCAAGTTTCTGGGGTCGCAGCTTCTGTCCTTTGGGCTCCATCTTCAAAACAAAAGAAGTTGGGGCACCCTCCTATGTCCGAAACCATGGCTTTCACAAGAAAGTTGTGTATGGCAAACTTGCGTAGAATGAAATATATTTTAAAAACGATGAAAATCGGAAAAATGTTAAAAAATATGAGACGAAAATTCATTCAAATCCATTTTAAAACTTTAAAATTCTTTTTTTTTTTAATTCCTTCGTTCAAGCACGAGCCAAGAGTATAAACTATAAGAAACTTTTTGAATATGCACCGAAATATTCTGTCTTCCACAAAATAAATGGTTGGACGAGGAATACGACAAGAAAATTTTATTTTTTGTCAGAGTCTTGGGAATCCATATTATTCTTCATGAATCTATGTAGATTGGAAATGAAAGAAATAGTTTGGAATTGATGTGATATCTGATTATTTTTAGACTTCATACTTCTTATATTGTTTCTTACTAGAGAGTAGTGTGTCTTTAGCGGGGGGGGCCGATGGTATTTTTATATTTTGGAGTTTTATTTTCCTCCACAATCAATGTACAGTGGAGCGTTTTTTTCGGGATTATATTCTTCTTACGTTGCTTATTTTTGATTCAATCTCACCATTAGATACATCTCATCCCTTTTCCTGTATGATTCGCGATACCTTAATGTTGATTGGTGAATATTCAGGCTCGAGGATCGATAAGTGGTGCTGCTTCTTTGGGCTCGACGTGAAAGCGCTTCGACTTGATAATGTTCGATTGACAGATCTCTCTGAAAAAATTGGGTCATCCATGATTCATCTTCAGACACTGGGACTTCTTTCACAAAGAACGTTACGTCGTCCTCGTTCTTGTCTTATGGTGGTATTCCGCTCGAGTGAGTTATGGAGATATCTGCGTTTTTCCCGCTTCACTTTGATGACTTGTCTCCCCTATCGTCCGCGGACCAGTACGTACCAAATTTTAAAGATGTTCTGCAATTTTTAGGATTCGATTGTGCTGAGCTATCCTATTATTCGACATGAAAGTATATTCCATTGGAGGTGTTGCGTTCTCTACTACAGACTACGGATTTTATATGAATGATTGTCCTGTAGAATAAATATATCGCTTTAGGATTTATTCTTCATTATTTTCAAATTGTCCCCAGCGGATGCACACTGGTTTCATGACATTGGTATGTGACTTATCAATATCACTGTTTGCAAATGAGTTTTTGGTCAGGACTATCTTCACAGTACTTGAAATTTTTTGATGTTGAAACAGGTATGTTTTTCCTCTAAGAGGTAGGAAATTATACTTTTTTCTTCTCCGTATATAAAGTAGCATTTTTCATCAATGGGTAACAGAAGGTTAGAATTTACTGTGAAAGATTTGCCAATATTGTAATATATAAGTATCTAATAATTTTATCGAGTTCAAACATATATAGCTCGAAGCCATTCTTATGGTAACTATAGACCATAGGATTCAAGATGGTACTCTATATTTTATAATCAAAATTTTCCGACAGCTTCATTCTGCATTCAGATTGCCTTGAATGGAAATTCTGAAACCAAGACAAGTGCAATAATTAATGAAAATAATACCTCCTTTCACCGACTACGACTGATAAGTATCATTAATAAATTCAATGTTTGTGAATCAAAGACAGACAGGATGAATGGATATAATCTACCATGCCTTCCTTTGTTAACTAATACAAAACAAAAGCAAACTTGCATCTGAATGCACTGAGCTACAGAGAATCAAAAGCATTATCTTCAGCCTTGCAATAACGAAGATTTATTTACGTTTCAGTAAACTTTCACATCAAAATGTAATAAAATATCACTAAAATCCCTCTGTCTCTGTCATTTCAAATTAATTACTTTGGCTATTTTCTGTATCTTTCGATGCACTCAGCATACATACATGAAGTTTATGACTGGTGCGTTGTTTTTCCCACGGACACGTTCGGTACACATATAAAATATTTTGCTTAGGAAAGAATGTTTCATGTGTGAATTTATGCAAAACAGCCAAAAGTGCGCAAAATAATTAGAATGAATTTTCGCTGTACCAAAAATGCATCTTGTGCCTGAGGATCCGGTGAAATAAATATCCGGTGACCCATATGTTGAATTGTGATGATCACACCGCTACGTGAGATTTAAATTCAAATCGTTGGCTTTTATTATGTACAGAACAGTGTCGTAATTTTGGAACCACGAATTCTCATTAATATTTAACCTTTTCTTATTTCTATGAAGCAAGATTGTAGAAACGAAAGGTTGTTTTTAATTACTGTATTCAAATTTCTTCAATTTCCACGAGAAATTATGAATATTAAAGGACCGTTCACTTAAGCGCCTGAAAAAAGGAGTTGCGTAGTGATGTCTTGTATAGATCTATAATTTATTCTTGATGAACTGTATTGAAACCGCTCGACTATTTTTTGTAAACCAATTCGGGGGGCTGAATTTATCTTACCAAATTAGAAGATTTTGAAGGACATCTTATTTAGGGTATTTCATTGAAGAAAGTTTAAGATACAATTAAACATCGATGATGTCGTTTCAAAGTCTATATTGCGACGGTGGGAGACCATTTTGAATAAAAAAAATCATTTTAACAATGGTAAACTCTGCTTAACTAAATTCTTGAAATTCACCGTGCAATTTCACGTCAAATATTCATTAGAAACTTGTAACGGAGTTGACGGCTTGAGTCGGTAAAGCTCGCAAATCTTGTGTGTTTATCCTAAAAAAATTACATGATTCGAAAATTTACTGATATCCAAGTCTTATTCGATTGAAACGTAAGAA
Source organism: Oxycera nigricornis (assembly GCA_963942545.1). Lineage (NCBI taxonomy): Eukaryota > Metazoa > Arthropoda > Insecta > Diptera > Stratiomyidae > Oxycera > Oxycera nigricornis. Next base: position 99,847,529 of record OZ012659.1, read on the forward strand.
GCGTGTAAAGCTACTGTAGTAAATAATAATCACTTGGAGGTATTTTATGAATGTGTGATGTATATCTTTACATATCTCGTACTGTACCATCGAAGAAAAAGACGTCAACGAAGGCATTAAAAAATGTTAAATGTGCCCGACGAAACGGTCAACTACGAAAGGATGAGAGAAAATGAAAAAAATCATTTTCTTAATGCATGAAATTCAAACATATTTTGCTCTATTTTTCACTTTATTTGCGATGCTGCTCAAATTGCAAATAAGAAGTGTACATGTGATTTTGTGTAAAGGAAAATGTATTTCATTCACTATATTTTTTCATATTCAATGGTGCGATAGTTCAAATCTGACCTTAGTATTTGAATTTTAAATGGATTTTCGACACTTAATTGTTTTCAGAGTTATTGTGGTTGATTGTTTTTATCAACAATTTGATGTGTCAGTCTCATAGAAATTAAGAATCTTATGAAGCAGCTACAATCGCACATATCTTGTAGCCTTGTCTATTGATTTATATGCCTTACATGTCGCTTATATTACCCTTACTTGAGTCTTACACATAAGGTATTCTCAAGCAACTTTCTTAGGTCTGATTGCCTTTGACTTAGCATGTGCTAATTTTAGAAGAAAACTAAGGTACCATGCACCCAAAGCAAGTTTCCAAGATTTTATGAGGTGTGATAAGGAAATAATTGCTTCCTAATAATACTTATGTAAGCATGTCATTATTTGCTGGGAGATGGTTTCGCTGCGGTTGTGTGTTCTAAGGAAAAATGTCCTGTGGTACCCGAATTTCAAATTTTTCATCTGAAACCAAATTGAGAAACTTTGTAGCTGTTTGCGGCGTGATTGAGTCAGAATTCTGAAATCAGTGAATTGTGGGGACGCAGAAAGGACACCATTTAAGACTTCTTTCTCGTTTGCGATTTTCAGTTATGGTAGTGAGACTTTTGTGTTGTTTACTGTGGGAAACTTCGAAAAACTGATGGTAAGATATCGCGAAAAGCAAAATGAGTTCGATTGGATGGAGATTTTTGTTATCTTAAATTTGGGCAATAATGAAAAGTTCAGCTTTCTGGGTCATCTGGTAGATAGTCTGATCCAAGTATACAGTATGAAGTCATCATTGTCAATTTTTCATCCAAACAAGGATTTTCGGTTGATTTAAAATGTGTTCTCCAAACAACACCATACCTTAATATTAACTGCATTCACCGTATCTGATATTCGATATTAAGTAAGTGCAGCAACAATCTATACAAGAGTAGCGAACAAATTTATGGCAGCGAATAGTTATGATTATAAATTTACCGGAGTGTAGTTTTCCGCGCAATGCATATGCAGATGTTGCACACGAGGCCAAATGGAAGGTCACTCGAAATTACTTGGCCAATTAAGAACACAAATGATTGCCTCAGCAAATTGCCAACACTGCAGGCCACAACACTCGCTTCATTGATAATAATTTCAAATAATGGAATTAATGCGAACAGCTTTCATATGGCGTATTAACGTCTGCGAGTGCTTTTTTTATTCTTAGAAGAAGAAGAAACGCAGTGGTAGACATTCTTTTCGAATCTGATATGTTCAGTATGTAAGCGGGCTAATTGAATCCGAAACATCCTTATTTGCATAAATGTCTGCGCCTGCTGATTTTGTTACATTGTACAGGAAGGGTTTGGAAAAAAGTCACGTTTTCGATTTAATAATAATTAATGTACGATACTGCTACCTTTCAACTAAGTATAAAAGCAAAGTTGCTTTAATTCAAGCTCTTTGAGTTTCATTCAATATCAATTCAACATAGAAAATTTATGAAATAATCGATGTTCATATTTTCAATCTATTTTAACATAGATCTACTTTGAAATCGAGGAACTTTAATACTAAATCAATCAAAGGTTGGCACGATTTTACACGAGAATAAAGCCTTTAGTGCTCTTTATTAATAAATTGCAAAACACAGAACATATTGACCGTGTTTCCGAGAAATTTGAAACAAAAGTATCCCCATAAGATGTTAAATAAAGGCAAATAATAAAGGCTAAAACTTATAAGACAAACAAAGTTGGCACGGTGCAAGGGCGGATACAAGGGGGTCATGACCCCCCCCTAGCCTAAGTAAACTAGTAGTTTTTACGATTTTTTTGCAATATTGTCTTCTTTTATTGTGATTTTCAAGGCGGTGACCCCCCCTGAGTCAAATGCTGGATCCGCTCTTGGCTAGGTGTGTCAATGAAGTTTGATGCAAAAAAAGACTATGAGTTGCAATAAATCGAAGTCATATCGTTTATTTGTCTTTCACTATTGAGTTTTATGGAAAATCAAGCACTAGTTAGGTGAAAACTCTATATCAGTTGAAGAAAGTTGTGTGTACACTTGATGAGCCATAATGTAATAAAATCTTTATAAAATAAAACACTTGATTTTTTCTACCCACAAATTTTTATTAATCGGTCACACCCCAAATACGCTCCTTGCAAAATATAGGTCACTTTTAAAAAAATTGGATTCTAAAATCAAAATTGTGTCTCGTTTGTCACGCAGTGGGTCAACAGTTGCATTTAGCAAAAAAAGATGCATTCCGAAACTCCCACTAGGAGCGAAAATTATACATGATGATACTCTGATTAGGTTAAGCTAAGAGCATTTGAAGCCAACGGGCTTCCACTTCACTTGGACAAATTTGGTCCTTTATGCGCTCACCCGCGATACTAAGTAAGGACTTTCCTTCCTTGACGATCTTCAACCAACATCGGTATAACGTGCAGATCAACGTTGTAGTCGTAGAAGGAAATTTGGTACATGCGTCACTCTCCATAAGTCCTTAGGAAGGGATTTTATTGAATTAGAATTTAATTTAATTTGGGTTTTATAAGATGCACATGAATAGTCACGGAATTAGTGTCGCAAAACAGAGTCGCGTTAAGTCATTATATCGGTTACGGTGAAGTCGAATACAGTAGCATACATTATTAGCCCTAAGAAGTGGGCAATGCGCAAATCAGGACAACACAATGCCTTCCCAATCCAATGGGCCCAATTGAAAAATTTGGGTGATTGTCGAAGCCAAAGCGGACGTACTCATATTCTACATACTACAGGTAGTCAAAATATCATAAACATTTCTTTGCCTAATACTGTAATGCTCATGGAATGCCAAGTTGTCACGAAATGGCCAATTCATATCAGAATCTACTAGAAGGACTTCAATAGAATTCGAGCGAGCACCAGAACTTTCACGTTGACAAATTCGTTGTTCTACTTGGGTACAGAAATGTTTGGTGGTTTTAGCCAAACCAAAATTCGCAGCATAGTTGAAATGTCTTGAAAACTCAACGGCAGAGCTTTTTTTGTAATCGAAGACGAAATGACATCCGAAAACTTATACCATCGGGCATTTATCACTTTTTAAAATTGTTGAGAGTCTATTTTGCGAGGAAAGTCTTGCACCTACGCTATCCGATACATGTCAGATACTAACACATGCAGATGATGATCGGAAAGTGGCATGATTTGGCAGAATTGAACGTGGGAACTCAAGTGCAAATTTAACTTGACGGGAAAACAAATGACAATGCAGAAATTGAAAATATATTGGAATGAAACCGGCGAAACGGTTTTCTTCCATCTTTTAGTAATCTGGCCTCAATTTTAAGGGTTTTTTGGGAGATGATGGTGAATATGGTCGTTCTGTAAAAATATCCATTTTCAAATACCTAGATTTTCAGCCTTTTTTTGGGAAGAACTGAATGTTGAGTTTTCAGGGAACTGTGTTGTACACTTTCTAAATTGGTTTTTCAAAGTCATAAGTCAAGTTTTGAAGTTTGGCAGTTTTTAAGAGTCGGTGATGAAGAAAATGTTTCCAGGAGAAGTTTTTGCATTTGGAACGGAGCAGCTTACGGCAAAGAACTCAAGGAAGAAATCTAGATTAAATAAAGTAGACGGCTTGCAGACTAAGATTATTAAAAGGTAAGCTAAGGCACTATCGCTACCAGTTTACTATTTCGATGACAATTTTATTTAGTACAAACTCACTTCCTTCTTGAATTGACTGGTGTGAAATACGTGGCATATATATTGATTTCTTTTCAAGTAAGCTATCTTGCTCCTATTGGTCATAGAAGGTTCCGCGCTGACAAGGATCAATCTGTCATTTTGGGATCCGCGGTGAAAATCGGGGCCAAGGTCGACTACGGACAAAAAGTGAACGTACCCATAGAATACTCAAAGACAGGTTCTATTGAAAATAAGTTCAAGCAACTATTATCCTGGAGAGATTTAGTATGAGTTGTAAAACAATGCATAATATATAAATTCTGGAATTGAAGAACAACGGCCGGTATAAAATTTGTGATTTCCTATTTCTTTCCAATCCTATTGTGATAATTCTAAAATTGAACTTGAACATCTGATATTTCAGCAGCTTGATGCATGAGTTGCCTACCTGGACTTAAGATTTTGAGTTCGAGAGAACTATACACTACAAAAGTCGAATATTTCATGAGTTTGTCCCACAGAAAAATATTTTCAAAAACCTTGTTAAAGCAGAGAATATCAAAGACTTTCTGCAGAAACCTTATGGTATAATTTATAACTTTATTTTGTTTTTAGTAACGGAGTTTCAATATTTCAACGAAACTCGAAAATCAAAATTTTTCTACAAATCTAGCAAATTATTTGTCTCTTCTGGAAGAATCTAGTGTAACTAAAAACCAAAAAATAAAGGATTTTAACACCAAACCATAAAATGTCTCCATCTCACCGATTCCGGCTCAACACATGCCATTTGTCTCTTAGGAAAAAAGGATACTTAATAACTATAACTTCTTAGCTCCAGAAAAATATAGCCGGAAACTTTGTTTTATGCTGTGATAAATCCCAGGCTTGTGAAATAAAGTGTATGACAATATCAACGAAATGGCACTGCGAAAATACTTTCAGATAAGCAAATAAAATCAAGGATGGCCTTTATATTCAACCATATTTCCCCATTACGTCCAATCTGATTGTAGTTAGAAGTTGACTAATAGATAAACTTCTGCTAATAGTATTTTGGCTCATTTGTATCCGTTAGATGTAATCAGTAAGTGTATGGTACATTAGTTCCAAGACTATAACAATTATTGTTGCTCCATTTTTATATTGGTCGATACCAAAGGAGGAAAGGAAAAGTCTAAGTATTGTTATGTTCGTTTAAGTTGATCAAAAGAATTTTTTATCATTAGTATTGCTTTTACTCAAGTTAACAGCATTTACTTTGTTTTGATTTTAGCTTAGTGGAAAAATGTTTTGGTAGTGCCAAAATAGTTTTATTTCTATGAAAAGTTACTACTAAAAGTTTCTGTGTGCTCAGAATTCGGTGGTGACATTTTATCTGCAGTAGCTGCTTAATTCAATTTTGATGCAGAATGTCAACATTCGCTTTACCAATGGAGCTTTGTAAAATCTTATAGTAACATGAGCCAGATGTCCCACTTCCGCATAAAAATTTATATGTTTTGATTATTTTTAAATTGTGTTGAAAAATTGCGAGCAAATTGTTGGATTGATTGTAATAGAAAGAGAAGTCGTTGCTGTAATTTAAGAACTTTGCCAGCAGGTCAGTTTGTATATTTATTCAAATTTAGGAAATAATCCTGTTTGCACTCATGCTTGGACAGTTAAAAAAATTGCAAACATTACAAAAGAAACGATTCTGTATAAAAGTAGGAATGAAAATTTGCCATGCAAAGAGGCAAATAAAGAGTATTTGAAAGAGAAAAATAATAATCGTTGATGCAATAAATTCGATAGGGTCCTTTAAGAAATGCTAGAGTTATTTCCTTTACTTGACCGATAAAACATTGGGAGGTGAAGTGGTCAGCAACATATTCGTCCTTGATTGATATCCTGATTTGATTGAGTATTTCATTTAAAGCTGAATAAACTGATAGTCCAGCATCGAATCTTACTATTGAAAACTAGTTGTCACCAAAGAGCCTTGAACTTGTTACACGGTGCATAAAAACCAAGAACTCCAAACACTACGCCACTACAAGGAGCGAAATGTATGATAAAAAATTCAAACGCTTTTTGCCTTCAATACGCGGCTCACCAAACCAAAGGGGATTATTATTATTTTAATTTCAGCCTGTGTTTGACAGGCCTTAAATCGTAGAAACGTATCTTTTTCCGACGAATTGGGAGCTATCTAATTCATTGATGGTAGAAAATATTGGGCATTGACGTAGCCTTTAGATCACAAGCTCCTTAACTGTGGGATGATCATCAAATCACTGATTTCTCATTACTTGCTTGAGAGAATCAAAAAGATGCAAGAGATTTGGTAAAAATTTGGGACTGTAGTATCAATGTTTTAAAGTTTCCCAACCAATTTGATGTATTGTTTCCTCTCACTAACGCTGAGTAAAAAAATAAAACTATAAACGAACTGCAAAATTTACTAATCTTTCTATGTTGGAAAAAGTAACTGATAGTAAACTCACTACCCCACACTACGCCGAAAAAAAATCGAAGTCCTGAATTGAAACCAAGAATTTCAATGGGTGGGTATAAATACTTTTCTTTGGATATTTATGATGTTTAATATATGAACGTGTGGAATATTCTATATGATATGTTAATCTGCGGAAAAAATATTTCTTAGTAAGGTATTTGAAAAATGTTTATAGTACTATTGCTGGAAAACTCCAAAATTGAAGCTTTTCAGTTCGCTCTCAGTTTCTTTTCAGTTTCATTCTAACACTCATTTGAGTTTTGAATCAGTCTGTTTTCCAATGTAAATAGCATAAAAACTTTCAGTCTGACTTCTGTCCGTGTTCCAATTGAAGGAAAAATTTCCGCTTCATTTCTGTCCCAATTTCGTTTGAACTTTCTCGATAGAATATGTTTTCTACGCACACGCAGTTTTAAATGCTGATAATAAATTCCGTCTTATTTCAGATCGGGTTTCGTGTAAAATTCAATTTTCAGTCTCTTTTCAGCTATTTTCCTACATTTTAACATTCAGGGGAGAAGGGTCGACGGGCTGTTATTTTCATGAAAATAGACATGTATAAACGGTGCGGTTTTATTTTTCTTAAATAGGGCAATTTTCAGCATATAGTGATACACAATTATGTTGAGCAATATCTGTGCATCGATAAGAAAATAAACCCGAAAAGCACCTCCATGTACATTAAAAATTTTCAATGTAGCCTCAATGTTGGCTTGGATAATGCTCGTTCCTGCGTAGCAATTTTATCCTTGATTCTCAACCCATCCTTGTCTTTCAGAGAACAGTTTTTACCAGGAACGTTTCTTAGACCTTGCCTTGTTTGGCCTAAATTTGATGAAAGTCTGTTGTGCAACTCATTTTTTGTTCGATCGGGAAGAAATCTAAATTATGTTTACTCTCTTTCTTACATCTCAGGTTACCTCTTTTTTAATAGTTTCCAAGTTTGTGACCCAGCTGGAATTTCACAAAAATCAGTGCGTATTATATTTCATTCTCCTTCGAAAAGTTTTTTCTGAATATCTTACTTCGTACCCATATTTTTTTGAATATTGACTGAAATACTTTAACTCGAAAATAGAGCACCAAATGTCTTTCAAGTTATGATGATTGTATAAAAATTATGGGAATAAATATACTTTTATTACACACTTATACCTGAATATCACCTTCTTAAGGTCTCTGTGTGGTTTTGAATCAAAATACTAATTATTGTATCTCAAACTAAAGCCAAACAAATCAAAACAATTTGAAACAAGGAATACGATTTATATACATATATTTTACTTTAACAAGTGAGAGAATACTGCAGAGATATGGTGGCAGCAAGTGAGGACAGTTTCAGACAGCCAGAGAAGCCTTGCCAGTACAAAAGACAATTTGTGGAGAAAAATAATTTCCAGCGGCGTTTTCCTTTTTCGGTCATAACATTTTTCTGATCTCACTGAGGGTGATTTTTCTCTGAGCATTTTGCACTATATTTGGAGTAATTTTGATCAAAATTCCAAATTAAAATATTAGTTCTGGACCAGGTTTTCAACATCGTAATTTGATTCAACTAGTTCTCTCCGCTCTAATGCAGCTGATTACTTTCTTAATGAACTTCTATATTTCGTCCCACTACTGATTGAAATACATTATCTGCTAAATTTCCCATGAAAATGTCCATTGTATATCTTTTTCATGTAAAACCGTTTCTAATTTTTGCATGGTTTTCCAAGAATTATGTTGCAAAATCTCCAAAATTTACTCCAGTTTGTCCATCACAGACGGGTAGTATGTGAATTTAATTTTTCAATGGGAAAGAGACAACTTTAACAAATAATCGTACTTTGTTTTATCTTTACAATTTTTGTGCTTAGTGTCATAGTAAATTCTTCAAAAGATTTTTTTTCAAAACGTAAAATGTCTTCCAAACAATGTAAATTAGATCAACACACGAGATCGATTACAAACAGGGAACTCATTACATCCAGTCCTGTGTTTGGATCCGTACAAAGGTCCACCCCAACCGTAGATCTACATGATAGTTTGATTTTTATAAATATTCAAGTTCCGAATTGTTTCACCTGTAGATACGGCTGACACTTTGAAAACTTTATCGTAGCAATGAACAACAAAAGTTATAATGAACCGATGTCCTTGTAAAGCCCGACACAAAAGTAGTAATCATTATATTTTATCGATCATTTTGTGAAGCATGACATTTTTCCGTACCTGATATCATGCAAGAGCCCTTTCACGTGAGTATATTTTCCTTTAAAAGCAACAATAAGCTGATAAATTGAACCTTCATAACTTCCAAACTATTAAGCAATACGAATAACGGAAAGTATTGCTGAGGCAATCTATCAAACATAGCTTTCTGGTGACTCGAATTTTCAAATTATCCAGAGAATCTATTATAGAGTTGTACTTTCTAAGCAATCTTCGATTTCAAACTTTACTAATCCGATACAACTTACAGTTAAAAGGAATAAAAATTAAAAGTGGAAATTTTTGTTTATGAATATAAAATTAAAATCGATGTACGAGTACATGTGAATTCAAATGCTTAATATTTCTGACTATCATATTCTCATTATTGAAAGTAAATTTGAGAACCTTTGTTTTAACAATAGGTAAAAGCATGATTTTGAAATAATAAACAAGTATGTTAATGTGCGATGATATGACGATAGTGGATTCATACATAAATATCGGATGAGCGCTTATTTTATACGCCATTTAAACATCAGAAAAATCAATCAATTTGCTGAAGAGAATATATCGCAATAGTTTAAGAAATTGCATAATTCAGTAACTACTAATCCGCCCAACTGAACGTACTCTTATTTTGGAAGTTATCGCCAGTGAAATCTCATCACAGAGTCAATGACTTGAAAAGCCATTAAAGACCAAATCACGTTCTCATTCCACATGCTCTCCAGACTACACAAAATTAGTCAATATCTGTGTTACATTTGTGGCAACACAAAATGTTGCAATCAAGCATTCGCCTCGTAATGTAATTATTTACTCAGCAAAATTTCGCATGAGAACTTGACTTTCATATTTGTAAAAACAAACAGAATAATTATTAATGTACTAGACGTCTAGCCTGTGACATTATCAACGAAACAGATTGTCCTACATTGTCAATCGATATCGACCGCAAGAGCGATTGCGAGATGTTTTGCTGCAAACTGGCCATTGGCTCCGTAATTCGATTTTTATCGAACAATAACGCTTAATTATCTCCTCAACCGCAAAGTGCTGAGGATTAAACTGTAGATTCAAAGTGCAGAACGCTCTGCGCGGCTGGACTGTGCATATGTATATATGTGCGTCCGGCAGATTAAGTTGCAGGCCAAATCGGCTTTCGAAAACATCTTCGACGTCAGCTTATTGATAAACACCAGAATCTTGACCTCGCAATATCTAGACTAATAAATATTAAACACCGATGAAGAACGAGAAATCTTTGTCAATAAGATCGTTATCCTAAAATAGACACAATTTTCGTCTTATTGTTCTGCGTTATCGAGATCAGTGAACACCTTCGAGAAAACCGAGTGTTTCGTCGTCGCAGACATACCATAATGGTTTCCAGCAGGATCTTCGACTTCCAGGAGAACAATCCGCATCTACCTGTTCGCAATCAAGAAAATCTCACGATCACGACCATTCATATTCAAGTGGCACTCATGCACTTTTGTTCTTCTCATGTGGTGCCATATGTCGACAATTATCATATTAACGACCAGAAGACCAGCGTGATTGTAGCTATATGTAAAAACTCGATCATATTGACCGTAACGATCTAGCAATCTAGACTTACTGTCTAGTCCAGGCTGTGGAATGGCCTGTAGATAGTGCGATTCCCGCGGTCACGTTAGCTCACACATGCGGCGACGTTTTAGCATTGCTAATATTTTTTTGTTACACTAAGACGTGGTTCTGGTCCCTTCACGGTCTACGGGAGTGGATGGAGTATCCAGAATTTTGCATCCATGTAGAAAATTGAAACAAATAGGGTATGTCAATTACTAAGACTTGCAAGACATTTAACATTTAATCTTGGAATACAGAATAACCGCATGAATCTTTTAGTTAAACCTTTGATAAAACGATGAAAGTTGAACATGTTGTGGTCATACCAGAATAATATCTAACAAATAACAATATGGGGAGTTTTTTAAGGCATACAACTTTTTAAACAAATTAAACACAGGTTGAATATTCAAATAGTCATTTTTTGGCTTTGTTGGCTTGAATGTTTTATGGCATTTAGTGTTTCAAAATAATTTCTGGCATATGACTATCGCGACTGTGTCTTAGGAAACCTATCTTGTCGGTTCAGTTTTATACCACGTTTACCAGCAAAGCCGGCCTTATTTCGCCAATAATGCGTCGAATGTTGGCTTCCAATTCATCAATTGTTGCTAGTTTGTCAGCACTCACAAGTGACTGGACATAAAGTAATCCAATGGAGTCAAATCACATGATGGCCAGTTTATAGGTCCATTTCTTGAACTGACTCGTTCGCCAAAGATCCGGCCCAAAACGTTCGGTTCGTCCGAACCGCGTCTAGGCGTTTTCGTCAGGACCAGGACTAAGAATGGCTGGAATGATCGCTGGGTTGCGTCTCAACTTCCTATACAACAGCGATAGCTGCCTCGGTACGCACTGTACGAGCTCATGTTGATTAAACATTGGCCAACAATGTATACGAGGACATAAATCTTGCCATCTAATGGCGTATGACCGGCTCCAACGGACGATAATAAGCACTATAAATTGGATGATGTGCTTTATATGCCACTAAATATAGCGAATTAACATTTAAAACAATTCAAATAACTAATAAATTATATTTTCATAGTGAGTTTCGTCCTCCTTCTGTTTTTTTTCCTTCAGAAACAATTTTTTGCTCGGCAACAACTTTTTCATCAGAAGATACTTTTTGCCCACAAACTTCTCTACGTTCGTTTAAACTATTTCAATACACTTATAGTGATAAATGATTGCAAATGTTCTAATCGAGTAAACATGCATGTAAATCGAGCTGGAGCAGATTTTCCCACAGTTTCATAATTTAGTTAGATCAATGACGTGCAGTGATAATTTACGATAAGCAAGCAGAAGTCGACCCTACGGGTATATTGAAATAAACACTAATGGACTGAATATTTGAACGTCGTAAAAACATTATTTCAAATGGTTTTAAGTTTGATGGTAGTAGAGTAAAAAAACTATTTGCATAAAGCTTCAAAATGCGAACGAAAATAAGTTATCAACTTAAGCCGATACTTTCACAAACCTATACACAAAACAAATCAATCATCCTCGTTTTTTTACAATCTAAGTGTACACGTTTCTTTTTGGCAAAGTTACAAAAAACATTCTTGTCCTCGTATTTTTGCCAAATGATCCTTATTATAGTTGTATCGACTATTGTTTTGACCGACTGACCGACTATTCAGTTGGTGTGAAGCCGGCTAGTCGGCTTACTCATTCGTTTGTAGTAACCCTCGGATTCTTAAAAGAAATTTAAGGTGTATTGTATTTCTAAGGTATGTTTATCTTTATATTTATTTGAAATAACTTTATTAAAGCAGGTGGGACGCGCTAAGCGACGTATTAAGCCTATTTCTTCATTTTTTCCGTAACGAGAGAAATAATTTTTCAGTCTTTTTATTGTCTTAATTTAAAAAAAAATATTTTGATAATGTCAAGGATTTTTCTTTTGGGATCAAATGGGATGTCGGGAACAAAGCTTGGTTAGGTAGGAAGCACACTTCCATCAATTTGATATGAACTGAAACCAAAAATTAAGTACATTGCTGTTTGTGCAACGTAAAAACATCCAGCAAACGTGCATAGTTATAAATTTTCTCTGAAAAAGGATTCGGTAAGTTGATTGGTTTCACCAAAAACCAGAATACTGAATTTATACGAGAAGGGGTTGTTGCAGTCTGCTGCACTGCTGTATGAACCCGAAAACGATGACATGACTCGAAGAAGACAACAACCGCAAACATTAAAGTCGCCTTTGCCTCTGTCTTGGAAGGAAGAAAATAGGATAACAGCCTTGGACTAGCCACCTTAGATCCAAATGTGAGTCCCATTTAAAATGTGTGGTCGCTCAAGATAGCGAAAAAATCAATTACGTAACAACTCATTCAAAGTTTAAAACTAATTTAAAGAGGTCTAAGTGTGGATTACCAGATTGAGTTCTTATCAATTTCATTGGATAGTAAATAATATTATAAAGTAATCTTGTGTAAGTACTTCAGTTTTATGCGTTACTAACTACAGAATCAAAGCTATTTGGTGGGCATGGAAGCCTTGTGGTAACATTCTAGGTACGTTAGGAAACTAAATACATAAGACGAATCAAGAAATCCAGAAAACAGCTTTTCGTCCTTAAAACTGTTAAGACCAACCTATGAATTGGAAGAACAAACTAAAAACATTTTTATATTTGAAAAATATGATGGAAAAACTGAAAAACTCTCTACACCAACGATCAGTTGATAGGTAAATCATAAATTTTGGAAAATCGGACTGGATTTGTCTGTTTTAGTTTTAGTCCAAACAACCAGATATTTGATGTGACCACCCAAAACGTTAGTCTGCCCAATTGACCATCCAAAATACACTCAGTCACAAAAGTGTACATACACCTGGAAAATCATCGATATTTCCAAAACTACGAATATTAATAATTTAAAATATGCATTATTCCAAAGGTTTGGGCTCTTTAATAATTATTTCGCAACGAAATAATAACTTTTCTTAAAATTGATACCAGAAAATCAAAAAAACCTTGAAATTTATGCCACTAAAATGTACATACAGCGAGTACATTTCCAGGAATAACGGGTCTCTAGCATCATTATTCCGATTCTGCGAAACATTTTAGTGGTTAGTCATTGCTATTGTTCCAGTTTGCATTGTGAGCTAGTGCCGTTACCATATATCGGTGAAATGGCTGTTCGAAGAGAGGTTTCGTTCGAAATACGAAATTTAGTGATAAAATTAAAGCAAGAGGATAAATCGCTGGGCGAAATAGCAAAAATAGTGACAAATGCCAGGCTACTGTACAAAAAATGATAAAAAAATTTAATTTAACTGGCAGTTTGAAAAGTAAAGCTCAATCTGATCGTCCAAATATCTTGATAGACCGTGACGTCAGAGCAGTGTTAGGAAAAGTTAAGGAAAATCCGAAAATAAGTGCACCAAATATAAGCAAATGTATTGCAAATGAATTGGGAAAAGCAGTGCATCCAGAAACTATTCGTAGGACTTTGAGATCCGCATGATATCGGGGACGCGTGCCAAGAAAGAAACCATTTATTTTTGATGCAAACCGAACAAAACGATTGGAGTTCGCGAAAAAAAACAAGACAAGGACCACAGCTTTTGGAAAACAGTGTTTTTACGGACGAAAGTCGCTTCAACTTATTTGGATGTGATGGCCGTGTAAAAGTTTGACGAAAAGTAAATGCAGGGATGCAGAAAGAAAATCTTATTCCAACTGCTAAACATGGAGGCGGTAACGTAATGGTTTGGGGCAGAATGGCAGCAGCTGGTGTAGGAAATATTCATTTCATTGAAGGCATAATGGACCGTCACCAATTCCTAAACATATTGCGAGCTAACCTAAAACCATATTTTGAGCGCTTAGGACTCGGACCGACCTAGATATTCCAACAAGATAACGACCCAAAACACACTGCCTTGGTCGCTCGGGAGTGGTTCCTTTACAACGTCCCGAAACAGTTGCATTCTCCACCCCAATCACCTGATCTCAATCGCATTGAAAATCTTTGGGATTAACTTGAAAGAAGAGTTCGAAAATATAACGTCAGTAACAAGGAGATGTTAAAAAATGCGTTATCGGTGGCTTGAAGTGAAATTAGTCCAGATATAACAGAAAATTTAATCCTTTCGATGCCTAGGAGATTGGAAACTGTTATAGTGGCCCAACTAGATATTAAATTTAACATTATCTATTAACAAATGGTACATTTTATCATTTTATTCGTCATTTTATCTGCTGTATGTACACTTTTGTGGCATTACTTTTTATAATATCTTAAATTTCGTTTGAAATACTTACTAATTTTATAATTTTCTATCGTAATATGTATATACAAGTAAGAATCATTAAAATAAACTAAACTTTAATACATTTTTTTATTCAGCTATGCATAATATGCAAGATATTGCGGGTGTATGTACACTTTTGTGACTGAGTGTATGTGTTTGTTCTATGCGCTTGTATGACTCATAAAGTCGTGATCAAATTTTTTTTGCTTGCCTCACTGCATTTATGGGAATTGTGGCTACTATGAAGAATACAACTATGTATTTGTCTTATGAGAGTAAAGCTTGAAGCTCCATTTACTGCTCTGTATATAGCTTTACGTAGGTACTCCTGTTGTTCTTTTCCTCTTATTTGCCAGTCAAATATATTTCACTAGAATCAATCAAGTGTATGAATTTTAAGAAACAATTTAGGGACTTATTTTACGAAACAATGTTATTTTACGAAACAATTTAAGGACTTTTTATTCGTGATAATTTTTTTATTAATATTCATATTCGAGATCGGTTATGGCCTGAAACATGTGTTATCAGCATCAGAATAAAATAAA
Source organism: Oxycera nigricornis (assembly GCA_963942545.1). Classification (NCBI taxonomy): domain Eukaryota; kingdom Metazoa; phylum Arthropoda; class Insecta; order Diptera; family Stratiomyidae; genus Oxycera; species Oxycera nigricornis. Next base: position 99,862,670 of record OZ012659.1, read on the forward strand.
AGATAAAATAAATTTCAAATTCGACTTCTAAGCTAGTGCTTAATTCATGAAGTTTTTCTTCGACGATAAGGATTCACTTTTTATAATTTAAAGTGTCAAGTAAATGGTAATGAATTACTTGATTCGTTTGGATTTTGCCTATTTTCCCATTAATCCAATTAGGTAAGGTTCATCACGAGAGTCAACTCTCTCCACTTTCGCAAAACATCAAACCAAACAGTCAGTTTATTAAAATCAATTTATTTATACATATCCTGACCAAAAACCAATTGTACTGAAGTGGTCTGCTCATTTGTTTAGGTTTTCATTTCCATCATGATTTCGAAAATGTTCGGAGTACTCGCGAGTTACCACTTTAATATTTGCTAATCATATCTAGATTTCAAATCTGCTGAATGCACAATTTAACTGTTGACCGGGGATGGAGTGACTTAATTACCGAAATTTTCATTGCTCTCCACAAATCTAATTAAGTGCAAGTGGTGGAAATGTACTACTAGGCCCTATAATTACCAATATTCTGGCTTTATCTGTAATTAACGCATGCCGATGTTCTACCAACAAACATCCGCTTGAGTTGATACACTAGTATCAAAATACGTAATTGCAATCTTCACTGAACCGTACCACGACAACGTAGCCAGGTTGCCGAAAACGGACGTGCAGTGAATACCATGTCAGACCTTGTAATTAAATCGTTAGGAGATATCTGCACGGAGAACCCCAACGGGCGATGAAATCTTTGCAGGGCTGCATCTCTAGCTATAAAATATTGAGGACGTGTAAATTTCATCTAAGGTGCTATCTGCCATATATATTTCGGCTACAAGATTATTATGTGAAGGCTTTCAGGCTTATCTGATGCTTTAAATACAAAATTGGAACAAGAAGCATTCAGTCAAGACCAAGAATCTAATTGAAGCTAGATTGGTAAATAGTCAAAGGAGAACAGCTCTTGCCTTTGGGCTCAATTGGCAAAAATTTCTAAATCATCATTGAAGGATTTGATAGCCCTTTGTGTATTCTAAACTGCAACAGCCCTGGCTATTTGGACGTAGCCGGCCTTCCGTCTCTATGTTACCTCATTCGTAAATCATTGTAATCGTCATTCCACGTCGGAATTCAGGTCCTGGGACTACACAATTCAAAGTAATAACGTTCTCAAATATTTACTCCAGCCAGCCAAATGCAGTGCATTCGAGAATTAGATTCACACTTGACTGTTTTTCCCATTTGACCAAAATGCGTGGAGTGAACCCGTACGTGGCCAAGAAGGTGGCACACAGTCATTATCTTCTGAATTTCTCCCCACGCAAGAATATAGGTGAACCATGAAATTATGAACATTGTTGACTTTGTATATGTAAATTAGATGCGTGCTACAGGTCCATTTTGACGCGGCCTTTGACCAACACCACAATCAAATAGTGCCCATTGCCATATGCGTTGATTGCTATTCGTAATATTTCCCAACCTGTCGCCAGAAAAGACGAATGTCAGCCAAACAATTGAAAATATTCCAGAAAAATTGCCCGTTAAAAATGCCAGTCAAAAGGCTTTTCTATGCTAGGAGCCAATCAATTTTCACCTTGCATTCTTGTTCAATTATCGCGATAGGCCTTGTCTCTTAATTTAGTTAAGTGGGGTAATATTCCGGCCTAACAGCTTTCTAGGGAGTCATTACATTCAATTCGTCCTAATGACACAAGCTCGCGAGGAAAAATACGTCGCATTTGGAAAATAATGAGCATGGACAGTGTGGCACTAAGAAATACGAATTGTGGGTAAAAATGTTACAATGTAACAATTATGAAATACTTCCGGAAAGAATTGTAGGTCCCGCATTTTATGTTTGAATTCATGCACGAAAAATTTCGAAGGGCGGTTTGCTTTCATATCTGACTAATATAAGCAATTTCTCTTGAATTGCAGTGGTAAAACAATACTCTGAATATTTATTTAATTAAATTTTTCATGTTGGTTGTGAAAAATTCAGTAGACATCTTTGAAATATTCGATGTTCAGCTCTGTACAAAACTAAAGTGGACAGGTAACAATTGAAAATTTTGTCGTTTATTTTTTGTTTTGAAATCCAAAAAAAACAATATCCAAACAGTGACGTAGCCTAATAAATAATGAACCAAGAAGGTCCACACGTATTTAGGTGGTTAGTAAAGTGTTTAGTGCTGCAAAGTACCGCGAATAGGCCACAATACTGGCACACTTCAAAAACTGATGCATTTGAATAAAAGCGCTTCACAGTTTAGTTTTTTGAACAACTATAATTTTGAAGTAAAATTTTAAAGTATTCCATTATCTTCCCTAGTAATACTGTTTATAAATTCTTAGTCTACTTCATTTTCTATTCATTGAGTTCAAGGTCGTATCAAATCGACTTGGAAGGCGCATTATAAAAGCAACCTTAATTCAAGCGGTAAATGACGCAGTATTTATGCTGAATAGAGTTTATATTTTTAATTCTAATTTTTCAGTTATACCACCGTTGCAGCCCAAGAGTTATACCTCACCCAGATATGCCTATAACTCTGTTTCTGGAGAAAAACAGTTCAATTTTGTTAAATATACTACTTAAAAACATAGAAATCAAAGTAGTAGAAACTGAGAATCATAATTCATTCCGACAGCACATTTCACCCTCGTCCTATAAGTAGGTCACTATTGTGAAACAACAATATAAGTTTATTTTCACATTTATTACAAGATACGCATTTATTTGTTTAAGAAAATTGTTCGTTGTTAAAGATTCACATAACATCTATAAATGAATATGGTACGTTTTGTTTCAATTTTCCACTCGAAGACGTGTATTTTGTTGTTTTGCAACAAACCTGACATCGAAATTGTTTCCATGTCTGGTTCTTATTCCGTGATATCAGATCCATTTTTGGTCCACTATTCAATGCAGTTGTGCTGTTGAGAGTTTAGAGCGATATAGCTACATCTCTACGGGATGGTAAATGGCCTGCCGTTTCATCTATTTCTTTATGCAATTGACTTGCATTTTGCGCTATTAAATCAACACAGTGGGAAATGCCACTCTTTTACTCTAAAACATAATATGTAGAAACACATATTCTGAATGGTTCGATCGACTTCATACTTTATTTGCGGATTAACTTCTGATGTTATTGACTCACATGTTTCTTGTCTCCGTGAAACCATCGCGTAACTGACCTGGTAGGCTCCACTGAATGATATGTTGGTGCTATCACAACTTGGAATTTTAGCAGACATATTCCAATTTCAAATGAGTACATCACAGTCTTCTGATTTTTGAAAGCCGAATCAGTGTCTTTCGTTTTTTCGAATGGTCTTTTTCTTCAACAATAGACAGTTTAGTAGTCGATTATCTCAAATCGTTACATGTGCAAATATTTCACGTTGTTGTTAAAATACATCATCACTTTATCAGTTTCAAACTTAGATAGAACGTCCATATGCAATAAAACCACACTTGCAAGATCCAATTCTATATCTGTCCTTGCAGCGCAAAGGGTGTGAAGTCCATAATTACTAACTTGAGGATATCGCAATTCAAAGTTTGGCGATTTTTATCAGGATCAGGACGCGCATGTTTTTTTAAACTTTTTTAAACTTAACTTACTCACCAGGTTTATAACATAATAATATGTGTTTTTTGAATTTTACATCTCACCTACAGTCTCTTATTTTGAAAAACGTTGAATATTTGATGGACTTATCACGTTATTCACACATGAACTACTGCCATGAAAATTTGTGTTTACTTAATTTTTAATGTAGTCATTTACGAGTACTAATAAGGAACAAATCGGTGAAATGGAGAAACCTTGTTGTAGATGTGTTTATTTTATTTTATTTTTTTAAGCATACAAAAAAAGCTGTACAAAAAGCAAAAAATAGAAAGAAAGAATACTAAGAAAATTATGTCTTGTAATCATTATTTAAAACTAATGTTAGCAATAAAAGATAATAAAGAAATAATGACAACTTTTAGTAGCGTATTCTTTTCCAGAATTGCGTTTTTCTTTACTCAGCATTCGAAGATTCCGTCTATCCCCTTTTAGCCCCTGTTTCCTTATTAAACCTGTTTTTGTAAGGAGAGGTTGTCGGTCCGAAACTTGTTGCATTTAAGAAGGCATTCATGAGTGCCTGAAAAAAAAGAAAAAAAGAAATTAAAGATAAGGCCATATGGAAAACTAAATTTTACTTTTAAGTAAAATATAAGACCATCAATCAAACAATAGAGTCGAAAAAATTTGAACTGACCAGATCTTCATATTGTTTTGAAACAGAATGTACATCCATCCATCAACATTTGAGTATAATAAGAACTGAGATTCATCTGGGACTAACATCACATTTGATTTTGAATTGACTTTTGGTGTCTAAAAATCCACAGTAGCTGTGTCTCCTTTATGCTTTTGGTATTCAAAAAAATACAAATAGAGTTACTTACTTTCTTAATCATTATTTGCATTATGACTTGTTGGCGTCCTGTTTTCTAAGGCCAACATTGGTATCCGATGTCCACAAGGCGTCATTTTTGTTTCGTTTTCAGCACAAACCTACTAGTACCAGTGGCAGTGAAGAACTGAAGTTGTCAGGGAAATGAAATGAAATTGTGTACGGAAAACAAAAGAATAATACGGAGAATATGGCGATTCTGATTATTGGAATTTATAAGGATTCTATGAAAACTGGAACCGAGTCGTAGCTTGTGCATACAAAAATTCTAAGAATTTCGGTGGGCGATTCGTTCTTGTGAGATAAACCAATTTCTTAGAAAAAAGTCCATAACACGTTTTTTTACTCATGAAATATGTCATCAATTAATGAATCAAGTCGGAAAAGAAGAGGATATAACACTTCCTTCGCAAATGGATCGCTACATAGTTACGTGAAAATGGTGATATGTTATTTAAGATGAATATAACACCCTTTTCACTGCAGTCACCTGGACCTCGTAAATTACTCCGTGAAGAATGGAGAAAGGACTTAGCCCTCTATATCCACATGAAGAAGAAAACATACTTTAATTTCGAGCGCACATAGCTCATTTTGCACAAATTTGGACTAAAGACCCTTTGAGCTGCAAACACAGATATGTGTTTGGTCAAGAAATGTCCAATTATCTTCATATTACTGGAACCTCATAACTAGAGTTTTCAATTCCACCTACCGTATATTTCCGCGGGAATTTTGCGTGAAAATAGCCATTTCAGTGGGAATCCGCAGTATTTCATAAAATGTGAGAAGGTATGTAATCATTTATAATTTTAATTTCGTCAAATTCAACTTACCTCGCGACAAAAAAAAATGATACAGATTCATTTTCATATTATATGAAGTGATGAATTTATCGCAATTAATGTACTTAAGGCATCATTTGTACTTACACCCAACACAACAATTTTGAAATAGCACGGCTCACAAATAAGAACAAAAACATTTATATTACACTAGTTTTTTTGGTCTGACACGAATCCCAAAAATGTATAATGATTTAGAAGTTTCAACGTAACACATAGGTTTTTAAGGCTGGATACCAAGAACAGTATAAGGAACTTGAAAACCCAAGAACACAGAAGTTGATAGCAAGTTTCTTTATGAAAAAAATCCACCATTAGATGACGTTATCAACAAACAGGAGTCGTCAAAAGATTCAAGCTCATTAAATTTGTTAGCCATATCAAGCGGTGGGAGCAATGTCGGTATTAAACGTGCGCGCATATTATCAATTAGTGATGATGCAAAGTTACTAAACAAGCCGCGAGGTGCGACCCTTGAGGTCCACACGGTCAACTTCCCAGTAATATCTACATAAACATCAACAACATTACAACAATGAGAGTTATTCATAGCAGTAAGAGGAATGAGTTAATATGAATCATATCGTCTACGTGAGGGTCCATTGATTACGTAAGATTTTTGGTCGATGAGGACAGATTGAATATTCACGCGGATCATTCGGTGGGGGCCTTTTTGGTCTTGAAAAATTTTGTTGGTTTTCAAAATTTAAGCAGTTTTTTAAATTAAAAGACTATAAAAACTATTAAAAATCTGCTCAAATTATGCAAATATTTTAAAACTTTGATTGAACTTACAACAATTTTTTTAGAATAATAGATATAAAGTAATAGCATTCGTATGAACCCTCTTTACATGGTTACTTTGAATGATTTTTTTATTTTTAATTTAGTTTTTTTCATAATCATGGCAGAAAATTTTGCCGGTTTCTCTTCAAAAACTGATAAGAATGTATAAATTTTATAAACTGGATCACTGTGCTGTGCAAATCACGTTATAAAATATTTTGTTATGAAAAAAAATATAATTTTTCGCATTTTCTTCTATTAAAATAAAGAAACGCCTGAAACGAAATTCTTTAATGTTAAAAACTTCACAAAGATGTTAATACACGTCAATTGACACCTTGATGATGCAAATATTATATCTGGTTCGTGAGATATAGTGAATGATAAAAATGACCTTGAAAATCATGATGACTTTTAATGATTTTTTATTTTTAATTTATTTTTTTACGTAATCATGAGAAAAAGTTTTCATGACGTTTTTGCGAACATTGTTTGAAGTATATAAATGTTATAAACATTGATTACTAAGACTTGAAAATAAGGTTAAAAATTTATTGTTTTTGAAAAAAACCTAATTTTTTGCACTTTTTTTAAAAAACTTGAAAACCGCTCAAAGAATTTTATTAAAAATTCGATAGAATCACACAAACGTAAATACGCGTCGATTGACACCTTTTTCAAAAAATGATATGTTTGGTTCGCGAGATATAGCGCATGACAGAAATGACCTTCAAACGGGCAAAACAGCAAACCCCCCCGACCGAAGTTTTCCAAAAACTAATCAGCTCTTCAAATTGCAAAGACGCTTCGATTGATACCTTAACAAAGTCGATCGGACTTTGTTTACGTGAGTTATGCTCGTAGAAAAAAGTGTCCACAAACGTACAGACGTACGTACGTACGTACACACACACACACATACGTCTCCCTTTCTAAAAACACTTTATATATACTCTATAGACCTCAAAACGTAAAGAAAAGTTGAAAATTTCAATTTCGATTTTCGAGGCGATTACAAGAACTTCCCATATACTGGGAAGTTAATAATATTGTTATACAGTTATTTCACTAAAAAAAATAATTTTGAGCTGAGAACCAATGTTTTTTGCAACTTATAATAAATAAAAATATCAATTAATTACATTTGGTAGAATTAAAATAATAGTATTGTTTTTTTCCCCGGGTTTTTTAAACAATATGTAGTAATTTAAATGTTTTTTCCACGTTGGAACATATGCTCGAGTTTACTATACCCGGCGTGTCTTTTTTACAAGGGTTTTTCACATGGTTTTTGTTCCAACGTATCTTCCATGTAAAACAGAGTTATATAAATTATCAATTTGTGTAATATATTTACCACCATTCTCGATTTATTAGTGAGATTTTTGTAAATTTGTGTCCGTATTGTGAGATCTTCCTTTAAATGAGTAACATTCGAGATTTGCTCTTAATTGTTACATCATAGCTTGAATCGGTATCATCAACCGAGTAATCAGATACGACTTATTCCTCATTTTCAATCAAGTGAAATTCTTTCGAATTCGTTACGTTATTAGTTTTTTGAAAGAAAAAACAAATGCGAATTGAATACTATTTGCGAAGCAAGATTGTTGGCAGTTATGGACTTAGTCAATTATTTGTTAAGTTGAATAACGCAGCCAACTAACAACTATTGGTTGTTTTTTCGGTCCAACTACACGTTCAACTAAATTATTTGTATGTTTAGAGTTGTAACTAAGCGTTCCCCACTTAACTAATTATAGTTGAAAAATCTAAGTAAACATTATAGTTAAAATAAGCTTAGTTTTGAATTCCAATTAATTGCAATTCATTTTTAATCAACATTGGTTGTTAAAAGCTAGACAACAATTTGCCAAATTTCTTTATGACACTCGGACCGTCGTCAGTAAAAATCCGATAATAAACGTCTCAAAACATGTGTGATTGCGGGCATTGGTAGATCATTTGAATACCGAAGTAGTATCAGGCATTCCTGGTGAAATCCTGAAGAGGATATCCAGGCCATTTAAATATCAATGACGACCTCACGGGCAAAACAGGATATTTTGACCATGAAGTTGTGATGGAGTTTTGTGCAGTCAGCGACATTTGGTGCGCTGCAAACTGTTAGCTATCAATTTTACAATAAAGCAACACAAACATGTTCGGAAGATAATTTACGGTAAAGGTTTTTTCATAAAATCAACAATTTCTAATATGTGTCGAACAAAAATAGTTCAAGGAAGTTTAGAGCTCTGAATTGAAATTTTACAGTATAAAATGAAACACAAAAAGATTGCATATGAAATTTTAACCATGAAACTCAGTTTTTTTTTGTTGGATTGACGGATAATAGCAAAAAAACAAGAACTTCCCATATACTGGGAAGTTAATTAATCCTAGATGGCGCCCAACGTGGGCTTCCTACAAAAGCATCTGTTTTTTTCGTTTTATCACTCTCCAATACATCCAAAATTTTGTTCAAAATCAGTCCCTTGAATTGTGCTAAGAAAGAACATAATAGAGGAAAATTTCTACTATAACGCATTTGCATAGTCTACTACCAATAGAACTTTGGAATGAAATTCGTTCTTTCTTTTGGTTGAAACGCTTTTTTTACTGTTAATTATGCATTCAACAAACACACACTTTTCAAATTTTTAGAAATTATTACACGTCGATAATGCAAATGTTCAATGATTTCAAAATTACAGATTCAACAATCCTGATGTATTATTATTCGTTCCACAAAGCGAAGTTGTTATCTACCAGGGTATTTCAAAAAGTTTCCAGCCACAAAATGAAGGTGGAGTTTATCATTAAAAAAATTTCATTGGAAATATAATTGTGCATGTGTTGAAATTATCAGCAATTTTGGATGCTCAGTTGTTGTATAACAGTCGCTTGTGTCATCAATGATAATGTTTCGGTAAAAATCATGCAAGATGACCGTCGAACGAAGGCTAAAATAATAGAAAAGACTATAAGATTTTTGAATGAATGTGTTTCTAAAATATTGACAGTTGATTTTGGCATGAAAAAGCCAGCCGCGCGTTAGATGCAGCATTTAATCAGTGAGGACCAACAAATAATTCGGAGGAACATTTTCAAAGCCCTATTGAAGCAGTTCAAGTGAAATAAATCAAAGTTTTAGCGTCAATTAACAGCTGTAAAAGAAGCATGGATAAACTATTTAAATCAAGACACAATCGAAACTGTGGACTACAAAGTGTAAATGGACTCCAAAATAGGCGAAGACTGTCCCATCAGCTAAACTGAAACTGTTCCTTCAAAAAGTCACGGACCTATGTTAATCTATTATTATGGAGAAAAAAACATTAAAAAGGCTTACCACGCACGATTAATTAGCAAACTGAAGGCAGAAATTGCGGGAACAGCCCAAAGTTAAAGAAAAAGAACGTCTTGTTCCACCAAGACTACGCACCGTCTCACATTTCAATGGACGCTAAGGCAAAAACTAATGAATTGCGGTTATAATTGTTTGACCATTCACAGTATTCATTAGATATGACACACAGAAACCATTTTTTTCTGATTCCTAGACTCAAATTTTTGTTCGAAGGATAGAGATTTTCATCCAATGAAGTGGCCAACACATTATAAAATGCCTGTTTTGCGGGACAAAAAAATAACAAATACTATTTGCATTGTTTAAATAGATACGAGCATAACATCGGAAAAGTGTGAAGACTGTGTTGAAAAATAAAACTGAATTCGACAATGAAAACTTGCTTCTATGGGAGACTGACCTGGTTCAGACTACCCTCGTACGCATTTAAGATGCCATGAAGTTTACTTGAATTTACTTGAATTCTTGAACGCCCGTACATAATGATTGTTGTTTTTATCTACATTAAAAGTCAACAAAGGCATTTTAAGAAAGAATAGAATATTCACCCACAAAAAACGAAGAAAACTATAGTGGAAACCACTTATTATTCTATTTGAATGTATAATTAAAATAAGAAGCTGATATGATCAAATAACTCAAACCCTTTTGGTCTGACGATCTTATTTTGAAATTCTACTTAACTGCCACCCGCATATTCCGGGCCCAATAAAATCCATTTGGTCTACTGGTCCGCTTTTCCGTGAGTGGACATCGGTCACTGTACTCTCGTTCAGCAGCATTCATTCTACAGGTCATTTATCTGCTCTAATTGTTAATGGTTTAAGCCAACTGTAGGCAAATTGGTTCTAATTGGAATATTTAAGACGCACACTGTAGGTAACGAAACGCTTACGGTTTCAAACTTAAAATTTATGATGCAGATTTCTGATTACTCGTCAAAAAACGACAACAGGCCACTTATATGCCTTATACATATGGATGCGTATGATGAATACGACTTCTCACATTTTTTATGTTAATTAAATGCATTTCCACGACTATAACTTCCTCCCGCTTGAAAAGAATTTCTAAATTTTTGTGTAATGCACAGTTTACATTAGTGATTAATGCATTTCTTTCAAATTATTTAGGCACATAAAGCGTTTACACTTAATTGAATTCAGTAGGCGGTTTCCTTCGAAAACTGGCCGGTGGTCCAATATTACACTCTGTATATCAGGCTTAAGGTAATAACTGCTAAGCCAAGAGCCTCCACATTAAGCCGTGCTCATAAAAGCATTCATGAATAATTACTGGACAGCAGCTATCAGAAGTGATAACTGAAAGATAGTAGAAAATAATTATGGAAACATTTGTTTTCTTTTCTGATTGTAAAGTAAATATGTTAAAGTGAACTGTTAGACGTTAATGCGATAGGTGTGCGGGTTTGTTTTTGGAATATGCCTCCGAAAAATGGGAATATTATCAAAACCGCTGGAATATATTAAATTAAGATGTTAAGCCAAAACGTGTAATATGTTGGCGGTTGGGCTTAGTTTAGAATCCATTGTTTCACATAAGTCAATTAAATACTCTTTTCAACAGGGTGATAAAAGAATGCTTTGGACGTTTCTATCACCATCTTTATTCATTTATTATTAACTCGATATTTTGGAAAACATATATTGTACTGGTTTTTCATTTATAATTCTAAACTTATAAAGAAGTTTTATTGAAAAAATTGGTAAAACAATGCAGACTTCCTTGATTTTTGACTTATAGAGAACTTACTTCAAACAGACCCATCTTTCTAGATTTCACCAAAACCAAATAAAAAGCTTAATCATAAGTTTTACTTAGTCAAACATTCCATTCTTTGGAAAAAAAATACTCAAGATTTCAAAATTTTGAATAGATCCTAGACTTTATTTAAATCTGTGTCAAAATCCACTTAAATATAACTTCAATAGTGTCTACATGCATTTGAAAATTGAATTTTGAACATAAAAAAAAAGTACCTTCTTTAACATGGCTACCAATTCACCAACTATTAAATCAATGTTTTAAATACCATCAAGTGAAAATTGGTTGAACTGGATGTTTGGAATGAAATTTCTATTTAAATATGTATATCATTCAATTTTGAGTTGAAACTTGAAAAATTAATTGAAAAATTTCTCGATTTTATATAGTTTTTTCTAGTTAACCTGAAAACAACAACAGTCGAAAGCAAGCCTGCCAAATCTGGCTTAAGAATAAGAACAATCAAAAATCTCATTCGTCTTTCATATATTCAATCTGAGTTAGGTTTTGCAGTGCCAATAGACTAAGTTCAAAACATATTTAGTGAATTTAACAAGCAAAATCTGGATACGGTTTAAAAATCTTCATGATTTTCGAAAAAATTCTTTCAATGTTAATTGCGGAAGCTATTAGCTTAAATTTTGATATTTTTTTCGTCGACAGATTCGATATGTTTACCAGCAATTTTTCAGCATCATCAATCATTGCTCAAAATTCTTCAGTTTAATTTGTGTCAGCCCACCTTTGGCCATTTTATTTTAAGAAAAATAATTGAATGAAGTTTTTGAACCACGTGTATCGGGTGGCAAAATTATTATTTTTAACTTCTATTAGCTAAATTATATACATACTACCAAGAATCGGTTTCAACTTCTTATCTATGCTTCCTTTTTCAGGTTTTTTTTTTATAAATATTAAATCAACATATTTTAGCTGCTGTTTTGCGTATTCTTATGCAAGTCGTTGTAAATTTATCTTTCCGTGAGAGGTGGTGGCAAAAATTAGACTAAAAATTGGAAATAAGTATATTTTTTAAACTTTGCGAAAATTGAAAACCAATTTCAAAGTATAGAGAGCATTATCATTAACGAAGTTATTTTGGCGTAATAGAAGTATTGTTCGCACAATCCTTTTTTTAATTCTCAGTGCATAGAAATTTATCCTCGAACCAAATGATGATTACGAAAAAAAATCAGTCCAGCTGACTTAAATCTCCCTGTAAAATTTTGTATCCATCGTTTTGCTTGCGGGAAGTAGACATTACTTATAGGTTAGAGAGTAGGACCAAATATTATACAGCTCACCATTCCGAAAAATTAGAATAAAGCTATGAACGTCTTGACAAGAAGCAAAATTTGTATAAGATTTCATCCAACGATAAAAATACACCTTTTCGTAGCTGGAATTACTCCCTGCGATATGCAAACCGAAATGTTCACCAATATTGAATTTCTGCATCATCAAAGCGCTCACAAAAGAAATTTTGTTAAAACCAGCAGTTAGGTATAATTATCCAGCATGATTTTCTTTACTTCCAGTCACAAATTTTTTTGGAATTGTGTATTTTTTGATTTAACGTACAGATCTTAACAAACTAATTTTTGTTTGGAAAATTTTATAATTTAGTTTCCAACTGGGTATTAGTATGGTATTTTGGTAAGCTACTCGAAATCACAACCTTATACCAAACAACTCAACTGCTAAGATTAGGACTCCGTCGCGGAACAACTTCATGCGTCGCCTTATGTGCGATCAAGGACTAATTAATTAAATAAGTTGTGGCGCCCGAAAGTTGTTCCCCCCTTTTTGGGTATGGTTTTTGGATTGTTTCTTTTTTATTATTAACACCACGTAATAGTGATGTATGGACGACTTGCTAAAAATTATATTCTACGCAAGTTTGCCATACAAAACTTTCTTGTGAAAGCCACGGTTTCGAAAATATAGAGGTGTCCCATGTTTTTTTTGTTTTCAAGATGGAGCCCAAACGCCATCATCGACGAACCCAGGAAATTGAACTTAAGCTTACTATACCATTCCCCATGCATTGCTATAAAAAAACTTCTGCCATTTGAAGATGCACGGTTTACCTCCAAATTACGACGCTTTGACTGTACTATCTATGTAATCAGAAAACCAACCGAAGACTAGCCCTTACATGTACTCGCATTTATAAACATTCGCATCTTAGCATCTACAGGACATTTATTAATCAGTAGTCTATTTCTAGTTGGAAATTGTTACATACCTTTTCGCTTCTACGTAATCGGTGAACAAGCGCGCATTTATGGCTAGTTCCGGTAGGCTATCCCATTTCTTTATTGCTCTTTGCCAATGCCGGCACTAAGGCAAGGAGAGGCCCCAGGCTTGACTTTGCGAACAAGGGATAATTTGATCCTCAAACAAGGATTTCCTTGGGATCACAAAACTAGTGTTGTGAACCCATATACATGCATGCATATGTACATATGTGCAATCAACGTTTTCAAAATGTTTTCCGTAGTACGGAACACTCAGCCTTATAAAGAAATAAACAGTATATTGATCTTTTGTACGAAAACAATAAAATCATCAAAAAATATGGTCATTTTGCCGATGAGCTACGCTGCCAGCATTCATTAACCCATCCGCACATTAATATCCACGAATTGGCGTCATTCAATCGGATTTAACAGCCAAATTTTTTTGACTATCTTCCGATTGGACTGAAACCAACTAATTGCGCATATGTTTCGAAATCCAGTTCTGGTCGGTTGGCTATTTTCGCATTTGGTATCGTGTTGATTGTTTTTAATGATTTCAAAATGTCCCATCGCGAGGTCAGTGACACACATATGCGTACACTTAATTACTTCATATGTTTTATCTAAACATGTTTCTTGAGAATTATTCCATTATTTTTCACACTCCACAGCCACGCCGTATTTTTAAGAGCGACAAATCCACGAAAATAATTCAAACATACGTGCCACATGTTCAAAATTAATCTTATCGGGTTACGAAATAATTCACGTTTCAATGTCCACAAAGTCGTGACAAAATTAAAATAGTTTTTGTATATTGCCGATTTTGCGTTTGCTCCATTATCGTTGCAGCTGGTGTTGCTTCATATTGTGTTTCTTTTATTTCAGCTTTTTGGAAACATTGGTCAATCCAGAGATAATTAGCATAAACCACAGAAGCAGTTTGAGAAGATAATTTCTGTAGAGATTTTTACATATAGTATTCATATATATATGTATGTATGTACACATATCAATTTCTCAATATTTAAAAAATAAAAAATGTGGTCTAAGTGCGACCCTCGAGGCCCACACGACTAACTTCCCAGTGGTTGAATAAAAAGCTATAATTTGCTTTTATTATTAATTACTATTATTAATAATAATTATTATTAATAATAATTATTATTAAACATTATTATTCTAAATTAATATAATTACTGTTACTATTTTTATCAATTTTTTATCTAACCATAAAAGCTTTGGTAGAGGAAGACGTCTCCACCACCTGGTCATCCTCTACCAAAGCCTTGGCAACCTCGTCCTCATCACCCTTCTTGTCCTCCATCTCGGCCTCGGAATCCACAACTATTATTGAGGGTATTTAATTATTGTTTAAAATAATCATTCGTTATTAAGAATGTTTGACCGTTACTGAATAATTATAATTGAATTTATATATACAATATCAGATTATAACTAATATTATTTGATTGTTATTAACAATATTAAATTATTTATAACAATATCCAATTATTAACTGCATTAGCGTCTCTACTCCCATTCACCCAAACCTGATAATAAAAGTTTGCAATTTTATAAATTAATCTTTTTTTTAAATAACATTTTTTACAAATTTGATCACAATTTTGCTAAAACGCACAATAATAACAACATTACTATGAAGGTATTTGGTATCTGCACGAATTAATAGTGCGTATCAACAGTTTAAAAATAAGCAATTTTTAGTCGTTTTTTCAGTTTTTTCATCCTAAATAAAAAACGGCCCAACCGATTTTGCTGAAAAGTCATTCAGTTCTAAGTTACGTAATTACGCGTCGTTTAAAACCAGTCCCACGTCAATCCGATGTTTGGTTCTTGAGATAATCGAGACGAAAAATTACTCCGAACGCACATACGTACATACGCACATACGCACATACGCACATACGCACATACGCACATCCGCACATACGCACATACGTACATACACACTCACAGACATCTCTCTAAAAACGATGGATTTGGATTCTAGAGACCTTAAAACGTGGAGATATGTCAAAATTTGGGATTCGCAAAATCGACCCCATTACAATAACTTCCCATAGGGAACTGGGAAGTTAATAAAATTTCATAATTTTTTTTCGCTCTCTTGCAACATTTTTTCATACCTTGAACTGCCCATCGTAACATACACGATTATTGCTTCCCACGAGTAGCTTGGCTCGTTGAACGTTTAACATTTCAAATTTATGGCATAGGGTTAGAACTTTAAGTGTTCCCTCCTTATACGTGAATAGTTTAATATCACCAACTAGAAATAACTCAAAAATTAATTTCTACTTTCGAAAAACAACTTGACGTTAATTAAAGTCACTTCAGTCGAGGTGTTTTTCAAGTTAAGATTATCATCCATAAAAAAATTAAGCAGGCTTTAAAATAACTAATCATAATGCCTTAAGCGATTGCCTATATAAACTTTTCATAATGCAGCAAAGTATCAAATTTATTTAAGTGATAATTAAAACGAAATCATTTACTTAGAAATATCATATCAAAACGTTTATGATTCACATTTTGTTCATTTTGTAATATTAATATATTAAATTGTTCAAATTCGAAATGCAGTTTTATTTTAGGCATCTTTACGTCACGCTTTGATTTTGTCCACCAGTGGAAAAGTTATTTGTTTTCTAAAAATAATATTGGATGTAAAAATAATGTTTTGTATACTATATTCATTCAATAAGATTCATAAGGTCATATGTAATGCGTAAAATTTGCAGCCTTTATGACGCCTAAAATTTAAATAAAATATCTGGCATAGTTCATAAATTAACCGGAAAAATAAGTGATAAAAGAATGCTTCCAAGGTTTATAATTTAACGGTTATGCTGCTTTTGTATGCCGTAGACGAATAAGATTTACAATTACAGTAATATTAAATATAGGTCACCAAATGAGAATGATTCATATCAAAATTCGAATAAAAACACAGCACTGTTAGATATTAACGCATTTCAATTTTAATTTTATTAATTTGTTTATGTCGTTATATTTCGAAAAGAATTTTATTTGAATCGATGCCCTTGAGATTTTACATATAACAACATTTTTTCATATAAGAACACAATTTTTGACCCCGTTTTTTGGATAAATCGATACTTATACACGCGGCATATACTGGTTTTATAATCAGTCAGTATTGTGGGTCCATTGGAATAAATCAACGATTTGATATACTTCCAGTGAAAGAAATCTATAGGTGCCATAAACTTCAACGCCATATGATTTTTATAGAAATTCATGGGTGATTTTGAAGTTGCTTTAAAGCTCAGTCAGCAATATTTTTACGCAATGTTTATTTATGTCTTACTTAACTGGTTCTTATATATTTTCAAATGCAAGCCTTTGTAAAGGATATACCAGGTGGTACTCTGAGAAAGTTCAAGTTGTTTTTCTTAGTTTCTGTCGCTTCAATCTTAAATTTGCTGCTCATACTATGATCCAACTATTGCAAACAATAGTTTTATTTGCATTGCGTCTTGTCAATATCCCAAATATCAGCAACATTCAATTTATGCATAAATTATTGACGTTCGTAATAGTCTTAAATAATTCAACGAGAGCTTTACACATAGAGAAAAAAATTGGTACCGCTAAAAAATAGTTTTAACCATATTCTCCTGTCTTATCATCTCTATCCCAGGAAGAAGGGCACGTTTGGTTATACTGCTTAGCAAGCTGATATGCAACCCACTTTTCATTCTCAAGAATGAAGCTTAGTAAGCTGTTGACTATGTGAAAAAATATACAGAATATTCTCTTTTTCTGTAAAAAATACAAAGCGCTTCACATATCCCATAGTAACTTGATTTATTTTCAAAGCGAAATTCTAGTTTTTTAAAGAAGTGAAATGAAGTGTGATTCACAGAATCTTGAAGGGCTTTCATGTATTTCTTCACTCGCAAACTGCCTGTTACTTTTTTGCTTGCAGTTACTTCATCATCATCAATGGCGAACCAGCCCAAATCGAGCCTTGGCCTCCCGAAGACACTGCCTCCAACTGTCTCGGTCCAGCGACCGCGTCCTCCAATTAGCGAATCCCAGCAAGGATTCGCTGTCGTTGTCAACTGCATCCTCCCATCGTTTGCGTGGTTTTCCTGGTGGGCGGCTTCCTGTTGCTCGGCCTTTCATGGAGCGTTTGGGAATTCGCCCGTCATCCATACGCTCCACATGGCCAGCCCACTGAAGTCGTAGCAGTTTCGTCAGAATCGATACCGGTGGCTCGTCATAAAGAGCGTACAACTCATGGTTGTACCGGATTCGCCAGTCCGGTCCGTCCTTCACGGGCCCCAGAATACGTCTCAAAATGCGGCGTTCGAAGACGTCAATCCTTTTTTCTGAGGCTTGAGTCAAAGTCCATGTTCCACATCCGTAAATCAATACAGGACGGATGATCGTTTTATAGACGCGCAGCTTATTTTTTCGGTGCACTTTGTTACTTTTAATCACCGAGAGGACTGAAAAATATATTTTATTGGCTAGACCAATTCGCCGTTCAATTTCGTCCTTTTCATTCCCGTCTTTGGCGAGGTTGACACCAAGATAAATAAAAGAGTTAACGCTTTCCACACTGTAGTTAGTTATCGTCATGTTTTGTCTATTTGGCATCTTTTTCCTTGACTAGGTCATATATTTGGTCTTGTTCACATTGACCCTTAGGCCGACTTGCCTAGCCGCTGACTCCAGCTCAGTAAACGCTTCTTTGGCACGAGATAGAGATCGGGCCATGACGTTGATGCCATCGGCGTACGTTACTATTTGAGTAGAGTTAAAGAGTAGCGTTCCCGCATTGTCTACTTTAATCTTCCTGATGACATACTCTAGGGCCAAATTGAAGAGTATGGGGGCGAGGCCATCACCCTGTTTAAGACCTGAGCTGGTGTCGAAGCTTTGAGTCAGATCGCCTTGACATCTGACTTTAGATCGTGTGTCGGTCATCGTTAATCTGGTCATTCGTATAAGTTTGATAGGTATCCCAAAATCAAGCATTATTTTATATAGTATATTTCGATCTGTACTATCGTATGCTTGTTGGAAGTCTACGAAGACCTGGTGCACGTCAATATTGTATTCCCAGCACTTTTCCAGCACCTGTTTTACTGAGAATAGTTGATCTATCGTCGACATACCGGATCTGAAACCACCTTGGTATTCGCCAATTATTGTGGAAGTGTACTGTGTCAATCTTTTATTAATAATTTTGGTCAGGATCTTGTAGGACGTACACAGCAGTGAAATGCCTCTGTAGTTGTCACATCTAAGCTTATCTCCTTTCTTATGTATGGGACATATGATGGCCGTCCGCCAATCATCAGGTAATTTTGCAGTTACTTGGCATTTTTAAATATTAGTTAATATTTCGCATACATAAATTAAAACAAACCAAGTTTTTGAATTTACGTCAGCTAAAAAAACTTTTAAAAATAACTTACAAACCCAGTTTGTGAAAACATTGAAAAAATTAAGTTATATTGTGAAACCTTCATAGCTAAGCGAAAGGCAGGTCACACATATCACAAAATACTGATCAGTATTTAGAATTTTAGGCTTAAAACAATAAAACGTTGTTAGATTTTTGAGGATGGATTTTCAAGCAGCACAATCACTCAGCAGCCACCTTCGTGGCATACTAATAGGTTGGTGCGTTTGTCAATGAAGCTCAAACTGCGATATGGCAAACTTTTAACGATTATGAATCCTATATTATCGATGTTGTTTCAATAAACCATTTTTTCAACTCATCTGAGTCTCACCGACTCTCGGTCAAAAAATTCAGAAATTGGGCTAGTGACTAGGTTTCTTTGGTTACATTTTCCCTCAGACATTTAAAGTCTTAATTCAAAATGAAGTCATTCTTTCTGTATGGTAACTGCAAAATCTTGAATCGTAACTTTCGATTACCTGACATAAAATAAAGTGAAGTATTTTTCAATCTGTAACATTTTATGAACAATTATTTCGTACCATTTCACTACATTCTTGTCGATTGTTCGTACAATGAATCCCAATCAAAATCAAAAAGGGTATCAATTTCTTCTCGCTTTTTATTTCTTCTTCTTCATAATACTAAAATATGTGGATACATTGCATGTAATTAATAAATATCTTACAGAAAACGCTATTAACCATTACATTTTACCAAATGCAACATCTTGTAACTGTGAACATAGGCGGGAAAAAGAAATGTAGAGTTTTATATAGACAAAATCGTTATTGCATAGGTAAATATTATTGGATTCTACATGATTGTACATCAAGAAGTCAAATAAAGTATTTTTAGTTTTATGCCCACCAATCATATATTTAGAGAATGACTTTAATGCAACTATCCACAGCTTTTTCACCATTAAAAATATGAACCGTTCATTTGAAAATTGGGCAAGTCCATTTTTAGTTCTTTTGAGATATCTGAAGATATGCATTTTCACAAATTAAAAAAATGTTAGTCACCATTAAACAACTTCTCTATATTTTATGGTGTGAGGTAATGTAAGTTTATTATTCAATAGTTTTTAGGCCTTGCTAAAAAAATCAAAGTTTTCTCTTACCGATAGGAACTTGCCTTACTTTCAAAATTAATAAATTATTGTAACCATTAGTCACACGAAAATGTTTCAGATGTATCAACTTTTTTTGCTATATAAAAACAAACTATTGCTCAATTTTAAATCAAATATTACACATTTATTGAAATCTAAAGCAATCCGCAGCAGAGAAAATATTTTTCAAAATATTACAGAAGATAGGTTAGGTTATAAGAGTGCTAAGCTGAAACAGCTTCCGTTTCGGTTAGAGCGTCTAAGGTCCATTGTTTACAGAATATAATATAACATATGACGAAGATGAATTTCCAGAAATTATCCCTTCGTTACTTCAAATTTCGTTTTTTTAACATTTTCAAGTACTCAAAATGAATAAGAAGTATTTATGATTGTAAATTTATCATTTATCTGACGTAATTGCTCTATATTTTTAATACACAGAAGCTAAAATTATATTTTGGAAATTTCTTGATTATTCATTGTTACCAACGACCATGATAAAGTTATAAGCTAAAAAACACACGAAAAAAATGAAATAGTTTTCTCACCGTCACAACTTTTTTGCTATTTTACTTTTATTGCGAAAAATATGCTAACTCACCTCAGGAGTATTTACGAGTTGTTTGCAGAAGCAATCGAAATACATTAGCGGGTAAAATAATGAACTGAAACTTCTCAAAATTATCCTTCATATTTCGTGCCTTTCCAAATATTTTTGTTTATTGCCGAAATAATGTATGCACAAGTTATTCCAACCCTCATTTTGTACATGTTCGCCATAAGCAATATTTTCGCGAAAGTGAAAGTTATGGAGATTTTAATTTTCGTCTTCTTTTCAAAATGGTGGCCACCCCAGTCATTATTTTGATGACTGATTCGTGATTTAAGAATATCTAGTCTAATGAACCGAATAAAAATCAAAAAGGGTGTATGACTTTTTTCATTTGTAACTCTGCCTTCTGGGCTCAAATTTTATTTCAACAACCTAGCAACGGCTCACATTACTTATCCTGTGTTCCAAAATGACACGCCGCAATAGGCCCTTACATGAGAACTATTAAACGGCCATTCATTGTAACCCGAAAATCGGCCATTTATGGGCTGCCATCAAATTTCCTGGTCGAAAGGCATTTTTGTAATTATGACTTCCCCGGACGCTGGTCAGCCAATCAGAGGTGTTAAGCGGCCATTCATTGTAAGCTGATCGTCGGCTGACGACTGAGTTCGGTTCCATTACCGATAAACCTTGTTCGGGATAATGTAAAAATAATTAACAAATTTTTTAATACTTTTGATGGATTACAGACAATGTAAGATATTGTAACCATGCATCTATTTATTCTCCTTTTTTGTTTTGAACGTCTTCTTATTTAATAGTTCTTTCATGCAAAATTCTTATTGCTATGAAAGTTTATTATTGATTAAAATCTAAATATGAAGGGGGGCCAATAATTCCTTAGAAAATCCCAGATGGCGTGCAACAACACAAAATATTAAATTGCGCGAAATAGCTGAAGCTACGAGAGAGCCAAAAGACACCGTCATTTCAATTTGATATAAGAAATTGGATACCAAAAAAATCGGCAAGATTTTCGCCACGTTTGTTTCAAAGAAGGCGAAGACGTGAAATCAGCCGGCATGGTTATGGCTGCGGATTTTTAGGGTGCACGTTAGTTATTTTCAAAGACTATTTGCCAGGAAGGAAAAAAAACACCGGAGTTTATTTGCGTTGATATTGAGCCGGTCGAGTGAGAAATTTAAGGAAAAACGGTCTCATTTAAAAATAAAAATAACTTTTTTAAAGGATTTTCAAAATCGTATTTTTCTGTCGGTTTAAACAGTTGAAGAGGCACGTAGAAAAATGTATCGATCTAAATGAAGATTATGTTGAGAAATAAAACAAAAATTTACCAAAAAAATGTTTTTTCTATCTTTTTTAAGGATTTATTGACCCACACACGTTCACCAATTACACACGAACCAATCGTCTCTCTCAAGACGATGCTTAAATGCATTGTCTTAAATTTCCTAAATTTAACAACCGTATTGTTAAACATTGTTTACAGCTATCGGAAATACCATTTTGTGCCTAATTTGAGCGAAATTTGATTCAATTAACAATAAGTATTTTAAATCTTCCGCGCAAAGTTTTCATATTTTTATGAAACAAGCTGTTTTTACTTACATATAAGTTCAATTCATAATAACAAAAACCATTACAAATATGCATTCAAATAACTTTTGCTCCATGTGAAATTTGATTATTACAGGTGGAAAGTTAAATAAACAACCATCTAAATATCAAAAAGATAATCAATATTAACGTTTTTACTGAGGGTGCGATATTGTCTTTAAAAGCAACAGTAGCTTTTATTTTCATCAATTGAAATTGTATGCCAAATAAAGACATATTTGATTCACAACTTGTAAATATTTGATACATAAATTAATAATAATGTAAATTAACTTAGTAAGTAAAGGTCAGGAAAAATATTGTACATTGTCTAGACAATCAATAATATCATATCTTTTGAGTTAGTTTTCGGCTTTTGTGAATCCGATTGTTTCGAGATTCATAAATCGTTAGCCCATGAAAATTTCATTTCAATTTGCATAGTAAAATATATTACTATCGGCTTAAAATCATCGTCACATGTTTGTTTATTATACGAAATGTGCAACTCAAACTAAAAATTTTAGGACAACTTTTAACATACAAGTTGTCCTTAAATTCTAAATAGGGAAATCAAAATCTATTTGTAACAGAAAGCAGAGAAACTGTGTTATGACTTGAACACCGGATGTTAGTTTCAAAATGGAAAGAAATCATTACAAAATGTTATAACATATTATTTACTATTCGAGTTGGCTGATTTTGATCCAATAATTCGAAAAAAATATGTATTGAAATAGTTTTTACTGATCTGATCGTCGATGTGATTATTCAGAAACTTCAATCTTTTAAATAACAAAATATTTCCTTTTTCACGACGAAACGAAAAATTTCTAGAATCTCGAATTTTTTTCCTGGCTTTTTTGATGTTCGATAAACTAACTAACTTAATCCGCCTAACATTAAACATTTAAGTTAATGTTGCCATGAAAAACTGAAATCATCTTTAAAGTCGCAACAGAAAGGAGGAACAACATTTTCATTACATAGTTAAAGGATCCTATACACTTTCCACTCGCCTCTTGCTTTTATATTGTAAGTTTGTGACCACATTCAAGAAAAAGCACTGATATTATGAAGTGCCCCATAAAAACTCGGCCTATAATCATTTCATGCGTAATAAAACGTTACAAAAGGATTTTAAGTACTAATTATTATGAAATGTCCTGTTTTGCTTCATCTTAATTGTCATTAATGTAATGAATATTAACACAACCATTAAAAAGGCAAGAAGAACTGTTTCCGACCAAAGTCTATCCACTTCTGTCCGAAAAATTACATTTTTAATCTACTCGTAGAAAAATTAATTATAAAATAGGTTTTTTTCAGTTTGCACAAGTTTAATGTGGAATAGAAAATTATAAAGGCCCTTTCTACTTCTTTCTAGACAGTCATTGGGATGAACAGCTCTTCTTCATATTAATTCCAACCCCTAATAAAGGTGATGTGTTTTCGGCAAGGAAAATCAACTTCGTAGCTCTGTAGATGGTTAATTAATTTTTTGATTACATTAAATTAAATTAGGCCTTTCAGCTTCATTTGCGGAGCAGATTTTCGAGGGTCGTTTTAATCCCTGTAGCGACCACAATCGACCGTGGAACGCATTGATTCTAATTATCGCACACCTTTGCTTTTCGGGATTTCATAAATTCTCTTGCGTAATTATTTAATTACAAGCCGACTGAAATATTTTGCTTGCTTGGATTTAATGCGCTTACATAGCCAACAAATAGAGCCATCTTCGTGCTTGAATGTCAATCGACTTAGAGAGAAACCGTCAGTAGTCTTCATTATTTATGGTTTAATCCAGTAATTAAATTCAAGTCATGGGCATCTGAAAGGAATCGACCAATTCAGTTTGTGTGGTTTACTCTCTGATTTGCTTCTATTCAGACGCAGAGTTAAATGAAATATGGTTACTCAAAAGGATTGTCTGTATGGAGTCTTGTTACAGGATGGGTTTCCATTCCTAAAATATCAAGGAACTATGACGTTAAATTTAGGAAACGGAACAGGTAAAATGCCATAATTAATTTTCATCAATGATTGAACTCAACCGAAAATATTCAGTTAAAAGTATTTTGAATTCATATTTGAACTCCTATATTTTCCTTTAATCATCTATGAACATTTCAAAAATATATACTGTAAAGACTTTGAAGTATTCAACTATACAAGCAATGATTCTTCCATGAAGCTTGGTAACTCTGCTTGTAAAATTTCAGTTTTGACTGTCATGTTTGTTGGGAACTCTTGGATTATTCACAAGCCACGAAAATTTGATCTAGGAATGTTTATTTGATTGCAAGCTGCTTGCCAATTGACTTTCACGAATTAGTTCAAATCCTTACCACACAAAGTTGTACCATGTAATGCCGGGGGAATTATATGTATGTATATGTATACGACCGAAGATTCTAATCATATATCATGCAGTCACAATACATAAAGTGAAAGGATTTTGCATATCCTATGTTTGAAATAAAATTCAATTAAGAATGTGGTACAGATTTCTTACGCCCTTCCCACAAACGGATTTTGTGGTTAGGATGGTTCTCATTGAAAAATAATCTGATGCTAGCTCAATGAAAGCCGGATTAGCTATGAAAAGTATTAAACCCTAGTTTTGACTAAAGTATAAACTAATACTCCCTTTGTCCTATTGTAATGATAGTAAGTGAACATTTAACCGGACATTATTTGCGAATGCAGCTGTAAGTCACGGCCTATTTACACTGCCACAAAATTTTATAGGTTTGAAACCATTCGTGCTTTTGACCATAATCGGGTTCAAAAACACGTAGTTTTTAATACAATACATTCAGAACGCAATTTGGACAAAATCCCAGATCAAAACAAGCCGCGAGGTGCGACCCTTAAGGTCCACACGGTCAACTTCTCAGTAATATCTACATGAATATTAAAAATATTAAACACAAAATAAACAAGCCGTGAGGTGCGACCCATGAGGTCCACACTGTCAACTTCCCAGTAATATCTAAATATATATTAAAAATATTAAACACAATAATAATTATGGAAATAATACTACTCCAAATAATAAAAATGTACTTCTCGTAAAATTGATTACGTATGGATTTTGGTGCATTGTTTTGATTGATTATTCACGCGGATAAATCGGAGGGGGGACAGGTTACATAGCAGTTTTTTCATTAAAGTTAAAACATGGTGCTGTGAAGATTATTGTAAATCTTCTCAAATTTTGCAAATATTAATAAACTTTGATTGACTGATTAAGGTATTATGATTCGAATGAACCCTTTTTACATGGTGACTTTGAATGATTTTTTATTTTTAATTTAATTTTTTTGTCATCATGAGGAGAGTTTTTGCTGGTTTCTCTACAAAAATTGATAAAATTTTATAAATTCTACAAACATTTATTATTACGATGTGCAAATCAGGTTAAAATAGAATCTTTTTATGAAAAAAACACTACTTTTCAATTTTTTTTAAATAAATTAAAAAAATGCTTTAACGATTTTTTAAAATATAAAAACATCATAAAAATGATAATACGCCACGATTGACACTTTAATGATGGAAATATTATATTCAGTTCTCGAGATATAATGAAAGACGTAAATGACCTTTTTTTCGTAATCATGAAAAAACTTTGGTTGGTTTTTTTACAAAAACTATTTGGAGTATGTAAATTTTATAAACATTGATTACTTAGGTTTGAAAATCAGGATGAAAATTTTGTGTTTTTGAAAAGAAACCTAATTTTTTTTAAAAAATTAAAAAACCGCTCCAAGATTTTTTTTAAAAATTTGATAGAATCACGCAAACGTCAATACGCGTCATGCGTTGTTCAAAAAAATCGTACGTTTGGTTCGCGAGATATAGCGCATGACAAAAATGACCTTCAAACGGGCAAAACAGCAAACCCCCCCCCGACCGAAGTTTCCCAAAAACTAATCAGCTCTTAAGATTGCAAAGACGCTTCGATTGACACCTCAACGAAGTTGATACGACTTTGTTAACTTCCCAGTATATGGGAAGTTCTTGTAATCGCCTCGAAAATCGAAATTGAAATTTTCAACATTTCTTTACGTTTTGAGGTCTATAGAGTATATATAAAGTGTTTTTAGAAAGAAGTATGTATGTGTGTGTGTGTATGTACGTACGTACGTATGTATGTACGTTCGTGGACACTTTTTTCTACGACGATAACTCACGTAAACAAAGTCGTATTGATTTCGTTGAGGTGTCAATCGAAGCGTCTTTGCAATTTTAAGAGCTGATTAGTTTTTGGGACCATTCGATCGGGGGGGTTTGCTGTTTTGCCCGTTTGAAGGTCATTTCCGTCATGCGTTATATCTCGCGAACCTAAAGTACGATTTTCTTGAGTAAGGTGTCAATCGAGCTTATTTACATTTATGTGATTCTATCAAGTTTTTAAAAAATTTTTTGGAGCGGTTTTTTAATTTTTAAACAAAAAGTGCAAAAAATAACGGTTTTTTTCAAAAACAATAAATTTTTAACTTTATTTCCAAGTTGCAGAAACCAATGTTTAAAAATATTTTATACTCCAAACAGTTTTATTGAAAATGACAACAAAGTTTTTTACTCATGATTACAAAAAAAATCAAATAAAAAATAAAAAATCATTAACAGTCATCATGTTCTTCAAGGCCATTTCTGTCATGCTTTATATCTGACGAACCAAACATACGATTTGCATTGTTAAGGTGCCAATCAACGCGTATTAACATTTGCGTGAATCTGTCAAATTTTTATAAAAACTGTGGAAGCCGTTTTTTAATTTAAGAGAATAAAGTGCAAAAATTAGATTTATTTTCATAAACAATAAATTTATAACCTGATTTGCGAAATATAGTAATCAGTGTTCATAAAATTTATATACTCCAAACAATATTTGTAGAAACAATTTCAAAACTTTTTCTCATGATCACGTAAAAAATTAAATTACAAATAAAAAATAATTAAAAGTCATCATGATTTCCAAGGTCATTTTTATCATTCACTATATCTCACGAACCAGATATAATATTTGCATCATAAAGGTGTCAATAGACGATTATAAACATTGCTGCAATTTTTTTAACATTACATTAAAATTGTTTCAGCAGCTTTTTAATTTAATAAAAGAAATGCAAAAATTAGGCTTTTAGGGTTTTAAGGTTTTTTCATAAAAAATAATTTTTCAACTTGATTTGCACAGCACAGTAATAAATTTTTATAAAATTTATACATTCTTATCAGTTTTTGAAGAGAAACCAGCAAAACCATAATCCATGATTATAAAAAAAAAATAAATAAAAAATAAAAAATCATTCAAAGTTATTATGTATAGAGGGTTCATACGAATGACATTAATTTATATCTTTTATTCTAAGGAAATTGTTGTAAATTCAATCGAAGTTTTATAACATTTGCATAGTTTGAGCAGATTTTTAATAGTTTTTACAGTGTTTTAGTGTTAATAAAAAAACTGCTTAAATGATAGAAGTCCGAAAAAACCTTCCGTAGATGATATGATTAATATCAACTCATTCCTGTTGCTGCTATGAATACCTCTCATTATTATTATTTAAAGTAGTAATATTTTTAAAATTATTATTTTGTTTAATATTTTTAATGTTTATCTAGATATTACTGGGAAGTTGACCGTGTGGACCTCAAGGGTCGCACTTCGCGGCTTGTTTACGTGAGTTATCGTCGTAGAAAAAAGTGTCCACGAACGTACATACGTACGAACGTACGTACGTACATACACACACACACATACATCTCCCTTTCTAAAAACACTTTATATATACTCTATAGACCTCAAAACGTAAAGAAATGTTGAAAATTTCAATTTCGATTTTCGAGGCGATTACAAGAACTTCCCATATACTGGGAAGTTAATTATGATAATAATACTACTTTAAATAATAATAATGAGAGGTACTCATAACCGTAATTGAAATGAGCTAATATCAATCATATCATCTACTGTAGCGTTCATTGATTACGTAAGGCTTTTGTTGGCTATTGTTGTTGACTATTCACGCGGATAAATCGGAGGGGGCGGGATATTAAGCTTTTTACGTTATTTGTTATTTTTATATCCATGCTTGAAGGACAAAAGAGCGCTAGCAAAAATGAATGCATTCTTGTTATTACGCTCACTGAAGAGGTTTCCTCGCGAGGTGTCCATTTTAAATAATTTTTTTCAAAACTGCCATGACTTCGGCATAATCATTGAATTTGTGTTTTTTCACGAGCCGTTTTTTAGGTTTTTTTTGGATCATGCAAAAAAATTTACCAGTTTCTCTTCGAAAACTATTAGGAATGTATAAATTATATAAACATTTATTACTGAGCTGTGCAAATCAGGTTAAAAATTTATTTTTTATGAAAAAAACTCTAATTTTTCCCATCTGTCGTTTTTTCTATTTAATAGAAGTTAAATGGAAAAAGCACCAGAAAGGATATTTTTATAAAGTTAAAAACATAACAAAAAAGCTAACACACGTCGAATGACACCTCAATGCTGCAAATATTATATCTGGTTCGTGAGATATAGTGAATGATAAAAAGGACCTTGAAAATCATGATGACTTTTAATAATTTTTTATTTTAAATTTCATTTTTTACGTTATCATGAAAAAAAGTTTTGCTAGTTTTCTCACAAACACTATTTGTACTACATAAATTTTATATACATTAGTTACTGGGTGCTGCAAATCAGGTTAAAAACATATTGTTTATGGAAAAAAACCTAATTTTTAGCACCTTTTTTTTAATAAATTAAAAAATGGTTCCAACGATTTTTTTAAAAATTTCATAGAATCACCCAAATTTTAATACGCGTCGATTGACACCTTATTTATGCAAATCGGATGATTGGTTCCCGAGACATAACGCATGACAGAAATGACCTTCAAAAGGTCAAAACAACAAACTCCACCGACCGAAGTGTCCCAAAAACTAATCAGCTCTTAAGATTGCAAAGACGCTTCGATTGACACCTCAACAAAGTCGATACGACGTTATTTACGTGAGTTATGCTCGTAGAAAAAACTGTCCACGAACGCACGTACGTACGTACACACACACACACACACACACATACATACTTCTTTCTAAAAACACTTTAGATATACTCTATAGACCTTAAAACGTAAAGAAATGTTGAAAATTTCAATTTCGATTTTCGAGGCGATTACAAGAACTTCCCATATACTGCTAAGTTAACAAGCCAACAATCGTTGTAGACATCAGCAATAGATGTCGCTAGTTGATATTTTCGAATTCACCACACTGTATGCCATAATATGTCAAAGAAATGCAGTGCTCTTAACAATAGTTTGTACACTGCAAGAAAAATAATTCGAATTCGAATTCAAATGAATGCAAAGTACAGCTTGAAATACATTTTCATTGCCCGTTGATCTGATTTCCGAGCAGAACAATGACTTCCATTCCTAAGACCTTTTTTGAATAATTAAGCTTGAAAATTTTCAGACAGCAACTGATGTGTATTTGACAAACGAAACCATTTCAATGCAAGGTAAACGGCCCGACGCATTTTAAAATGCGTCAATCAAAAATACGTATTTTCGAGACTATGTGGATAGGTTCTTATGTTGTAGCGCAAAATTTCGAAGACTTCAGTTTAAATCAGCAACTTATAAAGTCTTACATGTATTTTGACACATTTTTTAATATTAACGTTAACCTCATTATAACGAACTATAATTATATTTCTAGTTTAATCTGCTGATCGAAATTACTGTTTTATTTCTGTTGAATGCCAATTTTTAGAAAAGTAAGATGAGGAATTTTCGGGCAAAGATCGAGTGGTGATTGATGCACCAAAGGATATTTGTTGAAAGATGCAAATACGTTAGCTGCAAAACATAATTTCTTCGAATGATAATATGCTTCAAAATTTGTATCAAATTCAATTTAGTTAAGGACATCCAGCTACAGAGAGACCATATTAAAAATGTAAAAACATGCTTCCGAAAATAATAGTTATAGTGAACCTTATGCTGATGTTAAGTCAAACTGTAGACGTAAATGCAAAGATTATGGAAAAAACTTTTAAAATTTTGCCATATTCTATTAGGCAGTAAAAGCACTATAAAATCAGCAGCTCGTGTCAAAATCAACTTCCCAAATCAATATGATTCCTAATTATGAGAAATGGAAAATCCGCAAAACGATTTTCAAGCTCCATAAAACTATTTTTTACAGAAGAGAATAAGAGCAGAAAAAGATTTGCACCTCCAAGCGTTGAAAAAAGATCGCTTGAAATTTTGTCTTTTAAAAGAACTTCCTGATGGGATGGATATTTACAAACTTCAAAGAATCTTTTCATATTTGATGAAAAGTGCCAAAATACAAGCGATCTTATTAAGTGGTTTTATGCGAAGTAACTCCACAAAGAACGTGCAAAAATATAAGATATATTTCGAAGATTATGTATACGGCAGCAGTAGCTCGTTACAGATGGGGTATAAATGCAAAAAATGTCATTCTGATAGAAAAATTGGCTTGCCAGGCCAACGAAACAGTAAGAACCGAGCAAATCAAACAGTTATTAAAAAGCCCATAGAATCTGTTACTAGTACAGAGATACGAAAAATGGTGTTTGAAGACATACTTTCAACAATTCGCAAAATACGGCCAATATAATATGAATGTTAGTCTAATCTTAGGCATTGCTTTATATCTATTCAACAGGATAACGCAAAACCACATCTAAAAGATAATAATTCCTAGCTACTAGAGGAAGGATTTCGTGATGCATCAAAAATACGAATGAATTCACAGCCACCAAATCGTCCAGACTTCATTGTTTTCGGCTAAGTTTGTTTTTAGAACTCATCCATACCTCCCCCAAAAATATTGATCAATTGATAGAAGCGGTAAAGATAATGCTTAATAATTTTTCTCCCGAAAACTGGATAATACGTGACTATCACTCCAACAGTTTTGCTGGAAGCAATAAAAAACGATGGCCCCAATAATAATAAGCTCAGACATATTCCTATATGTAAGGAAGCAAAGCTCCGCAGCCAAGAGTTCTTACCCACAAGTTTAAAAGGTAGTGACGCAATTATTGAAAAATCCAAAAACTATCTGAACACTCAAATGAAAATAAGGAGCAATATTTTTACTTCATTTCTTAATTGACTCTAGTTTCTGCCTTCCATATTTATTTTCGTTGTCTACAATTATCCTGGGACAAATCACTCATCTACTGCTACCATTATTATGGGACAAAATTGCAGGACCTTCACTTTAAAGCGTTTCATGTAATTTTGCTCAGAATTAGGTAAAACTTGTCAATAGTATTGCTTGCATTTTTCCGAGAGTCGCGAAACTTGCGTTGTATCGTGGAGATTGTTCACATTTAAATTCAAATATATTTGAAGAAGAGATTATCCAATTTAAATTGTTTTCGCAAAAAGGTTTTCGGCGTCATTTCCATCGCATTCCCATCATTCCTCGTCCAAGCAGACGTAATCCTCATTTACATAAAATTGAAGCCCGAAAAGGCAGCCGGCTTCCAACTCTTGGGCCCAATTGCTCGATGACTCAATCCCGGGCTGGCGAAATCGGAGATTCACCTGCAGGTTCGAGGACTGCCGACAGACAAGCATGGAGCAACACAACATTCTGGAGGCCAAATCCCTCCGAGTCGTGAGTCAATAACCAGACGGACATAGACCTGACTTAGCCCCAATTCAATCTTACACTCCCATTGCTAAGTGGGTGGCAGGCGTGCATGTCGTTCCTGCGCCTCTGCGGAGCTCGTCCTTCAGCGCGTGGAGTTCGTTAGCATCCTGCCCGGATTAGCACTCGAAGCGATCCTCCTGCCCGTCTTGCCAACCGCCTCCTCGTTTGATGGGATTCGGGAAATGCTGCTCCGCCGAAGTGTTCCGCGACGCAACATATTGCAAAAGTGCGGGGTCGCAAACGCGAAGGCCCCAAATTCCCCAAATCCAAGCCCCGTCCCGAGACACGTACGATATACGCACTTGTCGCCGGGCCAGCGGCTCGCATGGAGCAAAGCTCTGCACACGCGCGCTGCCTCCGCGCGGCCTTGTGGGGGCAGCGTTGCACTTACCCGCTTTCGCACGACTCATTCATGGAGCGTTTGGGGTAGGTCAGCTCCGGTGGGTTCACGCGAGGCCACCTCAATTGCGAATTTACGCGAAAATTAAGCAACGGTGCGGCCGTGGTCGCGGCCAAAGCCACGGCCAGACGACGATTGTTTTTCATCTTTCGCAAATGTTTGTTTTGTGTTTCGACACTCGACTGCGAATATTTTCGATAAGAGGGCGAGGTGTGCGGCGATTAGAACACATTTGGGAGCCCGGTTGTGGGCCGAGTCGCTGTGCACCCCGAGTGCGTGGGAATTTTGGGAAAGTCGTGGGTTAATAACTGGAGCTGCGGTTTCACAGTTTCCCGGCGGTTATGCAACGACAATTGTTCGATAAGGAAATTATCAACAACGACGCATAAATCAAAGAAATTTGAACTTGACGACCAGCATTCGAGATACACTCGGCAAAAGCGTGTACATTCACTTATAGAAAAGAATTACATCGAAAAACAACTAACAAATTGAATAACGATTTTTATAATGCTTGTCTTTTGACGCAGCACTTTCGATGGTGTAATTTTTGGGGAATGAAAAAACCAGTGAAAATGCACAACAGTTAAACAGAAAAAACTCCTAAAGCCCATTTGAAACAAGCCGCGAGGTGGGAACCTTGAGGTCCACACGATCAACTTCCCAGTAATATTTACATACATAGATATTAAAAATATTAAACACAAAAGTAATAACGGAAATTATGTTCCTTTAAATACTCATAACAGTGATTGCAAAGAGTTAATTTTCATTGTATCATTTTAGGAAGCGGAAGAGTAGATTGAATATTTAAGCTGATCAATCGGTTGTGGGGGGGAGGGGCAGGTTACAAAGCCTTTTTTATGTTATTTGTTATTTTCATATCGTCGCTTGAAAGACGAAAGGGTGCTAGCGAAAATGAATGCAGTTTTTTTTATTACGCCGACTAAAGAGATTTTGTCGCGTGTTGACCATTTTGGACAGTTGCGTTCTAAATTTCCATGATTTTACATCAATGAGACTGATAATTATTTCGTATTTTGCAGTTGGTCTTCAAAAAATTGAATATGCAGTCAATAAGAAAAAAATCCAAATTATGTATTTCTAAAATTTCCTACGGCATCTTGAATTGGAGCCAAACCTCTAAAGGCTACCTCATGACCATCACCAGATTAGTAACCAAGGCCACGGGCGTGGCGAGCTTCATGAATTTGGGGGTGATAAATGTTGAAAATGCCGACTTTCCCAAAAAATGTTCGTTCATCGAGAAACACCATTTTGGGGATTTAGGATCTGGGGGTTAAGAATCCCAGGGAATTAAGGATCCCGGGGGATTTAGGATCTGGGGATTTAGAATCTGGGGATTGAGGATCCCGAGGGATTTAGAATCACGGGGGATTTAGAATCCCGGGGGATTTAATGTCTCGGGGATTTAGAATCCCAAGGGATTTAGAGTCTGGAGGATTTAGGATCCCGGGGGATTTAATGTCTCGGGGATTTAGGATTTGGGGGATTTACGATCTGGGTGATTTAGGATCTGGGGGGTTTAGAATCCCGGGGGATTTAGAGTCTGGGGGATTTATGGTCTTGGAGATTTAGAGTCTGGGGGTTTTAGGATCCCGGGGGATTTAGTGTCTCGGGGATTTAGGAGCTGGGGGATTTACGATTTGGAGGATTAAGGGTCTGGGGGATTTAGGGTCTGGGGGATTTAGGGTCTGGGGGATTCAGGGTCTGGGGGATTTGGGGTCCCAGGGATTTAGAATCTGGGGGATGTAGAATCTGGGGGAATTAGGATCTGGGGGATTTAGAATCCGGGGGGTTTAGACTCTGGGGGATTTAGAATCCCGGGGAATTTAGGATCACGGGGGGATTCAGGATCTGGGGGATTTAGAATCTGGGGGATTTAGGATCCCGAGGGAGTTAGAATCACGGGGGATTTAGAATCCAGGGGGATTTAGGATCTGGGGGATTTAGGATCCTGGGGGGTTTAGTGTCTCGGAGATTTAGGATCTGGGGGATTTACGATCTGAGGGATTTAGGATCTTAGGGATTTAGAATCCTGGGGGATTTAGAGTCTGGGGGATTTAGGGTGTGGGGGATTTAGGATCTGGGGGATTTAGAATCCCGGAGACGGAATCCAGGGGGAATTAGAATCCCGGGGGATTTAGGAGCTGGGGATTTAGAATCCCGGGGGAGTTAGAGTCTGGGGGATTTAGGGTCTGGGGGATTTAGCATCTGGGGGATTTGGGGTCCCAGGGATTTAGAATCTGGGGGATGTAGAATCTGGGGGATGTAGAATCTGGGGGAATTAGGATCTGGGGTATTTAGAATCCCGGGGGGTTTAGAGTCTGAGGGATTTCAAGTCTGGAGGATTTAGGATCTGGGGGATTTCGAGTCTGGGGATATTGAACTTTTGAAGCTGATTGCCTCTCGAACTTAACTTGGAAACAGCCCAGCGATCAAGCCGTTGTCATCTCTTCCAGGTGTAGAGGGTAAATTGGGTGTAGGATTCACGGAACTTGGCGTCCCTGTGCCTGGGAATACTCCTGCTAAGAGACTACTTACATCTGTTGTTGGACGATCAGTTGACTGGGAAAGTGGAGGCCCACTGTTGACAAAGCCGTTTTCCTGGCAGCTTTGCAGGGTACTTTGAGGAAAATTGTTTTGGTTGATGTTCCCAGATATTAGTCAAGAGGGCGCTGAGATTGTCGTTCCACTCGAAGTTTTAGGGTCTGGGGTATTTAGAATCCCGGGGAATTTAGAATCCCGGGGGATTTAGAATCTGGAGGATTTAGAATCCCGGGGGACGGAGAGTCTGGAGGATTTATGGTCTGGGGTATTTAGGATCTGGGGATTTAGAATCCCGGGGGATTTAGGATACCGGGGAATTTAGGATTCCGGGGGATTTAGGTTTTGGGGGATGTAGAATCTGGTGGATTTAGGATCCCGAAGGATTTAGAATCCCGGGGAAATTAGAATCCGGGTGATTTAGAGTCTGGGGGATTTAGAATTCCGGGGGATTTAGGAGTCCGGGGGATTTAGAGTCTAGTGGGATTTAGAGTGTGGGGGATTTAGGGTCTGGGTATTTAGGATCCCGGGGGATTTAAGATCTGGGGTATTTAGGAGCCCGGGGGATTTAGAGTCTGGCGGACTTAGGATCTGGGGGATTTAGGATACCGAGGGATTTAGGATATGGGGGATTTAGAATCCCGGGGGACATAGGAGCTAGGGGACTTAGGAGCTGGAGGATTTAGGGTCTGGGGTATTTAGGATCCCGAGGGATTTAGGATCCCGGGGATTTAGAGTCTGGGGGATTTAGGATCCCGGGGGATCTAGGATCCCGGGGGATCTAGGATCCCGGGGGATTTAGGATCCCGGGGGATTTAGAATCCCGGGGGATTTAGAATCCTGGGGGATTTAGGATACCGAGGGATTTAGCATCCCGGGGGATTTAAGATCTGGGAGATTTAGGATCTGGGGGACTTAGAATCTGGGGGATCTAGTCTGACATGTTATCATAGGTATTTTCTATAATTCATAAGCATTAAAAGAATTGACCGCCGGCAGGGGCGTGGCGAGTTTCATGAATTTGAGGGGTGATAAATGTTGAAAATGCCGACTTGATTAGAAAAATTTGCCGACTGTACGCATTTGTTTCACCTACACATAATGTATGTGTACATATTATATTTATATATATGGATATATATATATATATATATATATATATATATATATATATATATATATATATATATATATATATATATATATATATATGTGTGTGTGTGTGTGTGTATATAAAAATTTATAATTACTGTTAGGTGGTTTACATGCAAGAACAATAACACAGTTTTGTAGTATTTTTTATTGATCAAAATCAAGAATGACATAAGAGTCGAATTAAACTCTTCGGTGTTTCAGTTGAGACCAGGTTTGAACAATTTCGGTAGCATTAATTTTTTCCACAATATCCTTCACAGAAAAAAGTAACATGAGAGAATCTAAACGTTCATCGCCCATCGTCGTTCGAAGGGAATTCATGATCAATTTCAATTTACTGAAATATCTTTCACTTAATACCGAAGAAACAGGTGAAGTTAGCACAAATCGGACACTTTGATAGGCCCACGTCAAAATTTTACGTAAATTGTATGCTTGCATGCTTGTATATCAGCAAAATTTTCACATTCGCGACACGATTCAAGAAGCGTCTGTATTTCTATCTGAATGCATTCGGGTTCTTGCTTAAAGGCTTCGGGTTGAAATCCATCAATGAAGTTCATCGTCTCAATAGTACAGTTTTTCTATTGTCAGGAATTTTGAAAATTTTCTGGATTGGTCCGAATTTTGAGAAAGATTGTTCCAAATTTTTTCGAACACTTCGTAAATACATCGAATACGAGATATTGCTGGCCGACTTCATTACTCGTACTCTTTTGCTCATGTGCACGAATATTTAAGCGCGCGTTGATTTAAATTCAAGTTCGACAAATACAGTTATTTGCATATAATTTTTTACAATTTG
The DNA here is from genome assembly GCA_963942545.1 of Oxycera nigricornis. Lineage (NCBI taxonomy): Eukaryota > Metazoa > Arthropoda > Insecta > Diptera > Stratiomyidae > Oxycera > Oxycera nigricornis. Next base: position 99,899,577 of record OZ012659.1, read on the forward strand.
ACAATGATTTTCATTCGGAAATAGACAAAATCGAAGAATTATTTTTTGCGCGACTAGCCGACTTTACAATCAAATTTCTTGAATATGCCAACTTCGGCACGAAAATGCCGACTCGCTGCAAAATTTTAGATGGGGGTCACACCCCCGCCTCGCTACGTCCCTGACCAAGGCGTATAAGACCATTTACAACCTCCCTATGTCAACTCCAACGAGCGAAGTTTACAAAACAGCCCAAGAAGTGAATTTGCAAGGCATTATTTCTATGGAAAGAGCTAAATTCATACATAAAAATTTACACCGTAATGAGTACACCACTATGAAATTAGATGGAATTGAGGGGAAAAACACTAACAGAATGAGAAACATGAATAATATTGCTATAGCACGTGCCAGAACCAATCGGCTAAAAAAAGACCCCTTCAACAAAGCAGCTAACTTTTACAATACTCTACCGGACAAAATTAAAAACATAGTGAACTCAATTTCCTTTAAAACGACACTAAAAAAATTCCTCCTTCAGGACCAACATTCGAAGTAAGTTACAAGTACAATCAGCTCCACTAAACTCCAAACCAAACATGTAATAAACAGGAAATAATTCAAAAACATATAGTCTGAACTATTAATCTAACTAAAGGGACACTAAAACTTACAGATTTGGTACTATCCCTTATACCGATTCTTATCGTCTGGGAAGTACTATGTCCTAAAATTTTAAATTCGGAAAATTACTAAATTTTGATGGAGAGAGTGATTGAAGCAAACGGAAGTTGTTTTAGTCGGTAGAAATCCGGCATGCCGAGAGGTAGGAGCTGATCGGTATCTTTTGAAGATTTCCACGTCCCAACGTTGAAAAAAATAATCGGTTTATTTGCATGTAAAAAATAAAAATTATTACAAACGATTAGGGGACACCCATATATTACGTAACGAAATTTTTAGAGTATTTTAACTCCTCCATCCCCCAATGTAACACTTAGTAATATTTTCAAGGACCCCCTCTTCCTCTATGTTATGTAACAAATTTATTGTACCTTCCTCATTTCAGTCACAAACTATTAAAATCCTTAATTTTGTGTGGCATATAAATTTGAAATTTTAGTTTATCATTTACTGTTACAAATTTTTTTAAATTTTGTTCGTGATAATTTCCAAGACCCCTCTATGTAACACTAAGTAACATTTTCAAATACACCCCATCTCCCTGGCGCGTTACGTAATATATGGCTGGCTCCTTATGGAGAAAGTAGTTGAAATCTTACGAACACTAAAGTCCAAAACTACTAAAAACTACAATTTTTTATTTATTTTTTACCATTATAAACGTTGATTTGATTTGACTGAAATTTTTTTTCAAAACTTCAGCAGTTTTTTCAATAAAAAAAGCATGGTACTGTGAAAACTATTAAAAATTTGCTCAAATTATTCAAACATTAATCAACTTTGATTGACAAAACAACATTGTCTTCAGAATAAGTGATATCAGGTGATATCATTCGTATGAAGTCTATTTGCATGGTGATTTCTAATGATTTTTAATTTTTTATTTAATTTTAGTTTTTGTAGTCATGAATAAAGTTTTGCTGTTTTTTACAAAAGCTGTTAAGAGTTTATAAATTTTGTAAACATTGATTACTGTGTGGTGCAAATGAAGTTAAAAAATTATTTTTTATGAATAAAACCCCGATTTTTTGCACTTTTTTTTATAAAATCAAAAAACGGCTACAACAATTTTTTTAAAAATGTGAAAGAATCGCACAAATGTTAATACGCGTCGATTGACCTCTTAACGATGCAAATTTTTCATTTGGTTCGCGAGTGCATTACACAAATGACCTTGAAAGAGTCAAAAAAAAAAACCAACCGAAGTTTCCCAAAAATTGCATGGATACATTTTTATTTGATTCAGCCAAAAACGTTTATACTTATAAGATGAAGACTATTGGGGACATGTTTACTATTTGTATGAACATTAAATTGAAGTGTGCGTTTATGCGAAATATGATAGTGAAGATGAAAATATTTGAAATTGGGATTAATGTAGATACAGGAATTGAAAATTAACAAAATAACAAGTCAAACTGTTTGAAATTGCTTACTGAAAATGCACGTCGCTGTGGAAATGCAGATTTGTTGTTGAACAACAAAAATATGTGTAAAAAAAGTCTACGTTCGCTGCTAGTTTCAAAGCTGTTAGTTTGCACAAGTAAGGTACGATGAAATAAAATATGTGAAAATTAATGTTACGTATGAAAAACAAACAATCGATAACAATTATACAACACATCAGTGATATAGTCATCAAAACAAAGTTCTATGATAAGGATTTGCGCATAAATTATCTGTTTAAGTACGTCATTGTTCAAATCGGGTTTGCCGTCGTTGAGGTTGCAGTTTTACTGCTTTTTCTCGTTTATCTATCTCCGTAGATAGGCGCCATTGTAACACATGATGCCAATAAACTTCTATTGTTGAAGTTAATACGTGCACTCTCAGCCGTAAGAAAAACACATTTACCTGTTTGATCATAATAGAATCTAAATTCTATTTGATTTCCGCGCAGCTATGAAATACAAAAGCCCCCAACAATACACAACTTAATTAACTATGAAGCGGGAGTTGTAGACAAAACGAAATTCGGATATTGTTAAGTGATTAATTTCAACCAAGTTCTTTGACCCAGTTCTTTATACAATTCAGATGCAAGATTTAAAATATTTCCATTATTTCTTGAGTACCGTAAAAAAATTGTTGGGGGGTTTCTTGACCTGTCCGCTGATTGCAGTAATTACTTTTCGGGAACAATCGAAGTTGTCGACGCTTGACCTCATATGCAGCAGTTCAGTGGTCTGAATACCAACCGCCAACACGTTCAAACTGTTGTGTTGACTTAATGAAAAAGAAATCGTCTGTTAATGATCGGTTAGCTGCGATTTTGCTAATCCAGTTGCAGCAAACGATTTAGAAGAGATCCATCCAACAACACAAATATCGTTTAAAAACATTAAGTTGTGATTAATATAGATGCATTTTCTGAACATGGAAACATTCACTTCTATCAAGATTTGAAGAAACAACACTATGACGCCTCTTCAGTTTAAGACATCTTATGTTCTTGTGATAAGTAAAAAAGCATTTAATCAATCATATTAAGATCTAAATCTTTCTGTTTTTTTCGAGACCCAGTAAAATGGAGTCACTTATTTGGCAGAAACAGCTCTTTCCCCCATTTTTGCAATAAAATAATTATCTATACACTTTACTTTATTTCCCTTAAAATTGTAATATCGTTTAGTTTCAATGTATTTTCCACCGCAAGACTTATTCAAACAAAGACTTGCGAAATCGCCTTTCTCCACAAAACTCAAGAATATTTTGTTTTTTAAACAAAACTTTTATCAATGTTAATCTCAATTATTAAAACTATTAACTAATCTTAACCTGTCTATATTTTTTATATTATTTTTTAAAAAAATAACCTGACTTGTGTTTTATTTATTTTACCTACATTGAATTTAATAAGCATATCGGTATCGGTATCGCCGATATTTCTATAAGAGTATCGGTATCAATATCGTATCGGCAAAAAGGCGTATCGGAGCATCCCTAGAAAAAATGCACTACTACTTCGTGTCATATTACAAAAGTGTGAAAGACAAAAGATTATATAAAAAGCATGCGGAATAGTAGCTGTTGGCTATATGCGAACATTATCAATACCACACCTCGGAAAAGTCACAGTTTGCCAAAGTCTATAATTGAAAAACCTGATAACCAGTCCTTCATGAAATGAAATGTACAAAAAATAATTTGTGTTGACATGGTTTCAAAGTACTCAAATCAGATAAAAACTGGAAATGAAAATCAAAAAGGGTTTTTAAATTGTTGAAAGTAACTACACCATGAAAAATATACTGAGTGTGTTCCAAAGAGTTGCTCCATAATAGTGTAAAGAATACACAGGGGCGTAGCGAGGCGGGGGTGTGGCGAGTCGGCATTTTCGTGCCGAAGTTGGCATATTCAAGAAATTTGATTGTAAAGTCGGACAGTCGGCAAATTTTTCTAATCAAGTCGGCATTTTCAACATTTATCACCCCCCCCCCCCCCAAATTCATGAAGCTCGCCACGCCCCTGAGAATACAAAATATAGCAAATAAGTGGCACCTACAGTGGTGGTCACGTAAATAGAACACTATCCTCGCAGGCTGTTCAATTTAAATTTCCTGTAAACAAGCAGCCAGGAATCGAATGTTTACATTTCTTATCGCATGCTCACATATGTTAGAACTAATTTTGAGCATCGTCATAAAATACGCAATGCATCTTCCCATTGCATTGCGTCTTTCAGTGTAAAAGGAAGTGTTCTAAATAGTACACGCTTAGTTTTAGTGAGTCGAAGTGAATTTTCTTCGCTATTAACAAATTTATTTGAAAGTAAGTACAGTTAACATTAGTTTTGAAGACAGTTAAATATAAAGAAATATTTTTCAAGATGGGAAGAAGGTCGCATTGCTCCGAAGAAAAGCGTGAGATCATCTGCAACATGAAAGACAGAGGTTCAACAATTACGGAAATATCCAAGCACCTGCAGTGTTCAGGGATGGTAGTTTACAATGCTTTACGTCATAGGGACCTCTATGGCAAACAAACCGATAAGCTTCTGGAAAAACGCGCTGTGAAGTGATGAATCCAAGTTTTGCAGGTTCGGATCAGATGGGAAAAGGTATGTTTGGCGTCCACCTAACCAACAACACAATCCCAAATACACACAGAAAACTGTTAAACATGGTGGCGGAAATGTGATGGTGTGGGCTGCTTTTTCCTGGCATGGGGTGGGACCAATAATCAAGATAGACACGAAAATGGATCAACACGTCTACAAACGAATTCTTGAGAACCACATGATCCCATTTGCAGAAGAAAATATGCCACTGATATGGCGTTTTATGCACGACAATGATCCTAAGCACACTTCTCGTCTTGTGAAGGGTTACCTTAGTGATCAAAATGTCACCGTTTTACAATGGCCCGCCCAGTCTTCTGATCTAAATCCGATCGAGAACCTGTGGAATGATGTCGAAACTCACATCAACAGGGTGAAACCTGGAAATGCCGCTGAATTGTGGGACCAAATTCAGATCGCCTGGAGATCTATTCCTAACGCACGCTGTCAAACTTTAGTGAAGAGTCTACCAAGGCGATGGTCAGTTGTGCTTAAGAACAAAGAATTTCCAACAAAATATTAATTTATACGGTTGCTTAAAAATATTTTTTTATAACTTTACTGCAATGCAAATTGATGTACTATTTATGTGGCCACGCATATTTTAATTAGTGTGTTTATATTTTATGTTTTTTTATTTTACTTACAAACAAATGCAGTCATCATTTCACATTTTAAATAAGCGTTTATAGTTTTAATAAATAATACAAAAGTACAAAATCAGTTGTTTCATTAAAAACTGAAAATAATGCCCTTTTATTGATAGAACTGCAAGTGTTCCAGTTAGGTGTCTGTCTATGAGGTTGTGAAGTGAATCAATTTTCTCATGGATCAGAGATTTAAAGTAGGTACTACTTCTGATAGAAATATCTAGTACTTTCCCTTACACAGATATTCATCGTCTAGGAGGCACTAAGTAAAAAAAACAGAAAAACCATTGCACTCGGACTATGCAAGAAAAAAATCATGGAGATAATGGTTTGGAAATGGTGAAGGCGGTTTTAGTTGGTAAAAATAAGACAACAGGAGTTGCTTGGTATCTTTTGAAAAATTTCACCGCCCTTAATTGAAATATAAATCCTAAAATTTCTGAGACTTTTTGCATTTTTCCATCATAACCGAAATAACTAGTCAAAACACATACGATCTATCACACTATCAATTTTTTTTGACCAGTATTTAGATTTTGATTCAATTCCCAAAGTCATTTAACATCTACTGATATTTCAATCACCACGACAGTGAGTTCATCCGTCACCAAGTCATTGGACTACTCACGCTTGTTTAGGGTCATTGAAACATTCGCAAAATTGTTGCAAGCTGGATTTCTTCAATGACAAAATTTCTGGTGCAGTTTTGTTGAATAGTTTCTGCGCAGAATCCAGAAAAGATCAAGTCCAGCGAAAACCAGTTGAATGCATTTCCTAAGTCTGTTGAAGAGATTTTAGATCGCTCACCGCAAATTATGGTTCAAGCTTGCTTAAGTCCATACAACATTTTTGGCATAGTGCCTATTCATTTTGATTATCTTTACGATACGTTTATACAAGGTCAAACTCTTACTGGCATAAGCCCCACATCTTGACCTCAAACAGTCGGGAAGACCCTCGCATATGCAACTCCCAAGTTGAGCTGTTCTTAATAACCCGGAAATCCACAGTCCGTTAATCATTTCACCTCAGCGATTACAATGGCCCGTGTCCGCTGACGAAATTTATTTGCCTTGCTGGATTGCGGCTTGACAATTATTGTTGTGGCGGCAGCGCGGACTTTCCTCCAAGGTGAGGTTGCATTTAATGTGGTCGGAGTGCGCTGTGTCATGGACTCTTTGAGATGCCAACGTACGAGTATCTATCTATACATTGTTCACATATGCACGCCTCAGCACGTCATATGGTCCAGCCACGATCGATGACTTTCCGCCCCTTGATTACGCTGGAACCGGACTGCGCACGCGGTCATGAACCCCCCGCTATCCACGATGGATGCGACCATCGAAACTGCATGCTGACCAAAATCGCGGCACATCCTACGGCTAAATGATGGATTGTCTTCAATTCAAACTTTCCGGTTGATCTTCGAATACGAAACTCAATTCCAATTGCAAGACATCGAGGTATCGACAATTCATTGCGCTGGATCATATTGATTTTCCTAAGACAAAATGTTGTCTGGCTGTGCAACAATAAAGGCGTTAATACAATGCGTTTTGAATCAGATATTCTCTTATCGGAAAATATAAACTTAACACGGCTATTAATCGCTTGCCCCATCACCAAATTGTTACTACGAAGGCTACTGACTCTTTTGGTATGACCCCTTCGAACGCGCATTCATTAGCTTGTGTAATATCAGTTTAAGTACGTGATTAAAATGGTCTTTTTACATCGAGGTATACCTTTGCCACCTGAAATAATCCTATTAAACATCTTTGTCTTAAGATTTCCTCTTTGAGAGAAACATTTCTGTTACCTTGGATGTATCGCTCGAAGCCTCAAGTGAATGTCCCTAAAATAACTGCCCAAACATTAGAAAGAATTATAGCCTAATGATGGATGGTCATGTATTCTTTAGGAGTTCATATCCTAACTCACTTCACTTATTTACGTATACGAGATACGCAGTCAACCACAATATCAATGCATTCCTTCATTTCGTCACACTAAACAATGTTTACAAGTGCTTCAACAGGCTGCAGGATTGAACATTGTGCAACTCCCTAGAATATGTATTTACTACACTGCCTCGTGGAGTATTTTTGGTACAACTTTACAGCCCTTAGAGTGCATCTACATTCAGTCACAGTCTTGACTATCAAATGGTGTCCAAGAAAATCCACTGTTTATTACATGTGGGATTTCTAAAAAGGATTAATAGAGTTCCAATTGATGTGGAGACTAAAAGTGTAAAATCATGCACGCTACTGTTAATTTTTAGATTGCCAAGAGCTTCTTTTGAAGTGAATCGGAACTTCGAGCCTGCCTAAATTCTCCGTTACTGCTATACCAGCTTGAAACCTGGCTTTTTGAAGTGGTCTCCACACCAAATTTTGGCAAAAACAATACCATATGTTCTGAATTTCACAAATAAATTTCAAAAATGTAACAGTGAAAGTTTGCAGCAATTAACAAAGAAGTTCGAAAGATGCCAGAGATACATAGTATGATGAATAAACGGACAATTTTCATATGCTGAAAAATAACGCCACCGAATGAGTTATAAAATATTTGCTGAAACTCGTTAAAAATTTAATGCGAATGTTTTGTATTTTTGGCGGAAAAACAATAGATTACCATATTTTAGAATTGGCAAGTAATTTCAACATTGCTATGGAGAATCTTGCAATAAGTGCCCACAGCAAAATTATCATTGAACTATGTACATTGTTTCCATCATGGTTTCAAGTCAGTCATCCCAAGCAGGAATGACAGGGCAAAAGAAAGGAGTGGGATGCAGGAATCGGTCAACATTTATGCTGATAGTTTCAAAATGGATGGAAAAGTTGACTATGGTGTTTTCTCAGAACAGCTAGGCCTGAAACTATTCTTCCGACTTCCAGACCACTACAGTGTTTTTTAAGCAGATGTCATTGCAATATACAAGACAGTAGACTGCTTCAGAAACCAGAATATTTCCATAAGAAGCCTAAATATTTTTCCTGACAGTCAAGCTGCTATCCAAGCACTATCCAACGTGTACATCCCTATCCATAACTGCAATGAAATGTCGTACACAACTGAAAGTGATGGCGCTTCACTGTGAAGTGACCCTACACTGGGTACCGCGACATAGTGATATACCAGGAAATTGCGAAGCAGATGTACTAGCGAGAGCTGACACTGAGCTCTAGGAGTATACACTTACACCTTAAGTCGGCCAACCTCTAGCTTTCATAAAGCTAAGATTTAATCAGCATTACATGGAGGCTGCAAATAGTACCTGGCTGCTGGAGCTAACCTGCAGGACAACCAGACAAACTTGGAACGCACTGAATCCCAGACGCACCAAGCAGCTTCTTAACACGAGTGGTGAAACCTTGAGTTCTATCGTATCCGTACTGACGCGGCATTGTCGAATTGGCAGACATGCAGAAAGATTAGGCGTTCCCTTCAACGAATTCTGCCGAAGTTGCAGATCGGAGGAAGAAGAAGAAGAAGAAACAATCCAACATTTTCTGTGAAAATACCCAGCACTATCCACTCATGCAAACTTTAGGCGCATCCTTCGTGGACAGCCTCATGGCAGTAGTTAAGTTAAACTTTAGCTATAGCCAGCTTCATGCTAGAATCTAATTAGTTCTTATCACCCAGCAACTAGATTATAGCACCGTCTCAATCTTCTGTGGCATCAGAATAGGTCCATTGTGGCCTAAGTGAGCCATATTTTAATAAAGAGGGCAGCCATTTCAACTAACCAACCAACTATGTACCTTGTTTCAATGAAATCCTTTTCTAGTGTATCAATTGTTTTGGATGCCACGTTAAGGACACGAAATACTGCTTTTTTGAAATGCTCTGCACTTTAAGCCTAGAAGCCTTCTATGAATACGGAGTGTGTAGTCTCACCCGGCGCTCACTCTAAAAGAGGCGTGGGATAATTTATGTTTTGGGCATCAATCACTTGTGCGTCGCAAATACCAGGGCAAGCGAAAATAGATTCGGAACCAACACTTGATAAATAAATTCTCCCGAAGGACTCTGCAGGCAACTGACGCAAATACGAATAAACTGCCACGATCGGTGAGAAATGGTAAGAAAGTTTTACATTTTTCGAGATAAATCATGGTTGTCTGAGTTGTTGGCTGAGTACTTTGCCTTCCTGTTTTTTTATGCAAACACTGCCTGTTTTAAGGTCTCTTTTTTATGTTGACGATCATCCATTATTAGAATACATATGTATAATGTTATTTTATGCGGCCTTTGTTTTTCAAACACAACACTGATGACTGAACATTTTTCAAAATTTTCACGCACTTAACAAAGGATCTTGATTCATCGATGTTCACTTTCTAAATTATCCACCAGCCCTCTCATTGTATTGTTTTCGGCATCATCTTTTAACATTTTCGATCCCTAGTTGCTGTTCTCTCTAATATTTAACGTGATTAAGATTTTTTTTAATTTTTTTAGGATTTTTTATTTTTATTTTATTTTAGTAAAATAATTTTCACGAAGAACTTTCTAGTAGTATTTATTTAAGAAAAAAATATGTTTTTTTCTGATAGCGGCCTGAACTCACTATTACTTAGAACTATCAGACAGCGTGAAACACTAAAACTTGCAACTATGTCCTAAACAGTTTCTTGTTTTTAGAGAATAAAAATATGTACTCAGTCTTACTTCATTTCAATTTTGTATCTTTGAGTGCCTGTATTAAAAACATGAACGTGTGATAATCATAATTAAAAAAGAAGTCACTACTTATTTTTTTGGCTACCAACGCTATGGAAAACGTTATGCAAATATAGAATAATTAAATTCTCGTCAGAAAATTATGGCCACTCATGACTTTCAAACTATTTCCTACTTAATTATCATATTTATTTCAATATCAGCACAATTTAAGAAGACTGCGATGTGTTTTACCGATGGAATCAAATTGAAAAAAAACTTGTTTGCTTCCATCATTTCATCACTGACTGTGTGCACTAATATCTGTATGTGAATTGGTATATGCGGTGCTGATAATTTGCCTTAATGACAGAAAAATAGTTTAAGGCATTATGAAAAAACTTTAAACACAAAAATACCCACCTTTCGATTGTGACGTGAGAGCCACAAGATTTCAGCCAGTCCGGCAATGAACTCTGACGCAAGGGCTAGTTGGGCTATTGACACCTAGAATATGCAGTAAGTGGTAAATAGGGGCCGTAAGTACAGCAAAATAAACTGATCGTGCTGTGCATCATGCGTTCATATTGCACTACAAGATACATACTACGCTTCATTAGTACTAACAAGATCTCATTTCCCGACACTATTAGATCTAATTAAGTGTCGGGGTTGATTATTATTGGAGCTAATAACCTTCAGCAGACATTCGCTCGAACCTAGCTGAAGATAAGATCTTCAAATTGAGATCCGTTGCTTCATACTAGTTTAGTTACAGACAATCACATGTGGATAGCTATATATTCCAGTTGTATGGATTCTAGTTTGAAACAAATGGAAACATCATGCAGAAATTTTTATTTTATTTCAGTTACTGAAATTTTCATTTGCTAGCTATTTTATTAACTTCCCAGTATATGGGAAGTTCTTGTAATCGCCTCGAAAATCGAAATTGAAATTTTCAACATTTCTTTACGTTTTGAGGTGTATAGAGTATATATTAAGTGTTTTTAGAAAGGGAGATGTATGTGTGTGTGTATGTACGTACGTACTTATGTACGTACGTACTTATGTACGTTCGTGGACACTTTTTTCTACGAGCATAACTCACGTAAACAAAGTCCTATTGACTTCCTTAATGTGTCAATCGAAGCGTCTTTGCAATCTTGCTGATTAGTTTTTGGGACACTTCGGTCGGGGGGTTTGCTGTTTTGCCCGTTTGAAGGTCATTTCTATCATGCGTTTTATCTCGCGAACCCAACGTACGTTTTCCTTGAACAAGGTGTCAATCGACGCGTATTAACATTTACGTAATTCTATCAAGTTTCTAAAAAAAATCTTTTGAGCCGTTTTAAAATTTTTTGAAAAAAGGGGCAAAAAATTGGTTTTTTTTTTCAAAAACAATAAATTTTTAACCATATTTTCAAGTCCAAGTAATCAATGTTTATATAATTTGTATACTCCAAAAATTTTTTTAAAAAATTTCATCAACTTTTTTTTCCCATGATTACAAAAAAAAAATCAAATAAAAAATCAAAAATCAATAACAATCATCATGATCTTCAAGTTCATTTCTGTCATGCGTTATATCTTGCGAACCAAACATACGATTTGCATAGTTTAGGTGTGAATGAACGCATATTAAGATTATTGTGAATCTGTCGAATTTTTTAAAAAATCGTTGGAGACGTTTTTTTAACTTAAGAAAAAATGTGCAAAACATTAGGTTTTTTCAGAAACAATAAATTTTTAACCTGATTTGCGAAATATAGTAATCAAAGTTTATAAAATTTATATACTCCAAGTTTGTAGAAACATCATCAAAATTTTTTCTCATGATTAGGTAAAAAATTAAATTAAAAATAAAAAATCATTAAAGATCATCATGATTTTCAAGGTCATTTTTATCATTCACTATATCTCACGAACCAGATATAGTATTTGCATCATTATGGTGTCAGTTGACGTGTATTAACATATTTCTGAAGTTTTTGACATTATAAAAATTCGTTTCAGCCGTTTTTTTAATTGAATAGAAGAAAATGCGAAAAATTATGGTTTTTTTCATAAATTTTTTTTTTCAATTTGATTTGCACAGCACAGTGATACCAGTTTATAAAATTTATACATTCTTATCAGTTTTTGAAGAGAAACCAGCAAAATTTTCTTCCATGATTATGAAAAAACTAAATAAAAAATAAAAAATCATTCAAAGTTACCATGTAAAGAGGGTTCATACGAATGATAATACGTTATATCTTTTATTTCAAGGAAATTGTTGTAAATTCAATCAAAGGTTTAAAATATTTGCATAATTTGAGTAGATTGTTAAAAATTTTTAATACTCTTTTAATTAAAAAAACTGCTTAAATTTTGAAAACCAACAAAATTTCAATCAAATTTGCAATTGCGGTAATCAACGGTTTGAATGGTAAAATGTTTTGTAGTCAATATTTTGCAAGATCATATGCTTTGAAAAGCTTTCATCGAATAAAAAATTGTAGTTTTGAGAAGATTCATTCTTTAGTAATCGTAAGATTTCAATAGCCATCATCATTTGTAATACATTTTACTTTTTACATGCAATTGAACCTATTTTTGACTGCATATACAAAATTTTCCAAGACCAAAAAGGGCCCCACCGATTGATCCGCGTGAATATTCAATATGTCCTCATCGACAAAAAACCTTACGTAATCAATGGACCCTCCCGTAGATGATATGATTCATATTAACTCATTCCTGTTACTGCTATGAATACGTCTCATTGTTATTACTTAAAGTAGTATTATTTTCAAAATTATTATTGTGTTTAATATTTTTAATGTTTATCTAGATATTACTGGGAAGTTGACGGTGTGGACCTTAAGGTTTGCACCTCGCGGCTTGTTTTATTTGGAAAAATTTATTCCGAGTTCAAAGTTTTAAAAGATTCCTATCGGATAAAAGTTAGCAAAAAGCTATTTTTAGGACGTTAAAACGAGTCAGTGAATGTTCCTAAATAATTAAGTGATGTCTACGAAACTCCACATAGAATTTCAAATTTAGAACCAAAATTTCAAGAACATCTTGCTACTTCCGCTACCTCATCGAGAATAAAACACTTATTCAATTCATTCATTAATTGTGCAGACTCTTTGGCAAACGAATCATCTCCGAGAAATGGGCCCGTGAACTGGTCGCCCAGATCATGTAATTTGGCTCTATTGGGCTCTTTTTTGTGATGGTACGATGATTTACTTGTCCATGCTGATAAATCAGCAACTACTGATGACTTGGAAGCCAACAGTCGACCCGTTATTGGCGAAATAAGACTATGCTGAAAAAGTGCAAAATTGAACCGAAAGGATGGCCTTCTGAAGACGCAGTTGCGGTGGTGATATGCCAGAAATTATTTTAAAAGACTAGATCTCATACAATTTGCAAACAAATAGCACCAAAAAATTATCCATTTGAAAAGTTTATTTAATTTTTTTTTGAGAAGTTCTACGCCCCTAAGAAGACAATTCCGTACCTTAGTAGTCTAATCAAATTTTCTTAATAAACTTAGACCGTGTGTACTTTATCTTTTATTTTGCCATGTCTTCTCTATGCAGCATCTTTACTTGGATTTTGTCCGTCTAATAGTAAATCTAGCCCAAAAATGAATGCAGAGAGCAATGTCTTAACGGCGGGGGGGGGGGGGGTAAAGTTTGTTTCGTCTAAAAAATATTTTTTTTCATGATTTTTCTTAGAAAAAGATATTACTGTAGGTTTATTTTACTTATTATTATATGAAAGTACAACATGTGAAGAATATTTAGGAAAATTTGTGTTCAAAAATAGAGAGAAATAACGGATTTATTGTAGATCTCCGCAAGCGGTGTGCGTTGACCAGCCTACAGCATCACTGGATCATTTGAAACCAAAAAAATCAAAATGCTTTCTTCAGTTTATTACTTTATCTCTCCAGTCTCGTCAAGTTTTTTTTAATTATTCAATTTTTTAATTTTTGGCACCATTTTGAAGCCAAAATAACGATTTTTGACGAAAAAAATCGACCTATTTGTTATTGTAAAACTGTTAGGAATTGATTTTTTTTTTAAATGTAAGATGTAAAGATGTATATATGCAAAATATGTGTACAAAATTTCAAAACGATCGGTTCAGTAGTTTTTTCTGTAGGCTGGTCACGGCTTTAAAAATTACATGTTTGGGAAAATCGATTTAGAGTTTTGTACACTGAAAAATGAAACATTTTGAGAAAAACTGGATTTTCTTATAAAATACGTACATGTCATCATCGATGTCGGGTCCATACAGTACATCACTATCATTCACGTTATCTAAGGCATCTTTTTGCTCCTGTCGATAAAAGTAATACAATAGAGACCGAAACAGTTGCCGCTCAGCAAAGGTAGCTAAAAGGCGCGCAAACCTAAGAGGTACTGTTATTCAACCTACTTTAACTTCGTTGGTTTTACTCCGAATGACCTACAAATTTAATACAATATTCTTCAGATGTTGTACTTTCAGAAACAAAAATGGAACAAGAAAAAAGTTGTCGAACCTTACCCCCCCCCCTAAGTGAAAAGTTCACCAGCTGTAACTTTTTTCTTTCATTCTCAACTGCTGGTCTCCATGGTGACCTACATATATCGTCGTCGTCAAAGCAGGACCTTGTAACTACAATTTTTGGTGAAAATATTTTTTGGTCAATTTTAATGTTTGCATTGCTTTTGAGAAGGTTTTTATTGCCTTCTGTAGCATTTACAAAGTCCTGCATTTGATAGAAAAATTAAGTTTAAACATATCCCAAAGAGTATTTGGCTATTTTTTTCTTCAAAGTTCAAACTTCAAAACTAATGACAAAAATTCAATTCAGTCCTTTCTATTATGATTTTGCGAATTGATGGGGTTTTGCTATTCAAACATCCAAAATAATAGGTTTCTATGAGTTTTTATTATAAAACATCTCATATTTTAAAATTGTATTTTAAATTTCGAAACTTTCACTGATTTATCCAAAACTCAGGTTTTAATGTTTTTCTGCTTTAATGAAGCCCTACAAACCTAGCTGTAGTTTAAATTAATAGTTTAATGAACTTCAAAACGTGATTCGATTAAGCATAAATTAGATTATCGTCAGGAAGAATTGTAAGACCTGATTTTATTATTAAATCTAATTGACAAAATATGTGATTCGCCTGTGCATAAATTGAAAATTAATTCACTTGAAAATCTAATTTCCTGAAAATATTCATAGCATATCCACGGTCTAAATTAATTTGTTTACGTCCCAACAATTATAATATATCAAACTAATTAATGTTTTCCTTAAGGGGTTGAAAATAAAGGATTGCTTCAAATAATTTGGTTATTTGATTTTCCGTACATTGTACATTGTTTTAAATTGATTTTTTGATACGGTGAGCTGAAAATTGCCAAGTTGCAAAAATATTTTATCATATTTGTAGCCTTTTGAACTTAAGGTGTTACATAGTTTAATAATAATTCAATAAAGAAAACAAGAACAATATTTTGCGTGAATTAAAAATATGGTGCAAAAGATTTTTTTGTCAATCTGAGAATTGTTATTAGTTGAATACTATCACTAAAGCTATTTGGCTATCATATATTGGTAATTTGAAAGAAAAAAAATGTTTGGCATGGTGACGAAAAATTACTCCTTCAGAAAAGGTTTTAATATTCTTTTTATCATTTAAATATTCCAAATTTCAATATTAAGAGCAGATGCATACAAATGATGTACTTACGTATACGTATACGTGGCACATTAAACAAAAAAAAACCAGAGCTAATAGTTTTAATTTTTTTTCATTTTGTTATGTCTCACTTAACACCATATTACCCTATTTTACATTCTTGTATTCTATTTAACACCGCATTAATCTATTTTTCAACCTATCATCTCAATTCCCAGATCTCTTATCTTTGAATGCTGTGATTTACGTTGAGGAAATTTGATCCGATCTCGCAAGACGAATTCTAATTGTAAACATGTGTGTCCGAGGACTGTAAATTGTAAACACATGTGTCTTGCGAGATGCTGACCATAGATTAAGGATTATGTAAAGTTTTGATATATATATGTAAATAGTTGATTTCGAAATAAAGTGTGACATAGTCAGTCACTTCTAGTGTGAATCTTGAGGAAGATAGTTTAATTCCTGAACGAGCCCACTCGATCTAACAATTTCAAGATTTATGTCGAAATTTTAGAGAAAAGGTTCTTATGAATCACAAGAAACTTTGAGATATCATTTCTTGCTCATTGATCAACATAAAAAATAACTTTTTGTTTTAAACATCGAGGAGACTGTACGAGGGGTGATCAAAAAGTAATGAGAATCACAATAAAAAACGGTGATGACAGTTACAAAAATAAATTATTTTTCTACATAGCCTCCTAACAAGGCAATACATTTAGTCCATCTTTTTTCTAAACCCAGGATTCCCTGACAAAAATTGTTTTGTCTTGACCCTCCCAAAACGTCTCAACAGCGGCCATCACTTCACTATTGTCTTCAAATTTCTTGCCTCGGAGGTGTTGCTTGAGACGAAGAAAGAGGTAAAAGTCACTGGGAGCTAGATATGGCGAATAGGGTGGGTGATCTAGCAGTTCGAATCCCGTTTCTTGAATGACAGCCATCGCAACTGCGGCTTTGTGAGCCAGAGCGTTGTCTTGGTGAAACAGCACTCCAGTTCGCAGTTTGCCACGTCTTTTTGCCTTAATGACTTCCCGCAATCTTCGTATTCTGTCCGCGTAGTAAGAGCCCGAAATAGTGGCTCCCTTTTTCAAATATTCCACCATAATTATTCCTTCGGCGTCCCAAAAAACTGACTCCATAACCTTTCCCCGAACTTGACACTTTGAACTTCTTCGGTGTTGGTGAGGAGGCTCGCTTCCAAGTCATCGATTGTTGTTTGGTTTCAGGATCAAAATGGTGGATCCAGGACTCGTCCATGGTCACGAAACGTGACAGAAATTTTTTCCGATCTGCTTGGAACTTTTGGAGATTCACCCTTGAAATATCGACTCGTTTTTTTAGTGCTCGTCGGTTAACATTCGTAGTACCCAACGCGCAGAGACCTTTTTCTTCTGCAATTCGTCCACAAGGATTGTTCGAACGCTACCGTATGAGATCCCCGTGACCTCAACTACATGTCTGACGGTCACTCTTCGATCTGCCAACACAACATCTTCGACTTTTTTGACGTTATCTTCAGTGTGGGACGTAGATGGGCGTCCTTCGCGGTGTTCATCTTCAGTGGATGTTCTTCCCAGCTTAAACTCCTTGGCCCAGCGTGCAACTGTGGAATACGGAGGAGCAAAGTTTCCCAATGTTTCCTCTAAGTCGCTGTGTATGTCTTTGGTAGACATTTTTTTCAAACAGAGGTACTTAATGACTGCTCTAATTTCGTTTTTCTCCATTTTGATGTTATCTCTTCGCCCGTTCGTATTCAACTGAATCTCCCCCCCCCCCGTGAATCGTAGTATATTTATATGATTTTTTCATCCTGACCTAGTGGGTTTATAAGCAAGCGAAAAAAATTTTTGTTGGTTTTTTATGCGGACTGGAAATAACCGTTTCTCACTACTTTTTGATCACGCCTCGTATGTCAAAAATAAGCTATGTGTTTGATTGATGTGTTTGTATTCAATTTATTTGATTACAGGGAATAGAACCACCAAATAGCAAATCATTTCATGAAACCCTGATATATTCAATTAATGGAAAGTATGAAATATTTTTCCTACATTAATGTACTTTATAAACTCGATTTGTTAAAAGCATCCTGTTGATTTACATTTTATAAAAAAAGGTTTTCCATTCATACGGCTTTCTCAAGCCATTCTAATTTTATAATTATCCATCAAGAACGTTGTTTCATGTATCTTTTGGCACAATTTGCTACATGGGTTTGTTGTATCAAAAACAAAACGATATGCGAAAGTCGTATATCATAAAATCATATTACATGTGTAGTCGTTCCCCATATTAGTCATCAAATTTGGCGGCTCTTCAAAGAACTTCTATCCGCACCTTCTTATTTATCCACTTAAGTTTAATTGCGACTAGAAATTGTACTCGGACGGGGTGTGATCTAAACAAAACATATAAATAATACATCTCAAAAGTTTTCAGCGAGCTTTGAAGGAAAAAGAAGAGTCTTTTTCAATGTCAGTTAAACTATTTTAGTCCAAATCGGATTGTCGTCTTATGGACCCATGTTCTAGTTAGGGTCAAACTTCGTAAATAATCACATGTTATTTTGTTATAAATTTACGAAAGTTTGCAATATGCATCCGTATCTGTTATCAAACTACATATGTAAAGTCGTAGCATTTTTCAGTACCAGCAGTTTTAAACGGAGCCAGTTTTAATGAATTGATAGGAAGATCTTCTCAGAATTGAATGCAGAGCTTTTTATCCCGAAAATTTATAACAATGTCTAGTCATAATGATACGATGATTTCCACTAAATTTTGCAAATTTATCGTTGGGGCGCTATCATGGCGGAATAGTTGTTAAGCAGGTTCGAATTAAAATCGCCTATTCTAAGAAAGGGTGATAAGATGCGGAATAAGAGATTCGAGGAAGAAATAGAGCTGAGATACATGCATAATGTGCTGTTAAACCGGTAGTTGTGTTGCAAACTGATTTACTTTAAGCTTTCAATATTATATATGTAAATTCCCACGACCTCGGTGCTAGAGTATCCTCCTGCTTTAAATACTTTAATTTCCTGAATCAATAATTTTCGTAGAAACCATTGGTTGCGATCGGTGTGTACTTAAACAGTTTTTATTTGTTTAAGTATTTATTTACTTAAAGTACAATGAAAGTACTCATTGCAAAAGATGTAAACATATTTTCAAAAATATAGATATCTTAAAATTTCACAAAAGAAGGAAAAAAAGATGAAGGTTTCGATTCAGATACCAAACTAGCTATGGAGAAATTTTGAGACTCTCATGTTTTAACGTGGAACCATGTTTGTGATATCGCAATACGTCATATTGTTGGTGTCCTTAGCGAATTCCGTGTAAGAAGGAGCTCATATTATTGTCCGTCGAGCTAACACTACTTCCTTACTTCCGAGGAATGGAGAAACTTTCAAAGGACAACCAAAGTAAAAGCAAGTACAAGAGATAGTATCAGATTATCATTCACTATAACTAATTACAAACAATTTCACAAAAAGATGGATGTGCAGTAAAGTGTCATATGAGAAAGAGTAACCTCTTTCTCATATGAGAAGTACGCAACACATACTTGTAGCTGATGTTATTAACTTCCCAGTTCCCTATGGGAAATTATTGTAATGGGGTCGATTTTGCGAATCCCAAATTTGGAAATATCTCACCGTTTTAAGGTCTCTAGAAACCAAATCCATCGTTTTTAGAGAGATGTCTGTGAGTTTGTATGTACGTATGTGTGTATGTACGTATGTGCGGATGTGTGTGTATGTGCGTTCGGAATTATTTTTCGTCTCGATTATCTCGAGAACCAAAGATCGGATTGACGTGGGACCGGTTTTAAACGACGCGTACTTACGTAACTTAAAACTGAATGACTTTTCAGCAAAATCGGTTGGGCCGTTTTTTATTTAGGATGAAAAATTGAAAAAAAGACTAAAAATTGCTTATTTTTAAACTGTTGATACGCACTATTAATTCGTGCAGATACCAAATACCTTCATAGTAATGTTGTTATTATTGTGCGTTTTAGCAAAATTGTGATCAAATTTGTAAAAAATGTTATTTAAAAAAAAAAATAAAGATTAATTTATTAAATTCGAAACTTATATTGTCAGGTTTGGGTGAATAGGAGTAGAGACGCTAATGCAGTTAATGATTGGATATTGTTATAAACAATTTAATATTGTTAATAACAATCAAATAATATTAGTTATAATTTGATATTGTATATATGAAGTCAATTATAATTATTCAGTAACGGTCAAACATTCTTAATAACGAATGATTATTGTAAATAATAATTAAATACCCTCAATAATAGTTGTGGATTCCGAAGGCGAAATGAAGAACGAGGTTGAGGACGAAAAGAAGGACAAGAAGGAAGACGAGGACGAGAAGGACGAGGTTGCCTAGGCTTTGGTAGAGGATGACCAGGTGGTGGAGACGTCTTTCTCTACCAAAGCTTTTATGGTTAGATAAAAAATTGATAAAAGTAATCAAAGTAATGATATTAATTTAGAATAATAATGTTTAATAATAGTAATTATTAATAATAGTAATTAATAATAAAAGCAAATTATAGCATTTTATTCACCCCACTGGGAAGTTAGTCGTGTGGGCCTCAAGGGTCGCACTTAGACCACATTTTTGTTTTTGCTACCCATGCTACTTTTAGTTCATGTTTCATCTTCTTAAGGCAAATTTTTATTTTCAAAACACAAATTTACGATTAGTGGATATTACATAGTCCCTAGTTAATATGTTGCATACTCCGTACGCTGCACGAATAGTGACGTATATGGGGGTTTAGGCCACGAGTGGTATACTGGATACTGTATATATAGTCAGGTCAATCTTGGCCTATAGTTTAGTGGAACGCATTGAGAAAGAAATGTAACATAGCTCAGCTACTTAAGTAGTCCATTCAAAGGGGGTTTCACCGTGCATTTTCGGCTTGCAAGCCGATTTCTATTGAAATATGTGGTCAGTTTAATGGTTAGCTTAAGCTCGTGTTTCTGGGGTCATACCTCGAATCCTCTTGACTCCATCTTGAAAACAAACAATTAATGTGGGACACCTCCATATTTCGGAGCTGATGACCACAAAAAAGTTTTATGTGATAAACGTACGTAGCATTGAATTTTTACCAAGTTATGCATATATATGTAATTCATGTGATATCAATAATAAAAAGTTACACGCCAAAATCAACTTCCAAAAAAGGGGATCATCTTGTGTGTTGCAAATGACTGGAATAAAATTGTCTAAAAGTTATCTGCGGATGTAATTTGCGGAAATGGAGCAAGCAAAGAAGTTGGGGCGCTCGAAAGATGATCCCACCTTTACAGCGTCGTTTTTGGCGTGTAATTTTTTTATTAATGACACCACATGAAAATAATATATGCACAACTTGCTGAAAATTCAATTCTACACAAGTCTACCACACACAACTTTCTTGTGGCAGCCACAGTTTCTGAGATATGGGGTTGTTTCAATTTTTCTTCTTTTCAACCTTCCCCAGAGGATTGGAGCTGCGACCCTAGAAACTTGAACTAAAGCTAACTATTGAACTAGCCACACATTGCATTAAAAATCAGCCTGCAAGCCCAAGATGCACGGTTGACGTCAAAATCCAGACCATTTTACTGGACTAGTGTGCTTGGAAACAACGGGTGCACTGTGCACCACTTACACATCTGCACTAGAAATTATCTTGAATTAATTGCCATTCGACCTACACTGTATAGATTTGGCTGGTCTCAACGGAGGAGGTTGCTAAAGGACCTTAACGGCACTCCATTATAGTGTCTATCATCTAAGCCTGTGTTCAAGGTACAGCAATGCTAGTCCATAACATGGACTATGTATGGCCAACATCAGACTTTGGCGCAAACTTCGTGACCGTTTTCCTCTCAAAGTTGGAAGAACAGCGAGCCACTGGACGGAGGAACTATTACAGTGCTGCAGCCGGAACATTTTCCGAGGACTGCGACCTGAGCAAATCGTGAGAGCTTCCCCAGTACTGCAAAATTGTGCAGAACTGAGATGATGGCAATCATGCAAGCTTCAGAGAAAGTCAGAAGGAGAGTCAATAAAGCACTTTCTTCGTGCAGAGTCAGTCAAAAAGCCATAAACAGCACTCTAAATCAGTTTTAGTGTCGTTCAAAGTAGTTGAGACCCTGAGGTCTAAACACTGAGGAGGATTTCCCTAGAGATCAACCTTACATTATGCTAGGTTCCTGGGCACTGTGAGGTGCAAGGTAATGTTAAAGCGGACTAGATTGCTAGGGAAGGATCCCGTGGCGTACACTCGTACGAGGCGGTGAGCATAAGAGTCTTGATGTAGGTACTAAAGCAGGATATGTAGGTATCGTCAGGGCTAACATTAAGACATGGAGACTTATGCGGCCTAAATAAGATATAAAACATAATCTTGGTCTGTTAGCTCTGAAAGGAGCTTCAGCGAGGAATATTTTTGGTTTATTGACTGGTCATGTTACTCTCGGTGAAGACGCAAAGTCAAACGGGTTCTTACAGAGGAGACAGTCTGTAGAGCACCTTCAGTGCAAATGTTCAATTGTAGTTGTTTGGAGACATAATCACCTAGGGATTTTTCACGTGTAGCTAATTGGGTTAGGGACCATTAGAATAGACCAACACTTGGATATCCTTAAGGAATTGGGATAATTCACAGAACAAATTAGAAGGTTTCCACGTTTACAGGGCACAATGGACCAATGGTCTAAGTAAAGCGGAAATCGTTTGGCTTATCACACTCATAGCCCAACCCAACCTATCGTACTATTCGAGCTTGTTGGTACTGAAATATTAAAAATGAGGTGAAAATCGATCCAAAAATATAAATTTAAAAAGTATAACAAACAAAGTCTTTTGGAATAGCTGTATTTAAATAGAAAGTATCAGAGACACATCATGCCATATCACAGTTAAAATCAGATTATTAAGATGAAAGCCTTAAGCTATTATTAAAGAAAACTAAATCCTCAAGATTGACTTTATGAAAATAATCAATCGATCAGTCTCAAAAAATTATCGACTAAATTCAATATTCTTCAGCTACTTTATTTCCTGATTGTAGGTCATAAGAATCTTTACGTGTATTTCCATTAATGACATGTTATAGGAACGCATACAATTATAAAACAGTAGTTTCATCTTTAAAGTTTGTTGTACTTTTGTGAAAAGTAAGATTGATTGAGGTTAAAAACTTTTCGTATTCTCTTGTCTAAAATTTAATCCTTAACTTGTTTTTGGCCTGAATCAAATAGGAGCTATTCTGCAAAATAAACTTTCAACCAGTTTATTTTCCTCTTCCTAAAAAATTTCCGTCGGCAATTGAAAGATTTTCATTGCTAAAGTTGAAGTATGTATTACAAAACTCTTGCAAGCTTTGTAAAGATACTTTATCAATAAGATTTATCACTTTTCAATAATCATAGCTGATGAAAAGTTGGAAATGATAAAAATTTTAATCGTGTATAATCGAGTATGTACCCATACTCAGATATTGTTCAAAGTGTTGTAAAGCGACACAATGCGGATGTGAAATCATGTATGTCGTAATATTATGGAGGTCAATATACACCGAAAAAATGATTGAATAGCTATTTGTCCCGAAATTATGCTCAAGTTTTTTCCTTCGCTTTTCTTTGAGTTTACGCTCAAAAGGCGGCCGAATTACCATTGGGGTCACTATGTTCGATTTATTAAGAGTCATCGAATCACATCCAATAAAAGCCAGTGACTCGACACTTTACGAGCCTTCATTATCGCGTCAAGTTAGTGTTGATTCGTTCGGTTGTTTCTGCCTTTTGAACTAAGGCTATTAATTCAACAACAAATCTAATCAAATCGAAATTTTCTATCTAATATTCTTTCAAGTACCTATAATTTAGCAGATACAGTCGAAAACGATACCAACGCATGTGAGGGATCTATGTAGCAAGTGCTGCCACCTTCTACAATGGCCTATAATGAAATTCGTAAATATTTGACTTGATAATTTGAGTGCAAGTAGTCTAGCTTAAAGTTGAATTGTTCATATCGAGCATGTGTAAAGAAAGTCCTTGATATCAACTTGAATCATTTTATTATCTGCTTATTGCTGTCGTGTGCGTTTCATGTTATTGAAAAGAGTGTAATTTTTTTCCGAAGATGATGCCAAGGCAATTGCCCACTTTTCATCAAAGTTAGCAACACTAAACCCATCACTCGACTAGCTATCATTAACCAAATCATTCCTGACTGTTTTCTTAAGATTATCTCAAGATGATGGCCTTGCCTCGCCGTTGATTATTTACTAGATGGCTTGTTGTGGTTCGTTTCATCTTGGTTCGTTTATTTGGTTCGGCCTTCCGGGGATTATTAAATTTCAGTACCCACCTATTCAACAGTTGTACCGCATTAGAAAAGATTCCGGGGTGATTTTGAAAAGAATAATCAAAGAACCCTCGGGAAAATTTCTGGATATCTCAAATGCAATTATGTAAGTTGTAATGGCTTCTGCGTCGGGAAATCGGGAGTTCATGGTACGCACGTTGCACAAAAGACCTAGACATCTCCTGCTTTGAACACAAAACACCACTTAAGTACTTTTCGTTCAATAGATTTGTGCTCGATCACGTTCTAGAATCTTCAGTTTAAATTGATTAAATGACCAGTTCATGAATTTCCTTTTCAAATAGAAGTCATTTTCCACTCTTCTTATCGGCGACGACGTAAGGAAAAAAATACTTCTATCGACGATTTATAAGATGGTGTTTCTGGCCACTTTTTCAATAATATGAATAGATCCCATCACTTTGTGGTGAGAGACATTGCAAGGTATCCGTCTAAGCGCACTTGACTGTTCGAACAATTTAAAAATATTGTAGATATACCAGCAATTACTTCGATGAAAATCCAACTAAATTTGTGGTAACGATAAGAAGGAATTTGATTTATTAGTTGCCGCACACCAATCTCTTATTTTCGAGGATTTACAAAGAAAACCTGAAAACTTTCTATGATATATTCAGGCTAGACAACATATGAATATGGCAGGACCAATTGGGCAAATTTTGTAGGAATCTCTGTGGCTAAAATTTGTTTGACCATAATTTCTAATATCAAAATGTTTTCCAAAACCACAGACATAACTAATAATTGAAGAACTGTACACAGTTTTTCAAAAATTCAATGAACTTAAACTAAAGTTAACGTAAATAATCAATATCTCGAAAATAGAGAGTATCTATGTGAAAAATGACGAACGAAATTCATAGTTTTCATGGTTTAAAATGTGTGAGATAAAACTTTTATTAAAAATTTAAATTCAATTTTGATAAATATTTACGGACGACACACGCGTCTTTAGTTTATGAATGATTGTTGTAGGGCATAATGAGGTATAATTTAAGCAAGACGCAAGGGTTTTGGACACCAGTATCATATTTTCCCCAAAAACGTATAGGAAGTGATACCTTTCCTAGGTCTTATCTAATTGTTAATAAATAGCGGCAAAAATTTTACTATTATCCTTATTTTTGCCTATTATATATATATATATATCTTTTGATATGACAGAATAAAAAAAAATTTCTACATTTCAAATAGTAGCAAATAGGAGTTTACATGAATTTAAAATTAATTGCACATTTTTAGCTGATTTTATTTTTTATTTCCAATTTTCAAATTTTATTTGTTTCGCATGGTTTGCACTTATTTAAAATTTCGATGCCTATTCATTATCTTTGCTTGTTTCATAGCAATATATGAGATGGCGCATTGTCTTCATGAAAAATGATTTTGTTTTCTTCAAATGATACCGTTTCGCTGAATAATAAGCGTCAGTTATCGTTCCTGGGGGCTGACCCTTCAAAAATAGTGTTTAATCACAACACGGAATTCACTTTTGCCATTGTGAGGAAAATAATATAAGTTGTTCCCTTTCTACGACTGTTAAACAAAGACTCATGAACAGCAGGTCATGAAATTTGGCATGTGATTGACTAAAGGTTGATTCTATCTGGAAACATAGAAATTTCTTTGTTTGTGGCTCCCTCTGTTGTTAGGTACTTTACTTTTTAAACAGCCTAGTAATGAAATCAGAAAGTTCTTTGTTTCATCACAGATTGTGAATATTCGACATCGACGTAGTTTTAAGGAAGAATATCAGAAGATAAAACGTTTGCTAATTAAAACTAGCATAATAAAATAAAACTGGCTGCTACAAAATTACTTGTGGTGGATGTGGTGAAGAAAGTATTTCCAGTTCATTTTCATTAATTTTTTAAACTTTTTGACATCTTTCTGAAAAACATACACTCTTATTATCTTTGCATGTGTTCTAAAAATCTTTTTGAGAACATTATTTTGCACAAAGTTACCCTTAAGATGCTTATTTTTTGATATTTTTATGAAATTTTCTGGTGATTTTCAAGTTTAAGTAATTGAAAGTTTTATATTCTGCAAATTTGCCGTATAAACTCAACATTTTCATAGGGAGCATGGTTATCGAGATTCAAGTATATAAATTTTTTGCTTATTTTTTTAATATGGCGGCCAAATGAGACGATCTGCAACCCCAAAATCTGGAATTCACTTTACACAAAGCGAAAAAATGGTCAGCATACCGGAATGCACGACTGGTTTTTGCACTTGGGGGTCTCCCCTCGCGATCCTTTTATTTGTGTGAAAAATTCATTGTTCACGTAGCTTCCAATATAAGTCTATAATGTAAACAAAGAATATCGCAAACGGCTTAATACTTAATTAATTTAAAGTAAGCTCTAGGCGTGTGATGCGGTCAAAATCTAAGCAAAAGAGTTGTGAAGCCCGAAACATTATTTTCCCTTTTGAGTTCGTTTCAAGTTTATACTTTTTTATCATTGCTATCTATGCTCAAACTTCTGAAAATTCAATTTCGTATAAATTTATCTTATACTACCTTTTCGTAGGAGCCACGGTTCTCCAGATATTGAAGTGGTTCACTTTCTTTTTCTCTCCAAGATGGTAGACTAATGGAGTAATCTTCAATCCCAGAATCATGCCCTTAAGCTAACCATTAGAATCCCCACACATCACAAATAATCTTCACGGTTGGCCTCATTATCGCGATTATTTGAATGGACTTAATTTTGATAAAAGAAAAGCCTCCGAACACTTTCATTTAGGTAGTGTGCGTGTAAAATTGACTTAAAACGTTCATGTGTAACTTTTCTATTGCAGGCATTAAGATGAAATTTTATACAGGGGTATTCATTTTAAGGTTCCGAAAGTAAATTGAAAGCAACCCCATTTCTGATTCAGATATCGAGTAAAATGTAATTTCATGATAAAATTTAAACTTTGCCATTTTAAGAGTGAAACACAATATCATTTAAATGTCGTCCACAGGACTTGATCCACATGAAGTAGTTTATGATGACTTTTCTCCACATTTCAAACAATAATTCAGCCATGACTTGACAAATGTTGGTTTGCAAATCGTCAAAGGGTTTTTGGATGGTCCGCATCAACGCGTTCTTTAGCATACCCCTATCCAAAATGACATCGTTGTGGTATCGCTCAATGCATTTGATCATTTCTTTGATTTGATGCACTTTTCCAGCGGCGACAAATCACTCGATTTTGGTGGCCAATTCATATCACCATATCTCAAAATAACACGTTCTAGAAATTTCTCGCAGAGTAAACCCAAAACTGGCCGTGTTGTGTAACTTGTAACACCCTCTTGTTGAGACCACATATCCTTCGGATTCATATTTTTAGTTTCAGGCCAAAAAATTGGCAATCATTCAGTTGAATCCTTCATCATTTTCAAAAAAGTATGGACCAAAGACATTTTCAGACCAAATCGCTCATCAAACAGTAATTTTTTGAGGATACAATGCTTTTTTCACAGTTACTTGTGGATTTTCAATGCCCATATACGACAATTTTGTTAACTTCCCAGTATATGGGAAGTTCTTGTAATCGCCTCGAAAATCGAAATTGAAATTTTCAACATTTCTTTACGTTTTGAGGTCTATAGAGTATATATAAAGTGTTTTTAGAAAGGGAGATGTATGTGTGTGTGTGTGTATGTACGTACGTACGTACGTATGTACGTTCGTGGACACTTTTTTCTACGACGATAACTCACGTAAACAAAGTTGTATCGACTTCGTTGAAATTACAATCGAAGCGTCTTTGCAATTTTAAGAGCTGATTAGTTTTGGGAAACTTCGGTCGGGGGGGTTTGCTGTTTTGCCCGTTTGAAGGTCATTTCTGTCATGCGTTATATCTCGCGAACCTAACGTACGATTTTCTTGAACAAGATGTCAATCGACGCGTATTGACATTTATGTGATTCTATCAAGTTTTTAAAAAATTTCTTCGAGCCGTTTTTTAATTTTTTAAAAAAAAAGTGCAAAAAATAACGGTTTTTTTCAAAAACAATAAATTTTTAACCTGATTTTCAAACCTAAGTAATCAATGTTTATAAAATTTATATACTCAAAACAGTTCTATTGAAAATGACATCAAAGTTTTTTACTCATGATTACAAAAAAAATCAAATAAAAAATAAAAAATCATTAACAGTCATCATGTTCTTCAAGGCCATTTCTGTCATGCTTTATATCTGACGAACCAAACATACGATTTGCATTGTTAAGGTGCCAATCGACGCGTATTAACATTTGCGTGAATCTATCAAATTTTTATAAAGACTGTTGGAGCCGTTTTTTAATTTAAGAGAATAAAGTGCAAAAAATTACATTTTTTTTTCATAAACAATAAATTTATAACCTGATTTGCGAAATATAGTAATCAGTGTTTATAAAATTTATATATTCCAAACAATATTTGTAGAAACAATTTCAAAACTTTTTCTCATGATTACGTAAAAAATTAATTTACAAATAAAAAATAATTAAAAGTCATCATGATTTCCAAGGTCATTTTTATCATTCACTATATCTCACGAACCAGATATAATATTTGCATCATTAAGGTGTCAATAGACGTTTATTAACATTGCTGCAATTTTTTTAACATTACATAAAAATTGTTTCAGCAGCTTTTTAATTTAATAAAAGAAATGCAAAAAATTAGGCTTTTAGGGTTTTAAGGTTTTTTCATAAAAAATAATTTTTTAACTTGATTTGCACAGCACAGTAATAAATTTTTATAAAATTTATACATTCTTATCTGTGTTTGAAGAGAAACCAGCAAAACCATACACCATGATTATGAATAAACCTAAATAAAAAATAAAAAATCATTCAAAGTTATTATGTATAGAGGGTTCATACGAATGACATTAATTTATATCTTTTATTCTAAAGAAATTGTTGTAAATTCAATCGAAGTTTTATAATATTTGCATAATTTGAGCAGATTTTTAATAGTTTTTACAGTGGTTTAGTATTAATAAAAAAACTGCTTAAATGATGGAAGTCCAAAAAAAACCTTCCGTAGATGATATGATTAATATCAACTCGTTCCTGTTGCTGCTATGAATACCTCTCATTATTATTATTTAAAGTAGTAGTATTTTTAAAATTATTATTTTGTTTAATATTTTTAGTAACTTCCCAGTATATGGGAAGTTCTTGTAATCGACTCGAAAATCGAAATTGAAATTTTCAACATATCTTTACGTTTTGAGGTCTTACGAGTATATTTTAAGTGTTTTTAGAAAGAAGTATGTATGTGTGTGTATGTGTGTGTATGTACGTACGTACGTCCGTACGTACGTGTGTGCGTTCGTGGACAGTTTTTTCAAAGAGCGTAACTCACGTAAACAAAGTCGTATCGACTTCGTTAAGGTGTCAATCGAAGCGTCTTTAGAATTTTAAGAGCTGATTAGTTTTTGGGAAGCTTCGGTCGGGGGGGTTTGGTGTTTTGCCTTTTTGAAGGTCATTTCTGTCATGCGTTATATCTCGCGAACCAAACATGCGATTTCCTTGATCAAGGTGTCAATCGACGCGTATTAACATTTTTCTGATTCTTTCAAGTTTTAAAAAAAATCGTTGGAGGTGTTTTTTAATTTTTAAAAAAAAAAGTGCAAAAAATTGTGTTTTTGTACACAAACAATAAATTTTTAACCTTATTGTCAAGTCCAAGTAATCAAAGTTTATATAATTTAGATACTGCAATTAGTTTTGATAAAAATGCCATCAAAATTTTTACTCATGACTACAAAAAAAGTCAAATAAAAAAAAAAAATCATTAACAGTCATCATGCTCTTCAACGTCATTTCTGTCATGCGTTATATCTCACGAATCAAACATAGGATTTGCATCGGTTAGGTGTCATTGTACGCGTATTAATATTTTTGTAAATCTGTCGCATTTTTAAAAAATCTTTGGAGCCGTTTTTTCATTTAAGAAAAAAAACTGCAAAAAATTAGGTTTTTTTCATAAACAATAAATTTTTAAGCTGATTTGCGAAAAAAAGTAATCAATCTTTATAAAATTTATATATTGCAAACAATGTTTGTAAAAACATCATCAAAACTTTTCCCCATGATTACGTGAAAAATTAAATAAAAAATAAAAACTCATTAAAACTCATCAAGATTTTCAAGGTCATTTTTATCATTCACTATATCTCACGAACCAGATATAATATTTGGATCATTAAGGTGTCAGTTGACGTGTATTAACATCTTTGTGAAGTTTTCAACAATATAAAAATTCTTTTCAGCCGCTTTTTTAATTTAATAGAAGAAAATGCGAAAAATTATGTTTTTTTTTATAAAATATATTTTTTAACCTGATTTGCACCGCACAATGATACCAGTTTATAAAATTTATACATTCTCATTAGTTTTTGAAGCGACAACGGCAAAATTTTCTTCCATGATTATGAAAAAAACTAAATTAAAAATAAACAAATCATTCAAAGTTACCATGTAAAGAGGGTTCATACGAATGCTATTACTTTATATCCTTTTTTCTAAAAAAAAATGTTGTAAATTCAATCAAAGTTTTAAAATATTTGCATAATTGAGCAGCTTTTTAATAGTTTTTATAGTCTTTTAATTAAAAAAAACTGCTTAAATTTTGAAAACCAACAAAAATTTTCAAGATCAAAAAGACCCCCACCAATTGATCCACGTGAATATTCAATCTGTCCTCATCGACCAAAAACCTTACGTAATCAATGGACCCTCCCGTAGACGATATGATTCATATTAACTCATTCCTGTTACTGCTATGAATACCTCTCATTGTTGTAATTTTGTTGATGTTTATGTAGATATTACTGGGAAGTTGACCGTGTGGACCTCAAGGGTCGCACTTCGCGGCTTGTTTATTTACGTATTCGCTGAGCGAAAAATATGCTTCGCCGCTGAAGAAAATTTGGTTCAAAATATAATCATTCAAAGGCTGTTTCTCAAGCACTCAGCCAGCGTTTGCTCTGATCATTCTGTAGTCAGCAGACTTCACCTTTTGTGTTAGTTGAACTTTATAAGGACGAAGATGCAAATGCAGACATATGTAAAATACACCGTGAAATATCGTAAGACAAGCCGAAATGCTGAGCAAGTCCTGGATGGATAAATTTTAGTCTTTTCCATCACTTTCCCTAACATCAACGATATTTTGTCGTGAGCGTGCGTTACGATGATGCACAGGCTTCAAGAGATCTCTAACAGGGTCTATCTTGCGAAAAAAAAAGTTTAGCCAATTGAGCGCCCAGATGGCCTATTAGGATGACCTTTATCTTCTCGTAATGCGCAATACGTACTTAGTACAGAATCGCTATTCATGAAGATCCATATTGTGAAATCCCGATCCTTCAATTTAACATATGCAACTTCAAACGACCTATGCTTGGAAGAAGTCAACAAAATAACAAATCTGAACCAGGATAAAGATAACCCTACAAAAAGACACATTCTAAGAATTTAATTTACAGGCATTTACTACACATTCTAAACAAAATAGTTTTCCCGTAGAAACTGTTCCGTGAAATGATTGTTCTCTCTCACGTTGATGAGCTGCTAAATTTCAATTCGAAAATTTGCTTCCACCGAATTTTCCAGGCACTTAAGTTTGATTGAATGTAGTTATTATTTTCTTGTGAACTTACCAGGCACCTAAATTTGATTAAAGTTGATCAGTATTTTCCAGCGAATCTTTCAAAATTGTTTGTTGTTTTTGATTTAATTTAGCTAAGACTAATATTTAGTTAAACACCGAGGAGGCGTTTGAGGGAAAAATTAACCTGGAAGGTTTTCTAGAAACTATATGTCCTTCGTTCATCATTGAAATATTAAAATATGATAGTAACTTGGTGCAAAAAGTGTAGGAAAAATATCAATTCCGACAAATGGTAGTAAAGGAACATTACAATTTTTATGGAGATAATGCATTTTAAAAAAGTATTTCAAAACAATGAACTAAAAGACTTCTATAGCCTCTGGTGATCCCCTAAAATGTTAAGCATTTATGTTACCCGGTTACTACATTCTTGTCGTAGTATTGGGTGTATTGGATATTATTTAAGTTAATATCAATCAATCAGGATTTGCAGTCGTAACATACATATGTTCTTGGAGCGCGTTCGAGATGAAAAACGAGTTTCGTGAAAATCCAGCATTTGATTCGATTTCAAATCAGTCTTGCGACTATGATTAACAAATTAGACGAAATTTTGATGCTCAAATATTAAACGCTTTTCTGACTTGGTGAATTCGTCAGTTCAGCCTACAATGTAAAGAATTGAAATCGGCTCCCTCATCCAGGAGGCTCCAACGCCCATTCCATGGCCTTGTGCCAAAAAACCTAATAGAGCAGAAATTTATTGTGTGAGCCCCACGGGTTTCGAATGGGTGAAAGCGTGCTACCACTCCGTGTTATAAAACGCAAACCCACTCCGATGGGTTCTTTTACAGCACTCAGCACGTCTACCGAACCCGCCCGGGTGGCCAGATATCTCCTCTTTTCGACGCTAGAGATGGCCTAGAAGAGTTTCCTCATCATTTTTTACTGGCTAGCTAGGAATGGAATTTCCGATTTGCTCAACCACTTGTCGAAAGTATATTCCTCATAAATTTCAGCGACAACGATCTCAAGCTTAAATGAAGGTCACTTTGAAAGTATTTCCGCTTGGCTATGATGGAAATCCTCGTGGCAAACGTTAGAATGTGCTTTATTTTGTTGTTTTGATGATGGTTCGATATTTGAACCGAAACTAATTTTTCATTCGGCCGTCAGTAATTAAGAAAATGTTTAGTGCTCTTCGAACACATGTTGGTTGTTTGCAGAAGGCATAGCCACTCTTAGTACACTTGAGGCATGAAAACATGTTACATTTAACGGCCGTTGAAGTGTAAATAAAAACTAGAATTGATTTACTGCAAGAAGTCCCAGCGGATTGACCTACGTGTCTTACCTGCTTTCAGAAAAAAAGCTATTCAGTCGAACTTAATTGCACTTTTTGTGATATTAGATATCAAGAGTTCGTTATTCTTTGTTAAAGCGCTTAAGACTGTAATTAAGCACAATTTATGACCATGCATGAGTCCAACATGTGGGGAGACATGAAGCCCTTCTAAATTTGAAACATAAAATTAAGTACTGACTAATTAAATTCTCGATCGAGTCTTTCTGCTCGATTCTTTGGATACACGCAAAAACATATTGTATGAAGTCAGATACTGTTTCTTGGAACTATGGCAACGAAAAGATTAGGATCAAAGCTATGATTAGTCATGGAAAATTCAGAATTTACTATCAATGTTACATCCAATCACGCGTATTCTTCCGTCAAGTACCTATGGGCTGAAAGTTTCAGGTAATAGTTCCCCAACTGCAAGATTTTTCAATATCTCTTAATAGCTTTGGCTTTCGCGTTTTGAAAATGTTGCAGCAGTCACTAGAATTACTGGAAAACGTTTTCAATATGCGAAAAGTCCAAACAGAGCTATAACTTCTACGTTTCTTCAGATTCATTCAAAGTGCAGAATAGGTGTGAAAATTTAGAAAGACATTAAATATCTATTGAAGCTTTTATAGTTGCAATTATCATAAAAAAGCATGCCATTTCAGAGACGCTGCCAGATAGTAGACCCTCTACTTTCTCAAAAATCATCATTCAGCCGTTCACTTGGCAAAAGGGATAACCCAACTTTTTAAAAAAATTAAATATTCAAACACTTAACCATATTTTTATAATTATAACCAATTTTCCAAACAATAACGAACACACCACTAAACCACACATTTTTTCGATTTAAAGGTAGAAAGTCTGACTCAAGAAAAAGTTTATCTATGGTATTTAGATTGTTTGTTATTTATGCATTTCTTTAAATTGTTTATCTGATTTGAAAACATAAAATTAAATGCATTGATTAAGAGGGTAGGAAAGTTGAACCACTGATAATAGACACGAAATGTCTAAAACATAGGATCGCAAAAGGTTTGAAAAAAAATCCATACCCACAAAATATTTGTCGATCTAATATGTAGATATTATAAAGACAGTGCAATGAAATATTATATCGTATGACAAAATGGCTGCCATAAAGTCAATTTGTAGTTTAGATGGTTAACTTCAGCACAATGTGCTCATAAGGAGTTGAATTAAAGTTAATGGGATAGAAAAGACACCACACGGAAATCACTGAATAAAAAACGACATTTCCTTATATGTTATTTTTGAAAAGACCGATATGATACTCCTATTTGTGAAAAAATATTTGAAGTTTATTTTCAAATGATTAAAGCGCAGATAAACAAGTGCTGTCCCAAAAACCTGACATTAATATCAAGAAAACGTTTGAACCATTGAGTCGGGCAATGTGAGAAATTCTCCATAAATTTTAATATACATTTGAAAAAACCGTCAAAAGATGCATTTCAAACTTAATATTCTTAGCAAATAAGAATTTATTCTTCTGATAGTTAGCAATTTCAAATGGAAAAAATTAAAAAGGACACTTACAAGAGGCTGACTGCGCTCATTGCTATATGGCTGCATATTGAATGTCAACATCCGAAAAAATATCCTTTTATCTTTTGATTAAAAAAAAATTTTCACCTTCTGAAGTGGACTGGTACGAGTGGTTGTAGATTACACTTGCAAAGTTTTATAAAAATAGATTGAATAGAAGAAGTTCAAAAATCAGAAGCAAACTATAGAAAACCTTTAAATGTCTTTATTATCATCATAAACATTAAATTGTTGTCACAACTTTGTACTGTTATCGACTATAAGTACGCGTATAAAGCTTTATAAAAAAGCAGTTCATTAGAAGTAGTTCGGAACTCGATCGCAAAATTTCATGCAAATAATTGAGAAAAGTTAAATAAAACCTTATGATATATTTGTCTTTATTATAACTATTCAATTACTAATATAATATTTTATTGATATAAGTATTGATTACAGAGTTTAAGAAGAATCAGTTGAGTAAAAATAGTTCAAACATTGATCGCAAGATTCCAGAATCAAGTTAAATAAAAAACATAAAAACTTTTATTTTTATAATAATGATTCAAGTTTTATTAAAATTTTGTGTCATCGAGATTATGTTAGTAAGTAAAATTTCATAAGATTCGGTTTAGGAGAAATAGTTGAAATTTCGATAGATACATTGGAAGCAAATGTACAAAGTTGAGGTTAATAAAACATTTTAAAACAATTCTACTCATAGTAGAGGTCATTATTTGGGTAGACATTAATTCTATTTAATTTTTCCCTTCTTTGAAGGTTGCCTCGTGCAAGTTGACCACTCATTACCTTTGAAAAAAATTTCTCAAGAATAGTATTCCGGGTGAAATGATTTGGAACTTCCAATTATATAATGCATCTTCAATACGAAATCTACCAATATTTGATTCCGGCGGTTATGTATGTGTACTTTCTTGATTTGCTTATTATTTTTGCTGTTCCTGATATGCATGGCGCCATAGCTCTTACACAAAAGCAGACAGTATAAACTTGAACCCAATAACACATTAATCAGACAAATAAACAGCATTCTGCATATTCTCATGCAAAGTGGTAAAACTAGCAACCGTTTCATTTCATCAGCTATGAAAAACCATACCAGTCGAGAGTCTCGAGTGCAAAGTAGCACTTTTTTCCACTTCGCTTGCTTGTCGTTAATTGTAAACATTTTTAAAGATTTCGCAGCGATTTTCTTACACGGATG
Organism: Oxycera nigricornis; assembly: GCA_963942545.1. NCBI lineage: Eukaryota > Metazoa > Arthropoda > Insecta > Diptera > Stratiomyidae > Oxycera > Oxycera nigricornis. The sequence continues at coordinate 99,935,493 of OZ012659.1, forward strand.
AATGTCCGCTTAGTGTCAATAGCCCGCACTGAGAATGTCGGCGAATTGGCATTAATCTTGAATTCCTAACTACACGCCCAGTGAATCCATTTGAAGATTTATTTTGCCGAAGAAGCCGACGATTAAACTTTAAGATACTTGCATCGAGTTCTTACGCTTGAAGGAATAACTCTTTCAATCGAACAGAATTATTAAGGAACAGCGCAAGCAAACTATTCAGAATCCGTTTGCCAACATAAAATTGATTACAAATGAATGTATATATGCAGATTCAGGACATCCTGTATCAAATGTTTGTTTCGATACTCTAATTTTTATGGTCATTCTTGAACTACCCGGTTTATACCTGTGTTCTTTAAACACAAAATTTTCATTCAAATAATTGTTTTTCGTTGAGTTTTATTTAATATACACATACATACGTGCCTTAACGAACTTCATCACTTACGAATGGGTGGAACGAACTCATTTGCATCGCAATTACTTTGAGCAATGAGTAAACTTATGGGCGTCAATTAAACGCGCCAACACTTTATTCTGCATTGTTTTTATAGTTATCTTACAGCTTCATGATAGTCTGCTATAGTCGAGATAATATCTTCAACTATTATGTTTTTATGCGATACTTGTTTTTTTCAGTTTTTGATGGCTGCATACGAGGGCTTATATTAAAACTAAATTCATAGTGTATGCTATAAAATTAATCTGTTAAATGTCGTAGCTAGTACTTCTTCAAATCCATAAAAGCATGTCACACAATTGAATGATAAATCATAAACTGATGGTCTATTGTAAGCTATCATAAAATATATGGTGTTCTTGTGAACAATCCGTAAATGTTCACTTCTATCGAAGTATACAAAAGTGAATTTGCTAATATTACAATTGGATAAAGAAGATTTTCTTCCCGAATTCAAATTCAAGACAAATTCTTGGTGATGGTCAAATAAATAATTTGTTCACTAATAGCAGCCCGAGTGACAAATCACAATAAAAAAGTGCGGTTCACGTTTATCATTTCTAAAACTAGCAAAAAGAATAGTGCAGCAACATATTGTATGAAATTCTGCAGGATAAGACTCGAAGTTAGCTACTGCACTATTGATGATGATGATCATTTGTTAAGCGTATCAAATAATATTTTAAAACATTAGATCGTTTAAAAGTTCTATTCGAACAAACTATAGTCTATTTATTGTTATGGAAACGATGCGGAATCTTTTGTAAATTACGTTATTCAGCTAAAATGTATTAAAAAATTTTATTCCATGACCATTTGCAGCCAAAAGTAGCATTTCAGGGTTTCTGATTTGATTATTTACCAACCAATCGGTACGTTTCTCATTGAATAATTAAGAATACTTCAGATTCCAGTTAACTTCCTTCCACTTGACAATAGTTAACTTAATCTTCATTTGGAAAAGATGAATGGGCCTCGCTTCTTTGTCTAAAATAGTAAATTTTTCATCGCTAAAACATCAAATTCAGAATTTATGCTTCACTTAATGGCGGTGGTTACCAATGATTCTATTTTTCTCTGCAATCAAAAGTCTAATCGTTCACTGGTAGGCTACTTGGCTATTTATGATAAATTAGTGGAAAGCATAACAGTTTACTGATTTCTCTGAATAACATTTTCCGTAGATATAGCGTTATGGCTTCTTTGTCTAAATAAATTAAATTTGCGAGGATGTTCCTTCCAACGAGCTAGCATTTATTTTTTTCGGTCACAAGACGATATGTTTCGAATCTTAAGGCATATTCCCAAATGATTGTTAGTCTAACCACAATTTGACACGCTTCCAAAAAGTTCCAAGCGATGCATCATTACTTAATGGCCACTCCATTATACCTAAGCGAATTTACACGCTGCTTTCGAAATGAGCTACCTGTACGGGGAGTGCAGTGCATATCCCATCGTGTCCACAACAATTACTAGCACCAAGGTGTTGCAGTCAATGTTCGGTTGGCACCTTTCCGCTGTGATGATACATAGTCATGAACCGAAGCTTCTGGAACTTCAAGGAATCACCTTAATGGAAATCGCTGATCTCGACATCGATTAAGCCGCATTAATCCCATTTATAAGCGTCGGGGAGCACAGTTGGAGCGGCCATCCAACGTCCACTATCATCTGCTTAATATCTTCCTCGCACGGACGCGAATCAAATGGGTAAGGTAACGTAACGTGGTCATCGAGAGACAGACAGAAAAATAATTAATAAACATAAAAGTTTTCGCCATTCGGTGTCCAGGCAGACGCCGTCCTATTCAAGTCAATCTCCTTCGTTCGTAGTGTATTGACCCACTGAAAGATATTTTCTTTCCTGGGAGGGAGGAACACCTTCTGACCTCCTTGTAGGCAGCACCACAGAAGTGGAAGTCTCGTCGTCCGCAATCGCGGAGAACAATCAGCGCAAATTAAGTTTGTATTTATTCCTCTATTCTTTTGGATTGTGTATCACGATCAATTGTGTGGAATCAATATTCCACGATAAATTTAGAGTGGTAACAATTTCGAAAATACTTGGTAATTATTGCTAGTAGTTCATTGTGATAAAAGGAATATCTTGCAATCAATAGCTAGAAATGAAAGATAAGTATTTTTTGGTTCTGTACCTAAAACAAGAATTCTTGCACTATGAACCCAAGCAGGAATCAAGTATAGCAGACAGCGTTGATTGATAGTATCCCCAAAAAATGCACCATCTTTGCACCATGGAAATAACTTCGCCACTTTCTGTTGTTTCCAGTTTATTTTGGATGAAATTCGATATGAGTTGCATAAAAAAAGAAAATTTGCTAGCGCAAATGACGGAGAAACACCAACTGAGCTTCATTTATCGGATAATTCGTGGTAATATTGCACGCTTCCGGTAAAACAAAATGACCACTCACTGGCTGACTATCAATCAAAACCTGCATAATTTGATAAAATTTTGAATATTTATATATATGTTAGAAAACTATTTGTTCAATTTGCAACGGTCGTCAATCCACCAAAGCTACAACCCTGAATAAGAGTTGATAGCAAAAACGTTTTCGTTTACCAGGTACTGAGTTAACAAATTTTTGACATATTTTTAAAAGGTAAGGACATCTCATAGCATTTATGACTCTAGTGGACGGATTGAGATTTTGAAGAAATATTATTTTTTACGAATCTAATTATTTATGAGAATGGCTGTTAGAAATCACGTGCTGACAGATGCATAATTCCAATAATTTGTTTATATCAGGGGGAATTATTACAGTATAAAAATTTTTTACCCACTGTTTCAATGATTGTATCCAATTTTTGCGTGTAAACGGGTGGCCCCTATTTGGAGACGCATGTATGGAGCAATATGCGGGGAAAATTTAGGCTTCTCGAAAATGTGACACCATCCGGGGCTTGCTTTAAAACCAAGTTGATTCTACACGGGAAGTACAACAACAACAAACATAAAAATGATCAATACATTTCATCACGTAACGTTTTCCTAATATCGTATCTTATTGAATTTCGATGAAATACTACAATACTTAACATTAAATAAAAATTTCAGCCTTAAGGCAAATTTATTGTTGACATAGGAGAGCTATGTAGTATATTTTAAAAACATCAATGCAAAACGACGCTAAATTATTCAATAAAGTTGTTTTATTTTTTGGGCTTCATAGTGGCTTGAGAGTTTTTAAAAATACAGTCGAACTCTTGGAATCTCGTTTTTAGGAAAATAATTTATTAGCTCCTAAGGTCATTTTATCGGTACGAAAACAGAGAAAGTGAATTTTTTCCACATTTTTCTCAAGAATTCTAGCAAAAAGACGTTCAAAAACCAATATCACGATTTAACGGAAGCTAAAATTCAAACCAACGAATACTTATTGATTCCTCAAAGAGATGTTTAAAAGTCGTGCTGCTACACTCTCAAATTCAAAACAAAATGCTACGAGAAAATGGGGTTCATACTTACAAAGCTTAACTATAACGAACAAGGGTTGGTAGCTACATTAAACTTCCCAATAACTGTATGCATAAGACAGCAGACGAAAACATCTGCACTAGTGAAGAGTATTGAAAATTGAGAAAATATTAAAACCTAGCAGTGAGCCATCATTGAAAATAGTTCACAAAAAAGTATTGCTTCCACCATAACCCATCAAATTGAGTTTCATAAAAAAAATCGTGAAATCATTTTCGAAAGATGGATGCAGCTCTAAATGCCTATATCAACAGTTTCCAGTACCTTCTAAAAAATTCGAAGATGTAATTTTGGGTCAAGCCACATAAAAACTGATGAAAGTTGAAATTTTTAAAGAAAAAAATGAACCAAAGGAACAAGTAACATCTATATCTTTCTAAAATGTCAACAAAAATTGTCTAGAAAATGGGAAAATATTCAAATTTTTAGGGATTGTTGAAAAACTGTTGGAAAATTTTGAAATATAATCTGCATCATGAATATGAGCTCATTTTCTCTATTCTTACCTTGATTATTTTCCTGAAGTTGTTGGTGACGCCAGGGAAGAACAGGTGGAAAATTTCATCAAGGTATTCGAAAAATGAAATTAAGACACCAAAAAAGATGAATTGCTGACTACAGGCGAAGAGGATGTAAAAAAAGCTTTGAAGGGACAAGATGAAAGATGAAAAGAAGAAGATGAAGATGAAAGTAACTCAAAGTGTTGTAGTTGACAAGAACAGAAGAAAACAGCATTTTTAGTTATAAAAAGCAAAATTTTGTATACTTTGTTCATAAAGAAAAAAAACATTTAACGATGTATTAACTTTCAACTTAATTTTTTGTTGCAGAAAATTGGAAAATTTCATTTTTTTTTTGAAAAATTACTTTGTGATGGAAAGAAACGGATTGCGCATATGCAGATCTTTGATCAAAGGTCATTCAAAAAAACACATCCAATTGAGAATTTTTCAAAAACTTGAATTTCGCTAGTCGCTTGATAAAAAAAAGCACTACTGAACAGGTGTATAAGATTAGCTCTACCTTAAGGAATATCAAAAACTGTTATAAAAGTAGATATTCGGGCTAAGAAAACCAATGCTACCATAATTGAAAACATTTCTTGGTTCATCGTTAACTAAAACGAAAGCCTTGAAAAAGTCATTGCAGCAAATTATGGTTTGAAATTGTGAAGAACAGTGATCCCTCATTATTAAAAAATAAAATGATTTCAAGGTATGTATTCGAAAAAATCATTTTTCTGGCGCTCTTCAGTCTCACCAATGATGGTAACTAATTTATTTGATGAGCTGCTGCTAAAGATGTCTTGATTAACTAGATGTTTGAATAGTTTTATAGATAGCAAAACTATTGTATGTACAGGTGCGGACATAAAATCAGAAACACGTGTAGCTTACCAAGAAAAACCAAATTTGTCAATGAATCCTTGGATGTAACTCATTCCTCTGACTTGAGTTTTTTTTACCTAATTCAATGGCAATTGAGGATGGTAGAGTAATGGCCCATGCTACCTCTATAAGGTCAGCAAAACAACAAAACTTGGAGGGGACACGTAAGATCTGGAGAAGCTTTTAAATCGTTAGAGATATTTTGCTAAAACCTTTGGTTATTATAGACTCTTTCCGAGATCATAAAATCCACATAATGGACTCATTTTGAAATCACATCGACTCATCTCTTCTAATATATCGAAGATATTCACAGCATCAGTTAAGAACAATTTACGGTTCCAAATGAACCGCATTTAGTAACGCTGTAACAATTTTCGTTTCCAAAATGAATGAAACCACTATTATATACTATTATACAGACACAATTCTATTAGTACTGGGAACAGATTTTTTCTTAGAAATTATTACTGTCATGAAAGTTCATTGATTGCTCAGATGCATCTGGTTATAAATGCTTGCAGAAATTTACAACCCAATAAAACAACTATAACCCGTTCTGAAAATCACAAATTTTTCAAAATATTCCAACTTTGTTTTCATGGTCAACCATACGAAACATGATTACTTAATTATAGATGGGACCAGTTGCACTCTTAAAAAACCTGGCAAAGCCTTGGTGATCAAATCAGTCCTTCCGAATAACTAAAACTCGTAAGGATGGAAACCAGACTAATTTGAATAGTGTTTATTATAGTCCCAATGCCTTTGTTAGGCTAACATTTTTCAGATAACGTTTGACGTCTGGGGTAACCCTCGTGCATTTAATCTATAAAATCATTATAACCAGACCAGACCCCGAGACCCAGGTAAAATACAATCTTAACTTGAACAACAGATTTGCCTCTGAAGTCCGGGACTAAACCTTAGTTTCCATTGGAAAAAATGGCATGCAGACCTGTGACTATCGGCCACTGCAATCTGTCTTGACCGCTGGATAGCAGCCGTTACCTTCAACTTAAACTCTAATGAACTGCTAAAAGAATATTTATTGTTCCTTAGGTAAATGTTCACTCCCATATAATGATTATTGTAAAATTTTACTTTTGTTGCTTCAGGGTTATTTCTTATCTGCACTGGGAAAGAGGATATCGTTTTAGTTACAGGACTTGTAATTGAAATAAAAATCACCAGGAAATTTTACAAAAATGTCCGTTTTCACATTTGCCTGCATTTGAGAAGTAAGGCAAGATTATAAACAAAACAAGCCGCGAGGTGCGACCCTTGAGGTCCACACGGTCAACTTCCCAGTAATATCTACATAAACATCAACAACATTAAACACAATAATAAAATTGAAAATAATACTACTTTTAGTAATAACAATCAGAGGTATTCATAGCAGTAACAGGAATGAGTTAATATGAATCATATCGTGTACGGGAGGGTCCATTGATTATGCAAGGCTTTTAGTGGATGAGTGATGATGATTGAAAATTCACGCGGATCAATCGGAGGGGGCCTTTGTTGTCTTGAAATTTTTTGTATATGCAGTCAAAAATAGGTTCAATTGCATGTAAAAAGTAAAATGTATTACAAATGATGATGGTTATTGAAATCTTACGATAACTAAAGAATGAATCTACTAAAAACTACAATTTTTTGTTCGATGAGAGCTTTTCAAAGCATATGATCTTGCATAAAATGCTATAAAACATATCACCATTCAAAGCGTTGATTACCACAAATACACATTTGATTGGAATTTTGATGGTTTTCAAAATTTGAGCAGTTTTTTTAATTTAAAAACTGTAAAAACTATTAAAAATCTGCTCAAATATGCAGATATTTTAAAACTTTGATTGAATTTACAACAATTTATTTAAAATAAAGGATATAAGTAATATCATTCGTATGAACCCTGGTAACTTTGAATGATTTTTTACTTTTAATTTAGTTTCTTTCATAATCATGGAAGAAAATTTTGCTGCTTTCTCTTCAAAAACTGATAAGAATGTATATATTTTATAAACTGGTATCACTGTGCTGTGTAACTAAAGTTTAAAAAATATTTTTTATGAAAAAAACCATAATTTTTCGCATTTTCTTCTATTAAATTAAAAAACGGCTGAAACGAATTTTTATAATGTTAAAAACTTCACAAAACTGTTAATAAACGTCAACTGCCACCATAATGATGCAAATATTATATCTGGTTCGTGAGATATAGTGAATGATAAAAATGACCTTGAAAATCATGATGACTTTTAATGATTTTTTATTTTTAATTTAATTTTTTACGTAGTCATGAGAAAAAGTTTTGATGTTTTTTCTTTTAACATTGTTTCAAATATATAAATTTTATAAACATTGATTACTTGGACTTGAAAATATGGTTGAAAATTTATTGTTATTGAAAAAAAAAATTTTTTTGCACTGTTTTTTAAAAAATTAAAAAACGGCTCTAATAATTTTTTTAGAAACTTGACAGAATTACAAAAATGTCAATATGCGTTGATTGACACCTTGTTCAAGGAAATTGTACGTTGGGTTCGCGAGATATAACGCATGACAGAAATGACCTTCAAACGGGCAAAACATTAAACCCCCCCCCCCGACCGAAGTTTTCCAAAAACCAATCAGCTCTTGAGATTGCAAAGACGCTTCGATTGACACCTCAACGAAGTCGATACGACTTTGTTTACGTGAGTTATGCTCGTAGAAAAAAGTGTCCACGAACGTACATACGTACATACACACACATACATCTCACTTTCTAAAAACACTTAATATATAGTCTATAGACCTGAAAACGTAAAGAAAAGTTGAAAATTTCAATTTCAATTTTCGAGGCGATTACAAGAACTACTCATATACTGGGAAGTTAATAAATTCAGAACATCTGTTCTGCTTTTTGAAAAATTTATGAAATAAAATTACGTCTAAAATTGCTGTAAAAAATCTATAACGCCTTTCCTTGGGAGTCTAAAAATCTTGTAGCATTAATTGAGTTGCCAGAAAAATTCGTAAAAGTCACGATCTTCATCTTGTCATCGAAATGGTTTTCCCTCAGCAAGAATTTACTAAACGAGAAATCAGTGATTAGATTGAAGAAAATATTTAAAAATCAACGCATTTCACTAGCGATAATGAAGATGATGTTAACGAAAAAAATCCAGCCACCACGTTTAAAATTTATTATGGAAGAAGCGTTCTATGCCTACAATATAAGGATTCCATCGAGGAAAACAACACGAAATTCAAAGCATGAGTTTGTGTATAACAGAGAAGAAAAAGGACTTTCTCAAAAAATTTATAAGAATGAAAGATTTTAGATATGCGTATTTAATCATTCAATTCAGAATTCAAATTTTTAAATGATAATATTTCTAGCTTGTTAATATGGTATGAATAGATGAAAAATGATTTATAAGTTTCCGTTAATCCTGAAGAAAGAAGAGTAGACACCCGATGAGGCTACCATCCTTTACACCGAAATCACACAATTCCCCATTTAGGTATCATGGTGGTACGAGTCCAAGTTCTGGAAGCAAAAGCCCACACTTCGTGTGCCAATTGTGTTGGCAAAGTTGCGAACCAAGCATAAACCAAACATAAGTAGAGAAGGTTTGGCTTCATGTGTGTGTGTGTGTTTGTACAGAAATAATGAGTGGAAGAGGGAGAAGGAGGGATAGCGATAATATAGACAAATGATTGGACATAACGAAACAGACGAAATTTTTCACCTAAGAGAACGATTCTCTGCCGTAGAGAGAGACAATGAAGAAGTTCTAAAATATTTGCGAGCCAAAAGCACTACCAGGAATGCAATTGAATTTGTCAATAAAACAAACTCAGATTTCGAAAAAAGGCCATCCATATATTACGTAACGCAATTTTTAGAGTATTTGAACACCGCCGTCCCCCATGTAACACTGAGTAACATTTTCAAAAAATCTACCCCCCTCCCCTTATTACGTGACGTGAGGGTTGGATGAATTAACCCTCCGCAAGCTTTCAAATATTTTAATCAGAAATTATTAACAATGTTTCTAAACAAATTTATCGCGCCTAGTGTCTGCTAACACTTCATGACGCGGAAAATAAATTTAAAATTGACTTTATGATTTAATGTTATGAAAAAATTATGTTAACTAATTTTAAATTCTGTTACATAAAAATTTGGCAGACCTCCCCTCCCTCCATGTAACACTTAGTAACATTTTCAAATATCCCCCCCCCCCCCTTCGAGTGTTACGTAATATATGGATGCCCCTAAAACCAGTCAAACGTTTCCGACGAACTATGAAGGTTGATGAGAAATAAATAAATCATAAAGAAATTTGTTGGCAGAACATCATGTTCAATTTTGAGCTTGAATTTGGATTTTTTTATAAAATTTTAACTCGTGATATTTTTAGATTTTACTTAACATTGAATTATATTAAAGTTTTTTTTTATAAAATAAGTTTATGTACACATACTTAGATAGGTTGTAAATTCAAAAAAATGCTTAAAATTTTACACCACAATTTTTTGAAAATGTATCATTTTTTAAGTGTTTTGAAAACATCTTTATGACGACCGACCAGAAAATAGTAATTATCGCCTCAAGTCAGTTCCCGGTATCCCGGGAAACCCTTACCCTTGTAGCATTCCTGAAACTTGTTAAAAGTTAAAAATTACAGTGAATTTCATCTTATGGCCAGGGTTTATTCTAGTATGACGCATTCATTCTGAATGATTAGAAATTTAAATATATATTTTCGGTTGAAGACAAGAACGATATTTCCTTAGAGTGTGGATTTGTTTTTTGATTTACTTAGTATAAAATTTTTGTTTTTCTCTTTAATGTTTTATCTGTTGGTCGATTGATTTTACTCTTTATCCAATGAATTTGCGAAATCAAAACATATTAAAGGCCGCAACATTCCTTCATTGTGGCAAAGGGCAGTAGTGCAGTCATCTGAATCGAACATTTGACGCAAAATATGTTACCTAGGTTGCAAATACTTTTGCAGAATATTTGAAATCAATCCTATTTATTTATTATAGTTAAACATAAGATATTGTCTCTAGTGTTTTTTAAGATTTAGAAGATGCGCTTCAAGTTGGTTTGGTACATGTTTGATTTCAGATTATTGTAAAGTAAAGTAATTGAAGAGACCTTGCTTCCAAACTGCTTTTGCTTATCAAACATTTCGTAATCTTATTTTATTACCTAATTAATAATACAGCTATTGAACTGTAGGATAGTATTCAACACTCATAGTTCTATAATTATTACCTTGGCTATCCTTCCATGCTTGATGTAACTCATCCATGTATATTTTAAAGTTCGTAGAAACCTAATCTTCCATGTTTTGAATTATAAACCCATCTTTCTATTTTCTAGTAACGTAAATATTCTTCATGTGGATGTTAAGTGCATAATCGACTCGTATATAACCTGTAGAAACTTTCAAAGCCCTTAATATTTGCCAAACTAGGATTGCCTCTAGGATAAAAGGTTTACGTAACTTGATGCTTACTACATATTAATTACTACTAATCCATTTTTGTTTCGCATCATAAATGACCGCAAATAATGCAGCGTTGCAGACTAAACTAAAGAAAAATTGCAAAGAAATTTATCGTGTTTATTTTTTCCCAGTGGAGTGAATGTGGAACAGCTTTCATAAATTTTCGTAAACCAGCTAAATATGCCACAGAAATATGATTACAAACATCTCGTTGTGTCAACACCTTAATTTGAAAAATAAACTGAAAGTGACCGAAGCAGGCGCAAGTGAACAAGCCCCGGTGGCTGCTAGCGAAGACCAATAACTTACCTTGCTTTCCACCAACTCAGGGTGGATGTACAGTGGCCAAACTAATTTACGATCTGAATGCAAAGAACAATCTTACAGGCAGATGGTGAGTCTGATTTATATTTATCAACAATATTTCAGGAAATCACGGTAAAGATTCGTTTTGGAGCAAACAACTTTTGCATTTAAAATTAATACATTATAAATTCTGGTTCCTGAACGAAAATAACATTCATCCCCTTTATGGATAGATGCGGCCGTTTATTTCTGCTTGTTTTCGATTTGCTAAATGAACATTTCGCATCTCACCTGCAAGCACTCAGTACATTTTGAATTAGCTTTTATGTAGAGCGTTGAAAATAAATAATTCGAAGATGGTAAAATATTTTACCATAAATACGCATTCATATGGTGCTTCTTCATAAAATGTACGAAGGTAGCTTAAGAAGCAGTAATTTATTATTTTGTATCAAAACAGTAGGATAGTCGCTTTCTTTGCCTTAAACAGTGCTGTTGTATGACCCAAACATTCATGTAATTCTAACAGTCCTGCACCATTGAGCGGTAAAGACGGAATGATCGATTGTCTTTTAATGCAGTAAACTTATTTTGATATCGAATATGTTAATACGCATGTCCTTTCATTTGAATAAAAATGCTTTGAACTGTATTGATTAACAAAGCCTTACTCAATATTTTAGCAAAGCAGTTTTAGTGCACTGCTGTAAATCTACTGAATTTGAGGGGTTATGCCAAGTCTTTCCGAGGCGAAATTTTATCTTTAAAGATGTGATATGTCTTAGCATTCCATGTAACAATTGCAGTGTGTTCCAGAAGAGAATGTCTCAAAAAGCATACTCCTATTTACTTTGCAGGCTGTAGTCATGCATTAATTTCATAACAACTAGGTTAATATGACGACCAGCCACCGTTGTTATCCATAATGACCTGGCATTTTCTTTGCCAACTATGGCTCAATATTTTAGCGTAATCCACACTAAGCCCTCTCTAAGTTTGTGTTAAACTTCGAATAGGTTAACTAAAATCTTTATAAAATTAAACACGTGATTTTTTTGACTCACAAATGATTATTAATACGACGCGTTGCGATCTTTAGATCATGTTCAGGTAACATACAGATTACAAATATTTCCTGGTTTTGTTCTTAAATAGTTAATTTTTAAACAAGTGGTGATTGGAAGGGTAGGGCAATTTCATTGAGCAGGTTTTCCTTTCTCTTTATGGCCCATCTAATCTCAAGGCAATCCAGTTAGTCCAACTTTTTCCCCTTCCTTATTTTATGGAGGATATTAAAATTGTTAAGACTAAAATTTAGATACAGGTCATAATTTTAGTATTAACAATTTTAATATGTCAATTGTCCACAACATAAAAGTATTTGAGAGGGTAGGAAGGATTTACTTCCGATTCGTTCTTCTGGATCACACTGTATGTCACTTTCAATATTTATTTTTTTCGGGAATAATATTTTTAAAATTGCCCAACAAGAAACCTAAAATTATTTCATACCAATTGACTTGAAATTGAAATCTTTGGAGCTATACAGTATTTCATACAATATTTCTAAAATTTCTACGCCATTTATATTGATGAGTTAAAAACAAATTAAAGTACATAAATTCTATTTAGATAACAGAGACATGCAGGTATAATTCACTATACTCAATTGGATTAGGCTGGATATTTTTATGATTCAATCCATTTCAAGTAATTTTAAGCTTGATGCCAGTAAAATCAAAATGTACTTGAATGATAAGTAAGTAAATTAATCGAAAAACAAATGAAAGCTAAAGAAATTGAAGAATTGAACTGCTGAGAAATCACGAAAAAATTTGTTATGGTCGCTTGTGTAGCTACGCAAGCTTTTAACTCAGATTCCCATTTTTTTTGGTTGGATTAGTCATAGAAATGCACTCAACAATGTATTCATATCAGTTGCAGCAATTGATTCTCCCATCCCAATCATAATGGACGAAATAAAATGAAGAGTGCATTTTTTTTGTATACGTACATGAATATTCAATTTTCCGTATTCGAATCAAATGCATATTAAACAGTTTTGCAAATGTAAAAAACTCTGCCCACTTGAATTCCTCTCCCCGTCAACACTTGAATTCAATTGTATTGGCAAAAACACTGACCCATTTCGCAGTTCACCCAGAATATCCAGAAAAAGAATAAAAAAAGCTCAGTCCGACGGCCGGGCAATTTATTATCCGGAGAGGATTACTTCAAGTGCAATATCGCGGTCTATTTTGGCAGCTGAAATTCAGAATTTTCCAAAGCAATGCTGAAAAGCCGGTGCTTGGCATTAAATTTCGAAAACAAGCGAAAATCAAAAGTGATTTCATTTCCCCCTCACATTCGTGCCACAAATTTTGAATTGTGAAGCAGCCAGCGCAGCTTCGTTGATTAAAATGGACCACGTAGATTTCCCATTTTCTCGAGACCATTGAAAGGGTGACGTATAACCGGGTACCGTTTTGGAATTTCCAATGAGGAACTGGCTGCCGAAGGAGATGTTGCGCCAGGATATTGTATGGGATGTAATTGTTTCGCGGTTGCATCACTGTGTTCACTGCAAATCACATACGAGTATGTCTCTAAAACATCCCCAAGTACTTTACAGAAAGCAGGAAGCAATAGTTGATATCGATGTATGCTCCGTTTACCGCCAGCTTTAACCAACTTTTAATCAAACCCTGTGCCACATTCGTCGTATTCTATGGTAACCAGAATAAGAACAGAGAAGAAGAAAATATAAATATGCTTCGAGTATTTTCCTTTCCCTTCGCATAATAAAATTCATCGGAAAACATATCTTTGTAGATGCCTCTGTCGTCTTTGAAATACTGGTCCCAATACAAAATATACTTTACACGGCACTATGTATTTTCTTGGTGCTCATAGAAAATCTGATGGAGTTATTCACCACGTTCCCGAGACCCTTAATATCCACCCTCCTTTTGTTGAATGTGGACCACGTTTCAATATCAATCCCAGCAGAAATCGAAAATCAATCGCCGTAATGCGATACTGTTTATTTGGCAACGAGTGAAGTCAACGAAGTGAAAAGTCCTAAGAACTTATTTACTATTCTAGGAATCAGTAGACATCAATGCTTTTGGGGAAAATATAATATGAGTGGATTTCTAAGCATGAATAGATTATTGTAACCGTTTCAAATTCACAATATAGTATTTATGGCAATTTGGGCTTAAATGGTCCTCCTTTGAATGGAGCTCTCTTCTAGATTATTTCTTCTGGCTGTTGGATGAAACTCAATATTCGAAGAAAGTAAATACTTTGGCCGACTAGGAAATAATCATGAAAATTTATTATTTAGATTTCATTAATTATGTGTAAACTTTTGATTGAATGTTTGAACAAACGAAATTGACAGATTCAGGAATAGTTTCCAAATCAAAAAAATCATGCATGGGATCATTTATGCTTACTTTTAAGCTCAAAAAATCAAAACTAACATAGTAGTGACAGTTAATAACAAGTGCCCATTTATTTTGTTGTCCATTGAATTGAAGCGCCTGAAAAATATATTACATTTTAAGATATTATGTAGTTCGTGATGAAAATTTAGAACAAGCCGCGAAGTGCGACCCTTGAGGTCCACACGGTCAACTTCTCAGTAATATCTAGATAAACATTAAGAATATTAAACATAATAATAATTTTGAAAATAGTACTACTTTAAATAATAATAATGAGAGGTGTTCTTCAGTGGCGAGGCGTTCATATAAGCCGATTCCCATCGGCTTCCCTTTCCAAATACGTTCCAAAAATGTCTAACACTTCAGTTTTATAAGAGAATGAAGTGTTTATTCACTTGCATCCATCATTGTAAACATGCACAACCGTTCCACTTGATCTCAGTGTTTATTCCATCATACTCCATTCTCTTCTTTCTACACATCTTCATAGTTCCATAATAGCCACGATCAACATCCGTAAGAGTTGCAGCAAAGCTTTCCAAGTCTCTAATTCATCAATAATTTAAGGTGCCGTGGGGATTTAACTCCCGTTTGTTGGAATGATAGCTCGGTTTTCCTCAATAGGATATGGAAACAAATCAAAAAGCCGGTAGCGTTCCCGGCTTGCGAATCAGCTGTGAAAATTGATGCTAGAAAATCATCGGCTTACCCACAGTAATTTTTCACCCCTCGCCACTGGTATTCATAGCAGTAACTGGAATGAGTTAATATTAATCATATCATCTCTCTTCAAAAACTGATAAGAATGTATAAATTTTATCAACATTTATTACTGTGTTGTGCAAATCAGGTTAAAAAAATATTTTTTATGAAAAAACCCTGTGTTTTTGCATTTTCTTCCATTAAAATAAAAAAACCGCTGAAACGGATTTTTATACTGTTAAAATAATCAAAAATATGTTAAAACACGTCGATTGACACCTTAATGATGCAAATATTATATCTGGTTCGTGAGATATAGTGAATGTAAGATCATGATGACTGTTAATGGTTTTTTATTTTTTTTTTAACGTTTCTTGTTATCATGAGAAAAAGTTTTGATGACGTTTTTTCAAGCATTGGTTGAAGTATATAAATTTTATAAAAATTGAATACTCTCTTCCGTAAATCAGGTTAAAAAATTATTGTTTATTAAAAAAACCTAATTTTTTGCACTTTTTTTTTAATTCAAAAACGGCTCCAACTATTTTTGTAAAAATTTTACATATTGACAAAAATATTAATACACGTCGATTGACACTTTAATGATGCAAATCGTATGTTTGGTTCGCGAGATATATTACATGACAGAAATGACCTTCAAAGGGGCAAAACAACAAATCCCCCCGACCGAAGTATCCCAAAAACTAATCAGCTCTTAAGATTGCAAAGACGCTTCGATTGATTCCTCAAGGAAGTCGATACAACTTTGTTTTCGTGAGTTATGGTCGTAGAAAAAAGTGTCCACGAACGTACGTACGTACGTACATAAACACACACACACACATCTCCCTTTCTAAAAACACTTTATGTATACTCTTTAGACCTCAAAACGTAAAGAAATGTTGAAAATTTCAATTTCGATTTTCGAGGCGATTACAAGAACTTCCCATATACTGGGAAGTTAAAAAACTTGTATGAAAAACTACGAAAGGTGGGTTGACGTAATTTTAAAGTAATCCAATTTCTATAAGTACCTGCATCCATAGAAATAATATCTCAACATTTTTGAACTACTACGGCACGACGTCGCATTCTCTCGAATTACTCTTTTGTTTTAACGGCTATGTTTTGGATTTTTGCGCTGGCTGCTGTTATATTCTGTTAATTTAGTGCGTACAAATAAAATTTCGCTAAAATGGCGTCTAGGCATATTTCGCGCCAAATATCGGTTAGAAATTGGAGTGCGTTTAAAATCGTTGTCATAAAGTTGATGGTGTAGGTTCTATTGAGTTCGTACTCCTGATTAATTCC
The DNA here is from genome assembly GCA_963942545.1 of Oxycera nigricornis. Lineage (NCBI taxonomy): Eukaryota > Metazoa > Arthropoda > Insecta > Diptera > Stratiomyidae > Oxycera > Oxycera nigricornis. The sequence continues at coordinate 99,952,142 of OZ012659.1, forward strand.
GGACAAGGCTCTTGAAATATATACTTATAAGAGAGTGTACCAACACTAGTAAAACCTCTTTGCGCTTGTCTAGATATCCATTAGATCTTAAGAAAATTGCCCTTACGAGTACTGATAGCGGCTATGAAAAATGACGCACATGAATTGGTCACATAATCCACTCACCCTCAAAGAAAAGTGGAACAAGGTGTCAAAACGTGCTGAAAGGTAGGATGCCATGCCCAAACTGGCAAAGAAAAACCAATGTTTCCCTTTTTAAAGTGATTCCAGGAACCTATATCAGGTTCAGGAATCACCCTTGGAATGCCCGAAAGTTGATAATAAGTCGACCTACAAACTATTCGGTGTGCCCTCCAAAACCGCCTTAATATCATGTGCTAAAGAGATCTTCATTCTTTGCACAACAGTCTAACAGGATCAAAAGGCCTGTTCTAAGAATACTAAAAAGGCTGAAATTCATTCTTTCCGACAGTCTCTTCCGATAGGACAAAACCGCCCTCGATTGAAGAAAAGGACTATCGAAATACACAAAGATTTCATTCAAGAGCAAGTAGCGGCTAATAAGCTACGCGGGAAGATTGCGTTAAACTCTATAAATCTAATGAAAACCGTTTGCAACCATAAAACGGGTGAAACTTTTAGCAATATGACTACGGAAAATTTGTTATAGGCTGTCATCAACAGGAGCAATGGTGATGCAGAAAACTGGAAAATATAAGAAATGCATCTACTCTGAGCTTGCAGGAATTACATTTGATCAGCTGATGAACATCAATGCCCGGTAGATCTGTACAAGCAGGCTATCAACACACTGAAGAATGAAACTCGAAGCTGTCTCCAAGTGGGATATCTCGAACAATCCCAAATCCAAAGTAAGGATATCAGCTGAACCTTGCTCACTTGGGGTGCAATGAGAATTGTTCAATGCATAACCGAAAGAGTGAGACTGCTGAGTCCAGCAATGGGCAAAGCAAGGCACTCATCTTTGTAAATAAGGGTCACTGCTACGTGAAGTACAGTAGTAAAATGATAAGCTTCGAATTTTTCACTATCACTAATAGTATTTATAGGAAAGATAGGATAGGCAAAACAACCAAACCAGCGAATCTAAGTGAATTTACTACAGGAACCTCAGTAACAACTGGCTTCTCGTTCAGCTAACCTAAAAAGTGTACGAGATAGTACTGGTTCAAAAGCCTTGTGTTCAGAAAAAATGGATTGCGGTTTCAATATGAGGGTACATGACAGTATTTTTAAACAACCCAGTTAAATCGCGAACTATCACACAAGCAAAAAAAAGGGTTGGTTATTTTCACTCTTTACAATTTCAATGAAAAGACATGAATATGGTATTCATTGCCATGGAGATGAAATCCAAACCAGTGTGGATTACCTACTATTATAAGATCAACTACATCCTGCTACCCTCAGATTGTCTTGAACGGATATTGCTGAAGCCACCGAAATCGAGATCAAAGTTATCAAAGGTGTCGAAGCAAATGCATTTCATCGCATCTGGGGAAGCATTGACACTTACGAACGTAATCAATTTTCAAGTCAATTTTTGAGTTCATTTTGGTTCATGATCTTAGTATAGCTAATATAAGTGATCATTGTTTCCAGATGGTCCATGCTGGATGTTCCGACAACACATTCGTAAGGTTTCACGTTGAAATTGTTATACGCAGATTTACGACATAATTATTAACAACAAAATCAGCCGCATAATGAATCAAACTGGTGTTCGGTAACAAAAAAGTAAGTTTTTAATGGCCTCATTTTTTCTTGTAGCAGGGATACTATCTAGAGGACTGCTACTACAACCGGTCTACGTAAGTACTGCTTTGCATTGTTTTGCTCTTTTCGTCTAAAATTGCACGCCAGCTGATGCTAACACGCTGTGGGAAAGATATGCGTTGAAGTTGTACGTGCCAGCGTGTACTATACCCGCGAATAGGGTACATACTTCCATTCGAGGCGCATAGTTGCTCATGCGAATCGTTGCAGCACGAAATTACGCGCCGTGGGAAGGCATAAACGCAAGTAAATTTTTTCACCTCAAATAACACTACATATTGAAATCAGATTCTAAACCTGGTATACTTCTAATAGGCTCAAAATATTATTCTTTTTATCAACTAAATTGTATTGTAATGGACATTTCCAAATACTTCATAATTACATTTAATCAATTTAAATGGAGATATCCAAGCAACACATGATCCAGGACAGTCATAATTTTAATCGCTCAACTTGATTTTATGCCCCTATATTGAAAGAATATTATTAAAGGTCGAAAAGTCTCTAGGACCCCTGAGTCAAATTTGAGCTAGTTCCGTTTTTATTACAGAAATAGTTCTGAAGATAAATTTTTGAGGTTTCAAAGCTTGAATACCTGGGAATGCCAGATTGGGTTACTTACCATCAGTTGGTTCTGAGTTGGTAGGGTTATAGGGTTTTGATTTTATTCGATTGCAATCCAAGCATTTAAAAAATTGACCGGCATATTGTTATAAAAAAATAGAAATCTACTTGAATAATCCGTAAATATTAGGATTTCTTTCTAAATCTGTTGACGACAAAATTTACGAAACCGTTTACATCGCCAAGAAACAAGTAATTATGATTTGAGAATTCGAAAACACGTTGTAACGTTTCCATGGCTTGAAGATGGTTTTTGTTCCGCAGCGTGTTGAGCGGTTGCAATCTTAAAATATGGATGTTTATTGGTTTGAAACAGCTTTCATCTGTACTGAAATGTTATAATACAAGTTGAAATCTATTGAAGTCCCGATATCATCCTTAACATAGATAGAGAATTGGAAAAACTGTAGTCACAAATTTAAAGTCATGATGATTACAACAATTTTGTTAAAATTACGCTTGAAGCTGATCTTGAAATTCAATTGCATTTGAATTCGATTTGTTTTATGGGACTAGGCAAATCTTTGCTGAGAGTACCACATTTCTTGTGTTATATTAACATCAAACAATTACATGGTATTGAACAAATGCAAAAAAAACAAGCCGCGAAGTGCGATCCTTGAGGTCCACACGGTCAACTTTCCAGTAATATCTAGATAAACATGAAAAACATTAAACACAATAATAATTTTGAAAATAGTACTACTTTAAATAATAATAATGACAGGTATTCATAGCAGTAACAGGAATGAGTTACGATTAATCATATCATCATCATCAAAAGCCTTGCGTAATCAATGGATGATTACGCAAGGCTTTTGGTGGATGGGTGATGATGATTGATTACCAAAAATGCAAATTTGATTGAAATTTTGATGGTTTTCAAAATTTAAGCCGCTTTTTTTAATTAAAAGACTGCAAAAACTATTAAAAATCTGCTCAAATTATCCAAACATTTTAAAACTTTGATTGACTTTACAACAAAGTCTTTAGAATAAAAGATATAAGGTAATATCATTCAGAAGAACCCTTTTCATATCGTAACTTTGAATGATTTTTTATTTTTAATTGAATTTTTATTTTCAGAATCATGAAAAACGTTTTGCTGGTTTCTCTTCAAAAATTGATAAGAATGTATAAATTTTATAAACATTTATTACTGTTTTGGCCAATCAGGTTAAAAAAAAAATTTTAATCAAAAAAACCCTGAGTTTTTGCATTTTCTTCTATTAAATTAAAAACAAGCTTGAAACCTGTTTTTATAATGTTGAAATAATCAAAACAAAAATTAAAACACGTCGGTTGACACCTTAATGATGCAAATATTATATCTGGTTCGTGAGATATAGTGAATGGAAGAAATGACCTTGAAGATCATGATGACTGTTAATGATTTTTTATTTTTTATTTAATATTCCTTGTTATCATGAGAAAAAGTTTTGATGGTGTTTTTACAAGCACTGCTTGAAGTATATAAATTTTATAAAAATTGAATACTGTCTTCCGTAAATCAGGTTAAAAATTTATTGTTTATTTAAAAAAACCTAATTTTCTGCACTTTTTTTCTTAAATTAAAAAACAGCGCCAACGATTTTTTCAAAATTTGATTCACATAAATATTAATACGCGTCGATTGACACCCCCGATCGAAGTATCCCAAAAACTAATCAGCTCTTAAAATTGCAAAGACGCTTCGATTGACACCTCAACGAAGTCGATACGACTTTGTTTACGTGAGTTATGGTCGTAGAAAAAAGTGTCCACGAACGTACGTACGTACGTACATAAACACACACACACACATCTCCCTTTCTAAAAACACTTTATGTATACTCTTTAGACCTCAAAACGTAAAGAAATGTTGAAAATTTCAATTTCGATTTTCGAGGCGATTACAAGAACTTCCCATATACTGGGAAGTTAATAAACGATTTTTCCGAGTGTTGACAAAGCCGAAAATTTAGAAAAGCAACTCTATACACCTTGTATTATTACTAAGATATTTAGCAGAATTTCAGCCAGTAAAGTACAAAAAATCCCGTAATTGAAATAAAACGCATCCCCGTAAAGTGTAAAAGCTATGAACGATCAAGTTTTCATTAAACCTGATGTTAGTGATATTAAAATTGTATATGTGATGAATGCACTCATCTATTTAAGTTACTAATAATTTAAGTATCAACCCATTGAAACTTACTCAACGCTTTTATTAAATAACTCGTACTATCAACAAGCACTTCGAATAAAACTGAAATTCACAAAATTGTACCAATATCTCTTCCATTCAATTGCTTTCAACAATAATTGTTGAACTCTACAGTTCCAATTATGCCATGATCTTGTGCTTCTGTGGTAACAATTCTGAATCGAAACATGCATAGATGATGTCGAAATTAATATTTTCTACGAAATTGAATCCAAATAGTTTGCAATAAGGTTCAAGTGCCTTTTCCATAACATTTTCCATGGACGACCAGATTTTTAAGCGAATCACACTCACGTGTGTTGTTACCACTCGACATTTTGGAAAATCTGGCGTTGACAACTTTCAATGACTTATGAATCTAAACGTGAAGTCATGAAACATTTATTTATATAAATCTTTTTCCACTTGAAAGCAATAGTGGCTGGCGTTAAAATTGAACCATCTTTGGGTGGAGACTAATAATTGGGTTGACTTTGTAATAAGACTTTACAAATCAGTTTTCTTTTTAACATTATATGTAAATTAGTGATTGGAGAAAATTTGAAATATTTTTGAGGAAAATAATAAAATTGCGTCGACTTTTGTGTTCTTATACCGCAAAAGATGACTAACGATATTTTCATTTTCAAAGCAACTAAAGTGCAAAAATTACACTTAGAGATGCGCTTTGTAGCTCTCTGAAACACTCAAACCATCATATTTTATATCACTACCACAAGTAATCACGACATTTGAGTCATAAACTAAGAAGAAACGGGAGAGCATCGCAAGGAAATCGTTTGTTCTTTGCCTCGAGAACAATAGCAAAAGGAAACGTTTACAACTCACCATATTCAATGGTACATCACGAAATCTTTTTCTAAATCATAAATCATAAATGAAAAATAACGGCTACGGAAAATGACAAATCTAGGGAGGCATTTGTAAAAGAGGGATTTATTGTGTAATTGAAAGTTAACACAATGCAATTCCACCTGCCGTTTTCTCAAGAGACATGGACCATACAATTGGTATCTGCGCAATTCTTTCTTAAAGAGACAGAAAAGGAATCGGAAAAAGCAGGAATTCATGTGAACTAGGATAGATGCATCCATACATCATATAGAATCATTAAATATGTGAACAATAAAAAAATTAATATATGCTTTCTCGTTCTACAAAATCAGCTTAAAATACATTACTTGGACATTTATTTAGACTGTCAAATATTTGGTGTCACAAAATGTACACACCATTACTCATGGTTCCACGACTTCTTGCACTATTGCTTTCAGGTTGACTTCTGTCTCCCGCAACTCTTACCAGTTGGTGGCAATAAACGTGTGACAGCAATTGTTGTCACTAATAAATTTAACACCATACCTTGATCTGATCTTAATTTGTTGAAAATTTACGACATCATTTAATTTCCGTGTTGTTTCAGCAATTATAACGATTGCTTGAATTTGAAACGACTAAACTATTTCGGAATATCTAATGCGGCCGTAATTAAATTTTATTGCATCGGTGTCGAGAGATCCTTGGCAGGGTGGCATTTCACATTGCAGTCATAATGAATTTCACGTTACTTGCAGTGATGAAAGAATTAGTGAAACAGTTTGTCGTTCATAGTTTAACACTATCAAGGATTGGCATGGGAATAGTCAGCAACAACAGATGCGTCCTATGCTATATTGAGCAATGAGTGAAACTGATAGTTCAGCTACATCGAAATCTTGAGTAATTTAATGTTGTTGAAAATGTATTCAGAGTTGTGTATCTATACAGAAGAAAGAACGAAGAAGACGCAAATGTAAGGTTTTTTAACAGTTTTTTGCTGAACGCTCTAAGCCAAGTTTAACTGCAGGTTGGCATGAACGAATAGTCTTTTCAGGAATTGAAATTATTTTCACAATGCTTAAATATTAAAAAATACAGTAAAAGACCCGATGAAATTACTCGAGTTTTAAATAAGCATTCTTATAATGTATATTACACTTCTATGGATTTGTAAAAGTACTTCAATCCGAAAATTTGCCTTGTTCAAGTATATCTTCGTTAAGAACCTAACATGGAATAATTCCAACTTTTCAAATATATATATATATATATATATATTATATATATATATATATATATATATATATATATATATATATATATTATTTCCAAGCCCTACAGTAATAACAAGTCTAGTTGGTTTGGTAGTATTATATTCTATATGAGTCTAGATTGGCGCTTCCGATACTTTTTTTTGCTCATTCAGGATTAGTTTAGCATTCACCTTTTCCTTTTTGTTTCATTCACATTTAGCTGATTTTTTTTATCAGATTGTTATTGAACCTTATAGCACTTCTTAACAACCGAGACCTAATTTTTCACGACGCATGCTACGATAATTTCGGTGTCATGAAAATCTTATTTGGAATTATTATTAACATTAATTATTTGAATAAATTTTTTACCTTTTGATTGTGGCCAGCAGAACTATTCGCGTCGAATAGGTACAGCATTTCGACAAGACCAGCTTTTGATTTCATTTAAATCGATGAGATTTTTTCTTGGAACACACCTTGGATGACAGGTAAAATAGTTAACTTTAATTTCATGTTGATATTCGGGTAAGATTAATTATATTTTGTATATCCTTTTCCAGTGACTGATTATTTAGCTGAGGCGAATAAATTATTGGAGTCTCAAAAACAGTGATCAGCTCAAATCAAGAGTTTTGAAAGTTCTGCTCACTCAACATGTCCTCGTCAATAGGTACTGCCAGATTAACTGGCAATTTTTTTTGATAATATGTAAAAAGAACATGAAATCTTAAGTAGCAAAGATGGGAGAAAACTGAAATTTGACGAACTTGTACAATAAATGAACTAAAACAAGCCGGGAAGTGCGACCCTTGAGGTCCACACGGTCAACTTCCCAGTAATATCTAGATAAACATTAAAAATATTAAACAAAATAATAATTTTAAAAATATTACTACTTTAAATAATAATAATGAGAGGTATTCATAGCAGCAAAAGGAATGAGTTGATATTAATCATATCATCTACGGAAGGTTTTTTTTGGTCTTCTATCATTTAAGCAGTTTTTTTATTAACACTAAAACACTGTAAAAACTATTAAAAATCTGCTCAAATTATGCAAATATTATAAAACTTCGATTGAATTTACAACAATTTCCTTAGAATAAAAGATATAAATTAATGTCATTCGTATGAACCGTCTATACATAATAACTTTGAATGATTTTTAACTTTTTTATTTTTTATTTAGTTTTTTTATAATCATGGATTATGGTTTTGCTGGTTTCTCTTCAAAAACTGATAAGAATGTATAAATTTTATAAAAATTTATTACTGTGCTGTGCAAATCAAGTTAAAAAATTATTTTTTATGAAAAAACCTTAAAACCCTAAAAGCCTAATTTTTTGCATTTCTTTTATTAAATTAAAAAGCTGCTGAAACAATTTTTATGTAATGTTAAAAAAATTGCAGCAATGTTAATAAACGTCTATTGACACCTTAATGATCCAAATATTATATCTGGTTCGTGAGATATAGTGAATGATAAAAATGACCTTGGAAATCATGATGACTTTTCATTATTTTTTATTTGTAATTTAATTTTTTACGTAATCATGAGAAAAAGTTTTGAAATTGTTTCTACAAACATTGTTTGGAGTATATAAATTTTATAAACACTGATTACTATATTTCGCAAATCAGGTTATAAATTTATTGTTTATGAAAAAAAATCTAATTTTTTGCACTTTATTCTCTTAAATTAAAAAACGGCTCCAACAGTTTTTATAAAAATTTGATAGATTCACGCAAATGTTAATACGCGTCGATTGGCATCTTAATAATGTAAATCGTATGTTTGGTTCGCGAGATATAGTGCATGACAGAAATGACCTTCAAAGGGTCAAAACAACAAACCGCCCGACCGAAATGGTCCAAAAACTAATCAGCTCTTAAAATTGCAAAGGCGCTTCGATTGACACCTCAACGAAGTCGATACGACTTTGTTTACGTGAGTTATCGTCGTAGAAAAAAGTGTCCACGAACGTACATCCGTACGTACGTACGTACATACACACACACACACATCTCCCTTTCTAAAAACACTTTATATATACTCTATAGGCCTCAAAACGTAAAGAAATTTTGAAAATTTCAATTTCGATTTTCGAGGCGATTACAAGAACTTCCCATATACTGGGAAGTTAAAAATCATAAATGGTCCTTACATAATTATTGGGCGTAAATATTCGTTGTAAATATTCTTCGTGTATTGCTTTTATATGAATATTTTTTAGAAGTAGGTTAACACAATGGTATTTTATTTAATGAGAACTCTTTACAGCATCTGATTTCGTAAAGCATTAAATACCAAAAGTAAAAATTAGTTAAAAAAAAATTTCTATGGGAAACGTATTTTATATTTCCGATATTTTTTATGAATTTTTCTGAGCTGAATTTATTGGAAAATTCATCATAATCAAATGATGAAACATATTAATTGATGCAACAACTACGTCATCCTCGTCAAATGAAATCATGTATTATTATTCTTATCAATCATTCATTCATTATAAATATTAACAGTTTATTGTTTTTGTGTGAATATGTTTTGTAATCATAAAAAACCATGATATTACTAAAACTTAGAAATTTTTAAGGCATTTGATCTACCAAGAAGATAGTGTGGCTTGATTGAAAATAATTTTCGATTTTTGAAAAACTTTATACCAGTTTTCTTATTATTTTACTAAAAAAAATACCGGCTGTGCTTAATGGATTGAAAATCTGCTCAAATCATGCTATTACTAAAAGATACGACACAACGCCTTTAGAAGGCGAAAAATTAGTTTGTATTGTCCGTATCAACATGTGTGATTTGTTTTAAAGCAATTTTTAACTTTTTTTAGTAGAAAGGCTTTATTTATTTAAATTTTTTAGAGAATCATCGAATTGTGAATACGTTTCGGTAGATTTCTGAAAGACGCCAATCTTACGTTTGGTTCGTGAGATGAAAGAGTTTCGAGCATAAGGAGGAGATTTTTTTTTGCGTTTATAATAGTTAAAAATTCATAGTTAGCGAACATTTGCCTGTAGTTTCCTTTTTCTAATATTTTGAGTGAAATTTAGCCACACTGGGAGATGTTCTTAACACACGCTTAGAAAGGTTTGATAATTCTTCTAAAAGTCTGCACACAGAAGCCAAAAAAATCAAAAGGTTTGTCACGGGCCAGGTTGTGGTGGAGGAGCTGAGCACTTCCCGTTGTTTATCTAAGCCCTTGCACATTGGCCACGCCCTGCCGTACAATTTTGACTTCAAGGACTCCGTGGCGTCATTTACTGGCCGCAGGTTAATACGCGATATATATATATATATATATATATATATATATATATATATATATATATATATATATATATGTATAATTTTTTTTAAATACTGCTTAGACCTCCAAACCAAATGAAATGTTGATAATTTCATTTCGAGTTTTGTGTGATTATGGAAAGTTAATAAAGAGAACCTCACGAATTGTCCTTTACAACATATATATTAGCTGAAGGGCGTCTCGCAGAATGAGACAAAAGCTATCCCATATATTAATTCCCCGGAGTGGGGAGGATCGGCTGGCATAAATGTCTATGATATCTGATAAAAACTATTTTCAAGGGAATAACAATGAATAATATTTCTTCCAAAAAATGGAAATTCCGTTCATTGTTAAACACACCTCGCAAATATCGTCGCCTACAACAGCATGTCGCATATCTAATTTTCTCAACTTGTGAGAGAGATGCGTTCAATTTTTTTCTAGAAACTCAAACCGTTGTTAGTGAGTGACATTGATATTGATTATGAGTGTGGCTTGCCTAATTTATAAACTATAAAGAATTTCGATTCTTACGTTTATAGAAGCATACAGTAACTAATCAACAGATCCTGGCGGTGTAATTCGATTTTTATCATTTTTAAAAGTGCTATTTCGTGGTCTAGGTCACAATATGTACGTTACCGTGTGTCGCTGATGCCAAACCAGGGTTTATACCCTGGATTTACGGGTTTTCCGCAATATCTTCGGGGTGAAATAAGATAAACAAGGTTATCAAGTTTTGTTTAGAGATTTTATAATGTATTGTTTTTCCGCTTTTTTAATTACAGCTGCACTGATTGCTAGAGATCTTCACAAGTGAATAAAAAAAAAACCTAACTGAAATGACAGAGAGATCCATTTGCATGCCTTTTTGCAATTTTAACATAAATTGTTCGTTTAAAATGTGTCAGATATCGATCTTTAGTACTACAACGAAATTTGCAGCCGTTCCAAAGTTAGAACCTGTGATTGATCTACTCTCATACGCTGCAAATTTTACACACGCTTTTCACAAAACCACTTGAAAATATTACACGCACTTTTCACATGACTACTTTTCGTGAGCCTCCTACAAAATAATTCATATAATTTTTGGATCACTCTTATTGAAATTTGTCATAACTATAGATTAAATTATATCTTCGAAGTGTACGTTAACTTCTATGAACTTTATTATAACAAGAATTTCTTTTGTCAGCAATAAATAATAATTCGAAATCGTCCATTCCAAACAAGCATATTTACTTAAATTTTTAGTTTCCTTTAAATTTTTCAAATTCAAAAAATAATAATAATATGACATTCACATCACAACAGCAGGCGTTTTAAAACATCGCCGATGAAATTATCGGCCCTTTTCTTTCATTAAAAGAGTGGTTTTGATATTATAAAAATTGGTTTGGAATGTTGATTAAAATTACATGGAACGATTAATTTCGACGCAAATAATCGCTTATTACATGTTGTCTAAAGTATTCTGTCTCTACTGAGGAACATACCATTAACAGACTACTATTGTGCACATTTCTTCACATGTTTGTATTTTATTATTCAGTCTTCCATTCACTTATGCATTTTTTTTTCGAATATTTAACAATTCAGACCATAATTAGTAAAATTGGCACTAAATTTCTGTAATATTTATGGTTTCTTAATGGAGAAATCAAATTAATATAGGGTTTTATCGCATGAAGCGTTTGGCAGCACTATGTATGAGGCAAAAATTTCAGCAAATTAAGCAAAACAAAACCATTTCTACTTTGCACTGAGGCAACATTATTCAACCAAAATGTGTTTTTTGCTCCTTATATCAAGAAACTATAATTAAAGCTAGAACAAAACACAGGCAAATCTACCATGATATTTTACTAAGCCATTGTATCAGAGGTTGTAAATGATAAATACACCCTACATTACATAATGGTTTTCCCTTCGAATACACTCCATTTTATTTGCAGAATTTCTAACACACAAGTGAATATCATTGGAGAAAAACTTATCTGCTCAACAAACACCAAAAAACCTTCTAGCTCTGCAAAGATTACTACTAACGAGTCACTTACACGTCCATTCAGAAAATGTATCAAACCGATTCTAATCATCCACGTGGATCAAATCATCTTAATTAACCGATAGCCAACCATACGAATGCGTGTATCGACAGTTCATTGTATTTTATTACCCTCATTAAATTCAACTGGCCAAAAATTATCCCCAGAGAGGGAAAGATGCCAAATGTAATGGGGGTTCGAAGCAGTTCAACGAGTCTAGAGTAGCAAACGAAATCCTGCTTAACGTAATGCAATAGCAATTCAAAACTTATTTCCTCCGGGAGATTGATATAAAATATCGATTGATTTTTATGGCTTTCGAGTTCTCAGAATTGCCTATCCTAATTTTTGTTAAGTGAAAATCAAAGACGACTTAAGACGTCCTATCAGCCTCAAGTGGAGTGATAGATGTTTGATCCTCCTTTCGCACCGGCCATCGGGCGTGTGTTTGTCATATTCATTTCGGAGGATCCAAGAATAAGAATTGCAACGGATTACGGGCCCCAACTACCACTTGGAAACTAAATAGGGAAGCTTTCTTTCGCATTAATGCTAAATAATGTGTCTCATTGAAAATTTTCCAGCGACGCTTGCTGCTGGATTGTATCTAAACACCATATCGCAAGTCAAATCTGCGGAACGCAACCAATTCAAATCCGATGGACTTAAATTCGAAATCGAGCCAACACGGACGATTACACAATTCCGCCCCAAATCGTATGCGTCCGTAACAATTCCATACGGAATTTGTCTGCTGCATAATTTGGCGGACCGACATCAAAGCAGAGTATCTTGCGACTGCCTTGCCAGCCCGGGAAGGAGCTCATCAATTATCGCGAAAGTGGGGCGCAATATCAAGAAGTGTGGCAGCGCCGAAGAAAGCTTCAATCAATCACCGAAAATAGCAAAGATGGCAAATCGACTGGCGTTTGGTCAATGGCAACTTCAATACAGCCAGGCGTTTTCTTTTGATTCGCTAGCGTGGTAAGACGAGATTTTCTTGCGCTCCAGGATGGAGCCGTAATCCCCAAGGCCGTGCTATGAGAAACGATAGGCTTCCAACCAGTGGTGTGTGCGATTATGGGGGAAAAGATACAAACATTTTGTGTAGTGAGAGATATTCAGCGCTTTGATAGAAGAAAATTTTTAACTTTAATACTGCCATTACTCATAGACTTCCTATTCGCAATTAATCTGCCTGCGAAGTATAGAGAATGCTAGCTTACAATAGCGACAATATGGGGGAGGCTGAAAACCCAATTAATACGCTCGATATTAGTCATTTATCATTATTCCCGACTGCTAAGAACGGTGATGGCTTAAGTTGTTGCCTTTTCGCCGGCAAAATTATATCAAGATTGTTTCTCCAGAAAGTCCAATTTACTTAAGTTGAGATTCTTGATGTTTCGACATGTATGAATTTTATTACTAAATGTTCAAAGACGCTAGTCTCGATGCAATCTTAGTGAAAGTTATTTGAAAAAAAAATTGTCCAGCATAGTAGGTTCGCTATCACTGATCTCGAATCACTCCAGCTGAGGCAATAAACAATTTGTGTTCCTTATCAAGGCAAAATGAGACGAGAACTCATTGGGATGACTGACTGGCTGACTGTCTAAATGACGATGGTCGTCATGAGATTCCTACACGAATCACCATTCATTTCCCTGCGAGAGTTTCGTCTTCGATGGATTCTTGGAAGAGTTTGCAACACAACCCCAAGATATCTCGTTCCGCCCGTTCATCTCGAATGTCGAACACAAGAATTTCCATCAAGCCATCCCATGAAGACATTCGCGCACGCCAAACAGCTCCTCCATGGGTGTTTTGTTTAGTCTAGTCGGCGATAGTTCACGTTCTGGTGGAAGCAGCGTATCTATCTTTCTGGGCAGACAAGCAAGATTCACAATACGATTCCGACTGCGAGACTGACTCGCTGAGGGGTCAAAGGTAAACAAACCAAGAAGCGCAGGAGAAGCGGTTCCTGTTTGAAGGACAGCAGCATCTCACTTTGAAGTGGTTTTTCGTCACTGTATCTGTACGCTGCTCGAAATTCGACATTGACTGGCAGATTTGTAGTTTGGATAGGGAATTTGTCTCCTGGGGACTTAAACATCCTATTGGATTGCCTTGGCGTAAACGTAGATAGAATTGATCACATTATTCTCTTGGAGTAAATTGACAAATGCAGGGATAAGTATCTTGCAATATCCACAAATGATTCGTTCTTTGATTGACGCTTGTTTTTTATACATAGTTCGGATTTGAAGCAGATCCTAAAAATAAATTCGTCTTTGACACCCATATGTACATACATATGTAATTGCGCAACATATTGCAATTAACTTTAAGTGGGTAAATGCTTCAATCAAAACTAATATTTAATATGTTTCGTAGCCTGTGCGCTCTCTTTCAAGACGCCTGGACTATCTATTTAGTCTAATCAAATTGTCCTGGAACAGTATTGCTAGACGGACCGTGCGATAATACCCTTGAATTATTTCACTTCCCACTTTAAAAAAACTCTTAATATCCTTAACGAAGCCGTTTAATCATTTATGGTCTGCATTCTTATATATTCAAAAAGGCAATGCATAAATAAATGAAAGCGGGAATAATATAATGCAAACATATGCATACAATTTGTGCATAAATTTATCATTCTCCTAGAAGTAAACTATGCGGTAAATCGAAGTTGTAGAAGTTGTTTTTTGTAGGTATTAGCAATGGTAATCAGGAAGCAGATCTATTTAGATATTATCTGAAAGTTGCTCGTGCTGACGTCGCATTTGTGAATTACTAGTCCTGCTTGAAAAACAACAATATTCACGGCAACATAGAGGTTTCCTGTGAGAGTGAAAAGAACGGGTGTAGTATTTTGACCATTTAACTTTTTTGACACTACGTATGAGCCGAAGTTTTCCTTAAAAATTATTAAATGTCTTCCTAAAAACTGGACGCCAAGAACTGTTGTTATTTTTTTGGTTTTTTTTTTCACTGATATTTATTCTGCATACATTAAAAAAATATTTAAATGACTTAAGGGGTTACGTAGGTTTTGAAGGAAAAGAGGCAACTTTTTCGAAAAATTGTATTTTAAAAACAAAAAATCTATTTTATTTCAAATTTACACATATAAAAGCTTAGCACTTCAAGAAGTTGTAAAAAAATTTCAGCTAAAAACATTGAAAGTTGTCAATTACCTGCAGTTTTCCGCGTCCAACCTTTTTTTTGCGGTAGACAGGATATTTCGGTGCAGGTTCATCTCAAATCAAAAATTTAAAAAATTTCTTATAGTTTATGCCCTTGGCTCGTGCTTCAACGAAGGAATTGAAAAAAAAATGAAATGGATTTCAATGAATTTTTGTCTCATATTTTTTAACATTTTTCCGATTCTCGTCTTTTTTTTTTAAAAAAAAAATCCTATAAAACGAAAAATAGTCTAACGAATGCAAATCCCCTTCTTTCAAGCACGAGTTAATACTATAAAGAAGAACTGTGCAAAATTTCAGCAAAATCGGTCGATTCGTTCTCAAGAAATCGTGCCTACCGCACGGAAAAACAAAGTTTCTACAGAAACGCGTTTAAAGTTGTTTTTTACCGCGATTTAATGAATTAAAGTTATTTTTTAGCGACTTACATCGAGTCGTCGATTCCAGGTCCATACAGTAATTCATTATCCTCATTCACGATGCCCAGAGCATCCTATTGAAGTTGTGATGTTTGATGAAAAAGAAAGGAGCTGATTTTACGCGGTAGAACCGCGCTGTTTGCGTATAATACGCTGAGTAAGGTAGAGCGCACGTATCGATCATGCGGTATTCAAATCTATATAACTCCGGTAATGTTGCTCGAATTTACTTCAAATTCGATGCGAATACTCTTGAAGTCCTATAGTTTCATATGGAGAAAAAATCCATCGATTTTTGAATATACAAGACCTTAAAGTAGTGGCGGTTGGTGGTAAAATGTAATGGTAGTGCGCAAGATCGAAAAATCGTAATTATGTATCATATATACATGCATCCCTTTGTATGAAAAGTTCATCACTTTGATCTAATTCAGCACGTGAAGCAGGGAAAAGAAAACATGATTTACTTATAGAAAAAATCCATTCTCCTATGTTTTGCCTGTGCAAAGACCTCAATTACTTTATTGTTGAAGTCAGGAATATCAGCAATTATTCGCTTCTCTATTGCCATGATGGATAAAGCATTTAATCTATCTTCTGTTATTGTATTTATTAAAAAAGTTTTCACCCGCTTTAAAGTTGAAAAACACCACTCACTTTCTACCGTTGTCATTGAGATCGTACAAATAATTTTCAGCAATTTCACTGTTTCACTGAAACATTCTATCAAGTTGCAATTGTAAAATAATTGCAAGATTGACAAAGCGTCATCAGCCTTACAACAATCGTCTCGAGAATATATCACTGTTAATTCGCTTCTCAGTTTGTCTTTGTTTATAAAATCATAATAATTTAAAGCAACTCCAAACTCATCTTCAGGAAATTGATTGCGGTAAGTTTGAAAGCAATCAGGATAAAATAGTTCAGCTGTTATTAAATGACCTTTATGATCTAAACGACCTCCAGCTGACATCAATAAAGTATCACAAACTTTAAATAGCCACTACCTTGTTTTTCAAGGAACATGACTGTACAATACTCATTAATGGTCTTGGTGGCCCTCGTTACTTCAACTCCAAACGCATTTCAAATGTTGAACAGTTACTTTTAACGAAATCTACATTATATTTATAAATTTCTGCCATGTTAACAACTCGATAAACAAAGTGTAGACTAATTAAACACTGGACGAATTTAATTTAATAAAAGTTATTATATATATGATTTGATGTATACACTACAGCAACTGTCTAAAACTTCGTAAATAATTTAGTTTAATTTTAGTTTAATCGTTTCGGCGATACTTAGCTTAACTTCTCTGGCAGTTCAAAACTGGTTTATTAATTTATCGATATTTTATCGAATCGATAAGCACTTAAACTTCACGCACTTTCAACACTACCAAAAAACTAAAACTGTTCAGCGAGTTTTAAAATGAATCCCTTTGTGGAGAATTCGATTAGCTTTCCACAATACTAATTATCTTGAAAATTGTTTGATTTTTTCCCTTTTCAACTTTTACTTGCTCTTCAATCGTTCTTTATTACACTTGGAAATGACAGCCAAAATTGAGCGGGAACAGTCACTAGCAATTAGAAGTGAAAAAATATTTCTAATATTTTACATATTCCTTTTAACTTTCAAAAATTTTGCAAGCCACTATTTAGCATAGCTTGATTCGATTTTTTATTTCAAAAAGTTTGTGCGAAATTTCTTTTTTTGAAATTGTTCTACTAAAGTAATATTTTATTTGGATTTGAATGTTAGGGAGTGCAGTGCACAAGTGCACGGTAGAAGAAGCCGCCAATGCCTTAAAGTGATGACGAAGCGTCAGCGATTTAACCTGACCTATTTCTCACCAATGGCTGAGGAGACGCAAAACTTCGAACGCGTTTAAGTAATAATAATGAGAGTTATTCATAGCAGTTACAGGGATGAGTTAATATTAATCGTATTATCTACGGAAGGGTCCATTGATTACGTAAGTTTTTTGGTCGATGGGGACAGATTGATTTGATTGAATATTCGCGCGGATCAATCGATGGGGGCCTTTTCTACGTTATTTGTTATTTTCATATCGATGTTTGAAGGACAAAGAGCGCTAGCAAAAATGAATGCAGTTTTTGTTATTACGCACACTGAAGATATGTTGTCCGGTGATGGTCCTTTTGAATAGTTTCGTTCAAAATTGCCATCACTTCGGCATAATCACTGAATTCATATTTTTCCACGATTTTACATCAATGAGATTAATAATTTATTTTGAATTTCTGTTGGTCTGGAAAAATATTGAATATGCAGTCAAAAATAGGTTAAATTGCATGTAAAAAGTAAAATGTATTACACATGATGATGGAGGAAGTAATTGAAATCTTACGATTACTAAAGAATAAATCTACCAAAACCTACAATTTTTTATTTGATGATAGCTTTTTAAAGCATATGATCTTGCAAAGTATTGACTACAAAATATTTTACTATTGTAAGCGTTGATTATCACAAATGCAAATTTGATTGAAATTTTGTTGGCTTTCAAAATTTAAGCAGTTATCTTATTAAAATTAAAACCTTCTTAAAACTATTAAAAATCTGCTCAAATTATGCGAATATTATCACAATTTGATTGAATTTACAACAATTTTTTTAGAATATAAGATATTGAGTAATATCACAAACCCTCTTTAAATGGTAACTTTGAATGATTTTTTAGTTTTAATTTAGTTTTTTTTCATAGTTTTTTCATAATCATGGCAATTTTTTTCCTGGTTTCTCTTCAAAAAGCGATAAGAATGTATAAATTCTATAAACTGGTATTACTGTGCTGTGGAAATCTGGTTAAAAAAATATTTTTTATGAAAAAAATCCTGCTCTTACGCATTTTCTTTTATTAAATTGATAAGCGGCTGGAATTTTTTTTTTATAATATTAAACACATCACAAAAATGTTACTACACGTCTATTGACACCTTAAGGATGCAAATATTATATCTGCTTCGTGAGATATAGTGAATGACAGAAATAACCTTGAAGGTGATGATGACTGTTAATGATTTTTTATTTTTTATTGAAATTTTTTGTGATCATGAGAAAAAGTTTTGATGATGTTTTTACAAACACTGTTTGTAGTATAAAAATTTTATAAACATTGATAACTGTATTTCGCAAATCAGGTTAAAAATTTATTGTTTATGAAAAAAACCTAATTTTTTGCACTTTCTTTTTCTTAAATTAAAAAACGGCTGCAAGGTTTTTTCCCAAAATTTGATAGATTTACAAAAATGTTAATATGCGTTGATTGACACCTAAACGATGCAAATCCTATGTTTGGTTCGCGAGATATAACGCACGACAGAAATGACCTTCAAAGGGGCAAAACAACAAACTTCCCCGACCGAAGTTTCCCAAAAACTAATCAGCTCTTGAGGTTACAAAGACGCTTCGATTGACACATTAACAAAGTCAATACAACTTTGTTTTCGTGAGTTACGCTCGTAGAAAAAAGTGTCCACGAACGTACATACGTACGTACATACATACATACGTACATACGTACGTACGTACATAGACACACACACAAATACATCTCCCTTTCTAAAAACACTTTATATATACTCGATAGACCTCAAAACGTTAAGAAAAGTTGAAAATTTCAAGTTCGATTTTCGAGGCGATGACAAGAACTTCCCATATACTGGGAAGTTAAAAAAGGAGTTTTGGAAAAAGATATGTGTTTGAAAGCAAATATTCGATTTTACATCAAGTTTTAACTATATTTGATATGAAAAAATACTTTTGTTTGTATGTTTCTAAGATCTTTAGAGCCACATAGAAATAACGAATCCATCTAAAATGTAGCAAAATCCAGAATAATTTTTTTATTATATTGCACAGCTCTCGCAAAAGGGAATTTACAATGTGTTCTCATGCCGGATGGAAATCAGTAATGACACAGCTTACAACTACAACAAATTTAGTTTTAAAATTTAAGGACGATATTCTATGCTTATAAACTAATTGAAAAATTATGTAACACCTGTAAAAATATTTTTAAAAGTAGTAAATAGCTCTCTTACTTAAGAGGGTACACAATTACAATTACATAGAAAATGTGAGCCATGACGATGAACATCAATCTCATTTATTATAGGCACAGTCAAGCTTGATTTAAATTACAAATTTTGTTAACTGAAGGCTGTAATTTCATCTAGATTGCTGTGAAGAAAGTTTTCATTTTTTGTTTTCATTGATTTGTTCCGAATTTGAACGAAATTGTGGGTGCTTATTATATGATTGAATTTGCTATACAGATTGGGATAGCAAACACAAAATTACGATTGGATGCATTTCAATGTGACTTTCGTCATCAAGATTCAGACTATACTTGTCCAGTGTATGAATCAAGATTAAACTCAGTGGATAGAACGCTCGAATGAGCACTGGACGTTATTTGAATTCGTGCATTGACTTATATATGTAATTACGTCAAAATTAATCTCTTGAAATTCTGCTATAAATTGTTGAAGTCAACGATCCCTAAAAGCAATATTTTTTGAACACATTGTGTAAGCTTGGTTACATTCACGTTGTTCATCCATACAATGGCCTTTGCTGCATTCATCTCTCCGCGGCATCGATCACGTTCCAATTTTAGCGTTGTAATTGGCTCCACGATAAATATCCCCAACTGATCAAACTTGCTGGCGCCCAAGTGTAAGATAAAAAATTAATATATCAGCATCTGCATGGAAAATCTCAAGACATTTTACAAAATCCTCACGATCGAACAAGATGACATACACGATCGAAATTGGAATAAATTAGAGGTTTTGGTGTTTTGCATTATGGGGCAGACGTCTAATTTGAATATCCTCGCATCTGCAGACATAGTGCTGGAGTATTTCATAATGCTCGGCAGTGCCATGACTGCAGCTTGTGGCACGGTTTATCCGCGTCTGCCTATGTATCACCTGAAGTTCAAATCGTGATCCAGTCTTTAAGCCTGGTACCTAGCCAGTCAACGAGGTTGCTGAGGCTGAGCCAGACGAGGCTATGTATGTCGATTACCTTTACGGCCATCTCCACACATAAAATTAGCATTTCATTGTCGTCGAAATTGGGTAAAAGCGACTGTCTGCCCCGTCTGGCAGCCCCGCAATTAGAGAAAGCACGTGGACCGACGGCTGTCGCATTGTTATTTTCCACTAGGTGGGCGTTCGCTTATAAACACCAATTCAATCACGATTTAATAGGAACATTTGCCGGAAATAAAGAAGTTTCACTACTATACCACTATGCCCTCGCACCACAGTGGTTTCAGAGAGAGATGCAATCAATAATCGATATTAACATGCCAGAGGGCCACTTTCAAAGACCTGTTCCTCGTTTTGCAGAAGACTGCATTTCAAGTAAACAACAGGAAAATAAACATCGTCCTTATTAATTATGATCCGAAATATGTTCTGTAATAATACGCCTACGTCCATGACGAGCACAAGAAAATATGTAATTAAAATCGTTTGTTTAGGAAATATTCGAATATTTTGTAAACAGAACCAGGGAATGCGATGGTTTAATTATGTTTTACCTTCACTGAGAAAAAGAAAAGTGGGTTGCATGGAAATATTTAGGTAAGTTAAAATCAGAATCGATGACATTTTTCGAAGTTCAATTGGTTTATTGTTCAATTAATGATGTACATAAGGCTGGAAAATAATTGTGGGCCACCAATCTGGGTATTTGATTAAGTTAAATTAAAACTCACTAATGTAGATAGACTCTATAACATAAGGTAGCATTAAACAATAGGTATAACATAAAGCAGCAGTAAAGAAAGATTAATGCTAACTGCGCCCCACCATCGCTAGAAAATAATTATGAACCATCAATCCGGAGCTTCAACCCGACTAAAAAATTCTGGTCAATATCCGAGATTAATGATTCCTAACTATTTTCTAGCTTTCAATACATCATCAATTGAACAAGAAATCTATTTAATTTTTTTTTTACAAATATTATTTTCAAATTTTTGGTGTGATTTATAACTTTAATCAGTTCTAATCATATTATCGGCTAATTCAAGAGAGTGTATTGCCTCGCAATTCTCGTTTTGATGCCAAAGAAACCTTGACTTGGATTTAAGGGGTCTATCCTCTTTATAATTTTTAAAAAAATCGATTTTTCTTTTATTGCATTTTTGGAAAGTATATATAACAGAAATATCATGTTGTGTTTTTATAAAAGAAAAACTTCCTTTTAATTTTGTATATCTTTATTTGGATTCGTAATCGATTTGCGACCGTAATCGTTCGGTCTTCCTCAGCGATGAGGTCGAAAATCGATAACGAATCCAAATAAAGATACACAAAATTAAAAGGAAGTTTTTCTTTTATAAAAACACAACACGTAGTATTTTGTGAAGATGAAATCAATTACTAATATAGAAATATCATATTAAAATTTTATAAACATCGGAGCAGTGTAACTGTATTTTTGGTCAACTTTCACTTTGCCACCCGAGCGAGATTATTCATTAAAAAAAACTTCAACCGCGTTTTTCACGACGTCGCATTGATGAAATCTCAGAAAGTACTGAACCGATTCTCACCAAATTTTTACCAGACATACAGCTATACTAGAAGGTTTTTCAAAATTTTGATTTGAAATAATTTTTTAGCCCAAAAAGGTGAAAAAAAAACATGTTTTTTTCGTAATCTTTCGAAAAATGTTCGCCATTGTGTCAATTTTGCAAAAATCAAAAATCGCCTTCTTTGCGCTATAGCTATTAATATACTGAACCTAAAACTATTTGATTTTTTTATTCAGACTAACCATCTCGAAAATTTCATCAACGGCGTACACTCCTCTTGTTTTTTTTCTCGATATTTTTCAACCAGCATTTTCATTGATTCACTCATTTTTTGTGTATTGCGAGAGTGTTTATTCCTAAACCTATCTAAAAAAATATTAAAAATGACCCGTTTTTACACTGCTAAAAGAAGGTAGACCAGTATTCCAAGCTTGAATTGTAGTTTTGAATTTATTGTCTGATTTCAAATCAGCAGAACGTCAAGTATAATATCTGTTCTACATCCTTGCTGAGAACTGAAGATGACAGCCAAGGAAGTTTGGACACGTTCCTCAGATTTCCATAGCGCTCTAACTCTGTTTTTGGATGTGTTTGCAACAAGAATTTTCTGAGAGAGTCATTTTTGCCAGGCCGCACCCCTGCAGTATTGAATTCGAATATCAAGGTTTGAAATTTTTATTATAATGTCAACAATGCTTAATACGTGTGCAAAGTTTCATGATGATCGGTTAAATTGAAAACAACAGTTTTGAGTTTGACATACACAGGAAATCAACTCACACTCAACGGACGATCACTCATTCACAGACAAAATGGCCGCATATAACTCTATGATTCTCCGAATCGTTACGATCCCTCTAAATACTGAGCGCAGCATAAAGGAAAAAGAATACATCCTAGAAACGACACAAATGAATGGGTTCACCATAACAATCATCGAGAACCGTATCAAGAAGATAGAGCATCAGAGGAGAATGCGAGAACTAACGTCCTTAGAAAGTAGCGAGAATGATCGAATTACAAAAAAACGGGTAGCAATTGAACGCTCAACTATAAGCGGAAAACTAAAGAGTATGTTAGCCAAATTCAACATCGAAGCGACAATAACGAGCAACAAACTCAAAACGAAACCAAAAATCCATAAACTGCAACGGTAAAACGCGACATATACGAGATCGCATGTTCAGATTACGATGAATTATATATTGGACAGACAATCAGACCGATCCAAAAAAAGAGTGCAGGATCACATTAGAGTAGCTGAACTAACCATCAAACATGGAAGGACCTATATTAGATCACAGGTGGCAAAACACATCGTGGAGGAAGGCCACATCATCACTCGAAATGCATAAAAATGATCCAAAAACATTCTAAACTGGATGCCTATGATAGTATTTTGAAGGCGAGAAACCCGGAGTCGAAACGTCCGAACCACGGTCTAGGTAATGGTTTCTCGGATCTTATTAAATCGATCCTGTAAGGGTCATAAAGTCATACCGGGATTCAATTATATGAGGATATAATTAATTAGTATGTAAGCTAAGTACATTTAAATAAGATTCTGCCATGTCTTCTCTTCAGACACAATAATACAATGAAGAAGGACACAACTAATGTCCGAAATGTACATTTGGTAAAAATAAAATCGAAATCGTGTAATTAATGAAACAAGGGTATTTTTTTAAAATTTTTAGGAAATACGGCTTGTTGAAACTCGTTGATACTTCATTGAAGTAGAAGTAGTTTAGAAATCGATCGCAAGATATGAACTGTTTACAAAAAATGCCAAATTAAATAAATGATTTGTAGTTCATCTCATAGCCAATATAGCCCAGTCAATCTGGCATCCAGCAAATCCAAGGTAATTTTTTTTGATAAATATTCCTTTACTTACGCACAATAAAGACCATGTATAACCATTTGAACTCTTGTTCGCGTTGTGATTTGTTCAAGGTCAAAGAAATTAGTATAGTGCGAATATCACGCTATCTATTTTTTCCGATACAACCACGAAATTGTCAACAGAAAAGGTTACCATCAAATTTTCCGCACGCTGGGTTTCATAGTATTAAGGGAGTGCGGCTAGTCAGAAACGAAAAAAAAATGAATATTTTTCAAAAAAAATTGAACAATGTGACGATTGAAATGCACTTCCCTTGCCTAACGAAATCCGGCTTTTGAGGGTGGTCACTCTCGTTGTAAATTTCAATCTCTACTTGGCTCCTTCCTGAAGGTATAAAACCTCCATAAAGTGATGATTTGAACTTCCTTAAGCTAAAAAATGGCGCAAAGCTTGATACAGATGGGTGGGCAGCCATATTTTAACAAACTAAATATGCACGGTAATTTTGCATGGGTGTGTGATCAAAGGAGCTGGCCATTTTTTATATGAATCTCCGAATAGGCAAATTATTTTTTCGCATAAAAATTACTTCTTACATTTTCACAAAATATAGTTCATTCAAACATGAGCTATGTGAATACAGAATGCGCAGAAGATTGACCACACTTAACACCAGGGTTTCGTTGGGCAAGGTCAATTGTCACATTGTCTACTACATTTCCTAAAAATTCCATCCATTCAGCGATCTTGCGGTTTCTTCTTCGAGTATTAAGTTGAAATTTTTTTACTGGCATTATTATAAAATGACCTTCAATTGTATGAGATGGTTTTGACGATGCCTGTTCTACAGCATTTGTAAAATTATTTTAGGATATTTTTCTATGTCATTTTTTAATATTTTATTACGGAATTCCAGTTTTTTATTTGGTAAAACTGTAACGTATTGCCGTTAAAATGCCAAATGGGGGGGGGGGGTGTCTTCTTCGACCGCATTGAGTTCATTGCGTGAGCCCTTATATAGTTTCACCTGGCCTACACCTAGACATCTCGTTACAATCTAAGAAATTTTTCGACTTTCGAGGTATGTACGTGAATTTCACCAGTAAGCAAATAAAACACAAGGAATAATTCCATACTTTATTCAAAAAACGTGAGGTTTTGTTGAAATTGTTTTTTCTAAATGAACATCCGCAGAACTAATCAAAGAAAGTATCAATTAAAGCCAGCTGCGTTTGGTAAGTAAAAAGGCTAGTCTATCCTTTTAATCAGGGAATACACCTTTCCCAACTCCACAAATTGGAATATTTATAGTGTTCATGTTTACCTCTCCTTCCTCGGGCCAGTCTATCGTTCGTTTCAGCGTATCAAGATCACACAGTACTTTTCCTTCTCCGTATAAATATAATTTTTTAAATCATAAAATCCCTCTTTTTATCGAAGTAGATCTTCATATTTTTGGTTTTGCTGGCATATGCTCGGAAAGTCGAGATCAAAATATCCATGAGATGAATTTTTTTAAACTTTGAATGAATAGTTATGTAAAAATGAGTTCTCTGTGGAAAAGGGTGCAATTCAACCATATTTAGATCTGGATCAGAGTTTAGAAATAAAAATCCCATGTCTGATGGTCCTCAGAACTTGAGATAATTCAATTCATTTTTGTGATTCACGCAAGAAATATAAAACTCGCCTTTCGGTGACAATCAAACTCTTGAAAAGTTTGAACTGGTCTTCCAACTTACAAAAGTTGTCGATGTCAATTAACTTTGAGTTTTAATTTAAAACGGAACAAAACGACAAATGCAATTCAATGGAGCGTCCTGCGGAAAACATATCAAAGATTTAATCTTTTTCAAACAACGAAAGATCAAAGACAGTAAGTAAGACAGCTCTCTTATTGCGCAGCATAAACAACAAATCCAGTAGCAACGACCAAAGCCATCCAATAAATCGAGAAAAGATTTATATAATTTCAATCCAATTTAAAATATTGACGGAAAGGCGCTATAAAGTTGGGACACAATTTGCTCAAATTTTTAAAATATGTATTGTTCGTCGACAGGCAATATGCTATCTTTTTTGGACAGGCGATTTTTTTGTTGCTCGAATAATATGTGATGAGACTCAATAGCGTGAATGTAGAACTCAAATAGTTGCCCACATTATCGTGTTGGATTCTAAAATTGCATTCACAACTAAAACTTTCCTGTATAATAGTAGCAGCTACTAAAAAAATGTTACATCCGGATTTTCCGTTGAATAAAAATATTTACTAATTTTATTGGGCTTGTTAATTTTATGCCATTAAAAATATCTGTTTCTTAAATCAGATTATCTGTGCTGTATACTCCTTGGCTTTCTGATGTTATCCCTTCAAAAATTCTAACAGTATTATACATCAATAGTAGGAGCTTATACTGTATCGAAGAATTAAACATTAACGGCAGATATAATTCTATGAGGTTAGCATCCAAAAAGTTTACGTTGAATGTTCAAGATACAGTTTGGATAATCGAATATATACGGTGGATAATTTTTTTCCAAAGAAGAGTGTCTAACAAACTGTAAAATACGATGGAGCTGGTTTTTCCTGACAAGTTTAACTAATTTGAAAAACTTGTTGCTGCTATAGCATATATGCATTTTCCACAAAATTACAGATTTTCTGAAAGATTGCGCATTTTTCGTACCAAACATGCAGATAGTAATAACATTCGTGGTTTATGATCAACATAAATAAAATTAATAGCTAAATACTTATTAGATGCTAGATTTTCCATGTGCTGAGGACACGATCCTTTTTTTTGCAATACATTATGTAGCTACTTGATCTACCCACTTTCTTAAAATAGTTTTAGTTTGCATAGGGCACTTTAAAGCAAATTATCTCTTAGAGAAGTAAGAAATGATATTGGCTGCATGCCGTAACCAATCATTAAATCTACAAGATATGTTTGTTATTTTTTAAATTGTCATAAAAATAGGATGAACTCAAATATCAATAAATCAATTATTATTGATTCATCGCTCGCGTAAATTATGTTCTCTTCAATGTATTTTCAAAAATAAAATTTTGAATTAGCAACTTTCACTACTTTGCATAAATTTGAAATGGTTTTATTTACCCGTAGCTATATGGGTTTCAGGTGGACTGAATAAACCAATGCCACCGTGTTCATCCTTCTGACAAGTTAAACAAAGTATGATGAAGAATGTTATGTGCGAAGTCAAAGTGCAATATTATGTCCTTTTAGGTGAATAGAGTGCGAATCTCGTTAATAGACCATGCCAGTTCGTCTTGTAAATGAGGAACAGTAACTGTATTACCGTTTGGCCTTTCAATGTACTGTGTCTAAAATCCATGGATGGAACAAATTAATTCAAACAGCTCTTTGCCATAGGAGTGTGCCTGATTGCATTATATTATGTTGTCACGTGTCTTGGCTGCGTAGGTGTGACTCTGAAAAGCACGAAGTCCATTAGTGTGCTGCAATACGAACTCCACTTTGTTGGTCATGCTAGTGTCTATGGTCCAGACTGTCCGCGGTCATGGTAGTTATTTATTCAAATAAACGTCATGGTGCTCATTTGTTCGTACCCTCTCACATTCAAATCAAATCAGACGAAGAAATGTTGTAATGAAAATCACACCTGAAGTGCATTTACCAACCAATCCACGGTGCATTTAGGCGAGGCGTGGCTTGGCTTGGCTCCCGGTGAGATTTGTCGAAAAGCAGACATCGGTTCCTTGAATTGTTTTGACGGGTTGTACACCATAGGTGGCGTAGGTAATTTGGATAGCACTTATTAACAGACGATGTACCGTCAACTTCCAAGAGAATAAAACCTCCTGGTGTGGATGCAACCAGTGGTGCAGGAATTCAGTCGGGAGTCAATGAAAAACATTTCAATAACGCTCAGAATTAAGACAGGGTTACTTTGAGCCAGAAAGCTTTTGACTTGCAGTAAATGGGAAAATTCTTTCGCACTTGCATTCAGTTGAAATACAAGTCACTCTCCTAGAACAAATCATTTCAATAAAGATAGTTTTATATTTGCTCGGAGCTTGAAAATATCCTTGGACATAAAACGGCGATAGGTTTTCACTATTGAGTGAGCCTTCAAATTTTACAAAGGCTGCAAATGAGTGACACATTCTGGAAAGTTCTATTACTAATTCTGACTAATTTCAAATTAATTAATTTTTGAACGATAGTCCGATTATTTTTGATCCGGTGAATGTTTGCATATTATAATGAACTTATAGAAGCGATTGCAATCAGTATCTGTTGGTAAATACAATAACAATCTAACAATAATCAATGGCGCTACAGTACAAATTGCATCAGTGCTTTGAAGTAATATTAGAGTTAGGTACCTCATTATTTGGGCTATAGAACACTATGAGGGTAAATTATTAACACAACACCTAACCCTGATTCACCTTCCACCAGACGCAAGTGAAAAGCGAACATGTTCAGACGCAACTCAATTTCGAGGTGCTTATTATGGGGTCTTTATTTTAATTTCATGGTTAGAGCAAAAATTTTATAAATAAATAAGAATCGCCCTTTTTAAAAGGGTGATTGATCTTATGAAGAAAAACATCATAAACATTAAACTCACTTCAAGTGACGCAATAAAATCGTTTTTTTTGGTCGACTCTTGCCGACGAAAGGTTTAGGTTGCTTCAATTTAACATTAGCACCAACAAATTCTACAGCTGAGTGAAGAGATAGTCTGGCATCAAATCCCATTCACGAAAACTAGTTGTCTCCAGGCTGTCTTGAACCTGATACTCGAAGCGTTGGAAAATTCAATTTAATTTTTTATTTCAACAAAATCTAGTACAGCTTAAACAACAAAACCAATCAAACGATATTCAATTTCGAGACTAGACCTCCTAGTTTACTCTGAAACATTGTCTCGCGAGCATAACGGGTAAAATGGAATGAACATTCACCCCGGTGCCCAAAAATCAGCTAGTTTATACAGACCAAAGCTCGAAATAACACCATCTGATCATGGGTAGAAATATTTGGCGCGCTAAAAAACAATCTCTCGGTTGGCCGTATTTGTCGCGCAGCAAAATAGACGTTGGTAAACCTCGCCAGACACGGAAGTTGCTTCCTGGATCCACACTACCATGGGCTATCGTTTGCGATGTCGCATGTGATGCATGGTTAGGCCAACTGTTACTGTTACGTAACTAAGTCGAAGTTACGTCTGTTTGCTGAGAATTTCACCAGTGGAAAAATCCTCAAGGAAACTCTGAAAAATACTCATGGATAAATTTATTTCAGCTTGTTGTTGAAATGTTTTTTACAATATCTGTATTCGACAAAATTCATATATCTTCTGTGCGTCAAAAATATGTTTTTATTTATGTTGTTTTGCTTATGGTGGAGGCTAAGGAAAACTTTTCCATTATCGCTTTGCAATAATCTGTACAAATTTAAGCTTTCGGCGTTGAATGGACAGGTTTTTAAAGGCTCGCCACGATGATGCTCTCTAATGGGAATGATTTTCTGTACAGAGTCTAAAATTTAAACCTTTTTACTGCCACAGGGCAGATCTAACGTGCGGCTCAAGATTCGGCATCCAGCCAGGTTTACTACCAAAAACAACAGAAAGGAAAATAGTGCTTTTCTCTTAATGCCACAATAAAACGTTCGACTCATATGAGTTCTATTATCTTTCCGCTGAATCTACTCGTTGTGCTATGAACAGCATTCAACTCCAAAAAAAGCTCCCTACGTGTCCACTGATTGTAGATTCAGCCACCAATGTATCATTATTATCCCCATCGGAATGTCAAGGCTTCGCTACCGGGAAATTCGCTTATGATATTGCCTATGCCTTTTGCCCATTTGATTTTTATTGGGTGAACTGTATCGTGAGACGGCTGCGCAATATAACATTTTTATTAAAAAAAGTCTTTTATTTAACAGGCACTAGAATACTGTACAAGTTTTTGTATAGTAAAATGTTCATATACTCGTACTGTTCAAGTTTTTGCAGAATAGAATATTTATGTGTTTAATTATATTGAGAACAATAATCGAATTGTACGTTTCGTTTGTGGTCATTCTGGTGCTTCAGTGATGTGATTACCACTGCTGCTTATCAAAATCTTAGACATTATTATTGCAGGAGTTAAACAAAAAAAAATCCGTAATCACCTAAAGAACGCTCACATGCGTCAAATTAAATTATTTATTTCACATAATTCCCCGAATATAATACGCTGCTAGACTTCAATGTATCGCTAGAAAAATTTAAAACATCACGAAAATGAAATCGATGAAATATAACGCCTTATTTTACTCCCATTATGTTAAGTTTGGAGAAAAATCATGTTAATTAGACTTGAATCAATAATTTTGCCAGCAATTTGATCTTCGGCCGCGTGAAAGATATTTTGCCATGAAAATATAAATATGTACATAACTATGTATGCAGGCACAATATAGAAGTTATTTTTAGCTGATCGCCTTAATTCGTTTGAAAAATTATCGCTTATTAAATTTTAAATGTAAAATCGGCGAATTCATTTACATCTTCGATCGTCCCACATATCACTTACTGGCGAAAAAATAATCCGGATGTATCATCGCAAAGAAGTTACAATTTAGGTCTTGAATACACTGGAAATGTCCAAATTTTACTTTTCACTTAACATTTATTAGGAAACACCACGAAAACAAAAGCTGTATATGCTTAATAACTTACGCATATTTATTGTATTCACGCAGGTGCGAAATAGTACAACAATACAATTCACAATTTGATACGCATGGAAACATCAGCGCACCAGGCATTGTGGTATTTCCGCACAAAATCTTCTTTTTGGACATGTTGCGGTTTCGCGCTTGGCATTAGAAACAGATTTGGCATCTGAAAGAGCCGCAGATCTGACCGCAAAATAAACCTCTTCAAGACGCCGGTAACGGATGGCGATATGAAATTAGTCATCGGTTGATTATAGACAAGCCATTCGATTCAGCGGAAATAGAAGGATTCCAGGTAGGCTAACATTTCAATCGAGTCGTAATGAATAATTGAAAGAAATTGGGGGAACGTCGCGGGTGGATTAGCGTTTCATACGATGTAATTTGTTGAAAGCACAATTTTGAATTGTTTTGGTGTTTTTGATATCAAACTAAGTCATTATTTTGCATGAATCTACACTTTTCGGTTTCAAAGTGGCTGAAAGTGATTATGTATCTACATAGTACACAGCATGTAGATTTTTTTCGAGTTGATTGAAAACAACTTTGAATAACATAAATATAGGCATTGATTTCAAATGTACACGGTAGTGAAATCTTTTGGATTAGGGTAACTGAAGCTTCATATTTCACAATTGTATTCGATAACCTTACGAGTACAAAATACATACTTATTAGATAAAAAATAGGCCAAACATTCAAAATCGTTGAAGGAAAGTCATGACGAGACATAAGCAAACTAAAAATGCGCAAATACTATCCTTAATTCTTACAAATCTCAAAAATAAATTTCCATATTACATGTAACAAACTAGATAAAGTGAACCAGGATTTTAGTTCATGTTTTCGTTTCACACTGTTTTTTAAATTTCAGTGAATTTGAAATCAGTTAAAGCATCTCGCATTGTACTTATTTGTAATTCAACGTATTTAATTGCTTGGAATTTCCTGATAGGAGCCGTTTTTCTGAAAACATAGAATTGACAATCAAAATCACGACAGTTTATTCTTTGGAACTAATCGCTTCACCTTGAAACAACAAGTTTTTGAGTATTGACTTGAATAGGGTACCTACCAAAGCTTTTTCAGAGAATCGATTTATGATGAATACAAAAACGATTTCAGGAATTGAAATTAAGGAATTGAAAATATCACTCCAATTCGAAAAATGAGTAATCAATGGTTTATGCAATCGATTTTATTCAATAGTTGTTAATGATGTATGTTATAAATTTTCTGGATGATATTCAAATCATGAATTGGAAATAAATGTAGCCTTTTGATTTCAATATATTGAGTACGCTTTTAATTTGCTGAAATTTCATTTAATCTTGAACTGATAATCATCAATATTCGAAATCAACTATTTTTCTCGATGAAGAAAGAAATTGTTGAGATAAGAATCGATTTAAAGTGCAAAAGGACATTGAACATATTTTTTATGCAGAGAATATGAATCGCATTAGAAGAGCAATTATATCATATATTCAAAATGCATTCTTGGAGTGACGGTATATTTAAGGAAGTTTAGGTTTTTTCAAGGTTTGATACTCTCAGTTTTTAAAGATCATCACAGTCAACACATCCGATGCAACTTATCTAATTGAATAATTTTCCATCGTGTGCACACACTTAGTTTACTTCTTAAATGATCCAATACTCTCTTTTGTAAAAAGTAATTGGAAAAATCAGGGTTTAAGTCAGAGTCTTTGCTATACAATTTTATTATTTTATGGAGTTTCGTGTTAATTCAACTCAACTGAAATATTTCCGGAAAGGCGTAAGTTTTAATGAAAATTCATGGATGAGAAAGAACAAACTAAAATTGACATATAATGAAACAATCAGAGCGTGTATGAAAACAAAAACATTTTTTGGTAGTGCCAAATTGTTATCCAACTATCGACGGTAGTGCCGAGCGTGGGATCCCTTATTCCTGCTTACCACCGCTTGCATTACTTTATGTGAAAATTAGACTGTCGAATTTGGGCATTCATTCCCATGCGTCAGTTTCCTTTTCAAATTTCCTGTTCAACAACTACAAATATTCTATTTATATAGCAATGAAAAACACGCATATTTATTTTTTGGATGTATTATTTGGTAGCAATGACCACCGCGATTGCGTCTTAAGAAGGCCATCCTTTTGGTTAAATTTCGTACCGCGTCTTGCAGCATACCCGGTCTTATTTCAACAATAACGCAACAAATTTTGGTTTCAAAGCTAATAAGTGTTGCTGTTTGTCATGGGTTAGAACCTCCTAGTCTAGTCAACGACATTGTTTTCTAGTTTGTGCTTTTTGGTTAGCAACTTCCTAACACTATTGTTGCATATTATATACGAACCAGTTTGACGGTCGTTATAACTCGCAGATACAAATATTAAAATAGTTGAAGCTTGACCCATCAACAAGCCTAACCGTGGTCATGCTGTCTCGTTGGCGGATGGCAAATGACAGCACCTGAAGAGGATGCCATCCGTCACGCCGAAACCACACTTTCCATTAAAGTGTTGCTGGTTTATTAGCGTACACACTAAAAACGGCAATTTTGCTCATTTACGAACCCATTAGAAATGAGCCTTATCGCGGAATATGATTTGACGGTAAAAACGCGGTTCAACTTTTAACTCGTACGTACGACGCAAACGATGGGATTTTGGTCCAAGATTTTTTCTCAACATTTTCCATGCAATGGACGGACAAAAGCCAAGGTTAAGAACGACGCCTAATCGATAAATTTGGAGTCTCAGTCACACAAACCTCTACAGCAGCGCTATTTGCCTCGGTATACACCGAACGACCTCGTGTTGGATGAACATTGTGCAGTAGAGTACACGCGGTCAGATGGACGGATGGATGTTAACAAATATCATTTATTCTAATGATGTGATCGTGGTATTTACGAAAATGTATTATAATTTGTAAGATTTTGTAAATATTTTAATAAATTCAGTAGAGGCGTTAATTATTTAA
The DNA here is from genome assembly GCA_963942545.1 of Oxycera nigricornis. NCBI lineage: Eukaryota > Metazoa > Arthropoda > Insecta > Diptera > Stratiomyidae > Oxycera > Oxycera nigricornis. Next base: position 99,985,972 of record OZ012659.1, read on the forward strand.
TTTGAAAATGCAAAAAACTGACTTTAGATGAAAATCAATTTGATATGAAATTGTTTCTAACAATCAATAATGTAGAAGAGTGGACGCTCTAAAGAACACTCGTAGAACAAAAAATTCACACTTTTTTTTACAATTGAAAAAAATATTCATACAAAAACATTAACTTTCATTGAATAATGGAAGGATACGATTAATATTCACTCATTCTACTTACAGTGACGCCTCATTATCATTGCGTTTCAAAGCTTTATTGCTTTTATTAATGTTTTTATCAGTTACGTAGATATTCGTCGTCGTCGTCGTGACATGGAGGTGGGCATTGCAGCCCTAGCACTGCGACCTGCTGGTCGATTGTACTATCCTCATATTTTTCCTTTCTGGAGTTAATGCTTATGTCTTGAATCTTCCGGATGAGATGATGAACCTCATCAGGTCGTCCAAGGCTAAGGTATGGAACTCCTTGTCTCCTATTTGAGGCATGCCAAGGGCTCTATATCTGTGTCTGGAGAACGCGGGACAGTAGCCCACATAATGTGCCGCTGTTTCCTCGTCCTCCTCACATCTAGTGCACCATGCATCGTCCACTATTTGCAGAAGAGCTTGGTGACTTCTCAGGCGTCCGTAGATATTACTGGGAAGTAGTTCATGTAGAAATCAAGGGTCGTACATCATGGCTTGTTTTCGCACGTATGAACACTAAAGCTTAGCTTCAATTGAAGAAGTGATTAAATAGGTACCGAAGTACATCTTTGATGTCTATATAATAATAACTATAAGGTTTGAAAAACTGTTTTCTTTAACAATTCGAGTGACATAACTTAATCGAATTAGATTAAGTCAAGTATTTTAACATTGGATCCACACAAACTCTTCGCAAAAAGGACGAAACAATTCTGAATTTCCCGTAGTGTGTTTTTCTGCAACTTTAAATCCCAATGATTGAATTTCAATTAAAATTTATCTTTCAAACCAATTCTTTTAAAATAAATGAGAAAAGAGTGAATGTTTGCACAGATAGTGCATTTGGTTGGAGGTGCGTAGCTGCATTTGAGAAAATCTATAAAGTTTTGCCTGCATGATGCTTATAACTCCGTAGCCAAAGTTAGAGAAAGATTATTATCTAGCAATCACCAGCAAACAAGGAAACTTAACTATCTGTTGAGTTTGTTCAATGGAACACTACTGGAAATTTTTTAAAACTCTGCTGAAACTTATTCTATTATCCACAGTTGTTGCACACAGTAGCATTAATTAAATCAGCTATGAAAATTTCTGACTAATTTATTTTCAGTTCACGATTCCGTTCAAGAAGACGCAAAATGTGGAATGCAGGGGGCAATGAGTAAAAGTATTTTTCACATGGGTTTTAATTTTAACAGGTTTGTGCGAATAAGCGAAATATTTATTTCTGGAAACAAATATATGAAAATATATGCAGTTAGACGAAATTGCCATAATATATTTTGATGAAGGGTTTTGTTCAAGACCGTATAAATTTTTAGTGAGAGGTATCAATATTTAAAAATTCCAAGTTCCATTTTGTCGCTCAATAGGATGCACTCTCCAAATAAAACCATTTCATTCGATTATTCTTGGATACTACAGTCGAAAGACTCACATTTCCACTTGACGACCGTGAATTCGTTGCATGACCTAAGGAATTACCGTAAACGACCCTGAAAATGTAAATCGTAACATAAATACACGGCATGTAAATAGTTACCAACATTAACCCACAATAAATCAAAACACTTGCGGCCTTCACACGAATGATAAAAACAAGAGTCATTGCATCTTTATCAAGATCATAAACTTGAAAGGTTGTCTGATAACCAGCGAATGTTTCCGGTGAAAGTGATCACAGCCGCAATTCAAAACATTCTGTTATCGGACGGTGGTCTTAAGATAGCTTAGCGTTCCACCTTCCTTATCATCTTATCAATGGATTACCTCATGCATAAATAAGGCCTAAGAAAATATTGAGTAGTAATTGCTATTGCGTGTATTTTTTGTCTGTTTACCAAAAGGCGACCATTTGCGGCAAACTTTAAGGTGTGTCGTCGCTGTAACCAAAAAACATCTATATCTGGCGTGTAATAAGATAAAATTTGGATTTTGCCCGGATTAAGGAAACTGCCTAGAAAATCCACGATTAGCACCGTTCTTAGAACGAACCTTACACTAAGCATGTGGGTGAAAGATAGCTAGCAGTCACGACGCGAGCTTACGAGTCCAAAGTGTATAAATAAGAGAGAGAGTTGCGTGCTACATTTAGTGGAAATCCTACAATTACGACTCGCAATTGTGAGTCAAATACGACTCACGATTGCCTACGCTTGTAGCGAATTATAAGTTCTTGAATGGTTGCAAACATTAAAATGGTGAAATGAGAATCTTTAGCAGCAAATAATTTGCTGTTTTTATGTTTTCATTCTAATCGATACCATCTATGCTAATCAGTATCGTTTACTAATTTTAATTCAATCTTTCCTTAAGGCTCCCCATGTTTAGTAACTAATATACACTTCGCTTTAAACCCTGCGCAAAAACTATTTCTAATATTTTTGAGTTTTGTGGCAATAATATCAAATCCTTGTTGTCAACTCAAAACAAAGTTTAGGGCTTGCTATAAGTGTTCGAATAAAGTGGGGGTATTTTTGCTCCTTATTATATTAAAGAGGTCATCTAGCCACCCTCGTACTTTGAAGTCGTGCGTTTGTAAGCAATTGCAATTGCTCGTCAACAACTATATCCCATAAAAGGGGAGATAATATTCTCCCTTGGGAACATGGTTTGTGTGTCATTGTTGGGGTTGTTGGGCATTTGCCTAGTCTTGCTGTACTTATATGACATTGGGGCTTGGTATCGATCCATTTTACCGTTGACAGTTCAAAGCTCCAGCAGTTTGGAGCTTCTTTGATAGCATTGTGTGAGGTTTCATCTGAAACACATTCAATGTTCAGGTGTGCGCCACGTGGTGATCTTTTTGTTTTGAGGTTTATTCTCAATTCAATTAAATATGTCAGTTAGGGATATATCACTTGATTTCCCTTTATTGTTAGGATATCCTTTTTGATGTAGTTCAAATTTCACAAAAGCATATCTGGTATGATTTCCCCACTGTTTCGATGAAAAAAGATTTGAGAATGATAAAACAAATGATTTTGTCTTTGGAAACAATAACATTTACTTTCCACAATTTTTCAGGGATTCTGTTCTACATAAGCCAGGCTCCGAGTAGTGATATCATTATCGGCATTATAACGTTTAGCTCTTGTTGTAAGAGAGCTGGAAAGATATTAGCACTATCAAGAGTTTTCAAGGGCTAAAAGCGATTTGCAGCCCATGCCATCTTTTCGTATGTGAAAAGTCAATTAAGAGCTCTTGAGAAAAAGAAAGACTGAAAATGTCCGTATTTTGGAATATTTCTTCATATATGTTGCAGCTCAGAGAGTGAGTTTCTAAAAAAATGTTTAAAGTTTCTCTGTAGTTGTTTACCAAAGATCTGGTTTCTTCCTTTCGTTGGAGTAATTTCGAAATGAGTTTCTGTTGTCTGAAAGTGATCCCGCAGAGTTTTCTCGATGAATTCTTTTTTGATTTTCTCAACACACTGTCAGGTCAATCTATAAGTCATCACGTTTTTTGAGATAATTTAAGGACCATCAAGAAAAAACCAAATATTTTCCTTTCTTATCTACAATCTCTTCCCACTTGTGGTAGTTGTTGAATGCCATCGGAATAAAATTTCTTATCTTTTGAATTACAAAATGCAGTAAGGCTGATTAGGACATTATCTTTGTTTTGAAATACTCTTCCACCTTAAAATAACTGCATGCTTCTAAACAAACAAAAATCGCTTCCAACAATGTCTGGGGAATATGTTGGATGAAGGATGATTTCCCAAAAAAAAAATTCTTCAATTTTTCTAGGGTAGTGATGAAAACGAACATTCCTCCTGTTTACTAAAGAAGGGCGTTTTTTAATCAATGGTGCATTCAAAGCACTGAGTTGACAACGATGCAAATCTACTGTGATATTTTCATTAGAATCCAGCAATTAAAAATAGACAACTCCTGGCATATTCCATCAAACAGTTAGAACAAACTTTTGTGGGTGTAATCATGGTTTGGCAGGTAGTTCTGGTGTCTGATTTGTATCCACTCATTGTCTTTTCTGTATGACTTTGCTGTAGACTATCCACTTTTCGTCATTGCTTGTAATACTATTGAGAAAAAGTTCCCATTGAGACGTAACACATGGGAACAAATGATCACTCTTTGCTGGAGATTTGATGTTGACAACTGATACCAAGCTTGGATACTTTTTGTATCTGCACCAAATGCCGATAAATGGTTCCATGCAAAAAATTGAAATGTCTGCAATCATATCCACGGTTAAAGTTTTGCCTGCCTCCATTAGGTTTGTCATGAGACATCCTGAGCGAGGTGTATCTTCTGCTGTCATCCATACCGAAATTTTCTAAACACCTGCAATTTTAACACTAATAGTGTTTTCACCATGATGTGTATACATCTCTACTATAACTGCTGTAGCATTTTTACCAATTTGCCTTTTGTACTCGTTAGTATTTACCATTTTTTCACTATCACTTTACATGGTCTTCTCAGAAACTAATTATCAAATGACTAACTGTATGTAATTTTAGGGCGAAAAAATATAGAAAAGTAGTTCACTGACCTATTTTCGATCAAATACGATTCATCCAAATGACTAAGGGAAAACAAGTGGGAACTTATGGACAGACCTGATAGATATAGTTTGCTAGATACTTTTTATAAGTGTCTCATGTTTCATGTAGATCGTGCTTTATCGAATAAATATCTTGAACTTTTTCTTAACTTCCCAGTATATGGGAAGCTCTTGTAATCGCTTCGAAAACTGAAATTGAAATTTTCAACATATCTTTACGTTTTGAGGTCTTACGAGTATATTTTAAGTGTTTTTAGAAAGAAGTATGCATGTGTGTGTATGTATGTACGTACGTACATACGTACGTAGTGTACGAAGCGTCTTTCAAATCTCAAGAGCTGATTAGTTTTTGGTCACTTCGGGCGGCGGGGGGGGGGGGGGGTTTGCCGTTTTCACCCCTTGAAGGTCAACCTTGTCATGCGCTATATCTCGCGAACCAAACGTATTTGCTTTGTCAAGGTGTCAATCGACGCGTATTAACATTCACGTGATTCTATCAAACTTTTGAAAAATCGTTACAGCTGTTTTTCAATTTTTTGAAAAAAAGTGCAAAAAATTAGAGTTTTTTTCAAAACATCAAATTTTTAACCTGATTTTCAAGACGCAGTAATCGATGTTTATATAATGTATATACTCCAAGCAGTTTTTGTAAAAAAAAACCATCAAATTTTTTTTTCATGATTACAAAAAAAATTAAATTAAAAATAAAAAATCATTAAAATTCATCATTAACTTCATGGTCATTTATGTGATTCATTATATCTCGAGAACCAAATATAATCTTTGCATCATTAAGAAGTCAATTAACGCGTATTAACATTTTAATGATGTTTTTAAATTTAAAAAAAAATCTTTAAAGCCATTTTTCTTAATTTAATAAAAAAATATTGAAAATTAGTGTTTTTTTCATAAAAAAATTAATTAATAATTGATAAAATTAACATCGTAATAATAAATGTTTGTAAAATTTATAAACTTTTATCAATTTCTGTTTTCTCATGATTTCAAAACAAATTGAATTAAAAATAAAAAAATCATTCAAAATGTAAAAAGGGTTCACACTAATTATTATACCTTAAATTTCTTATTCTAAAGACATTTTTGTAAAGTCAATCAAAGTTTATTATTATTTGCATAATTTGCGGAGATTTTTAATAGTCTTCACAGAACCGTGTTTTAACTTTAATAAAAAACTGCTTAAATTTTGAAAACCAATACAAATCAAATCAAATTTGCAATTGTGATAATCAACGTTTAGAATGGTAAAATGTTTTGTAGTCAACACTTTTTAAGATCATTTGCTTATGCTATATGAAAAGCTTTCATCAAATAAGAAATTGTAGTTTTTAGGAGTTTTGTTCTTTAGTAATCGTAAAATTTCAGTTACTTCCGTCATCATTTTTAATACATATATTTTACTTTTTACATGTAATTGAACTTATTTTTGACTGCAAAATCAATGTTTCTCAAAATCAACAGAAAATAAGAAATAATTATTAGTTTCATTGATGTAAAATCGTGAAAAAATACAAATTCAGTGATTATGCCGAAGTGCTAGCAGTTTTGACCGCAACTATTCAAAATGGCCATCACGCGACAAAATCTCTTCAGTTGTCGTGATAACAAAAACTGCATTCATTTTTGCTAGCGCTGTTTTGTCCTTCAAGCATCGATATGAAAATAACAAATAACGTAGACAAGGCTTTGTAACCTGTCTCCCCTCCGATTGATCCACGTGAATATTAAATCAAACCAATCCACGAAAATCTCTACGTAATCAATTGACGCTCGCGTAGATGTTACAATTAATATTAAGTCATTCCAATAATTTTTATGAGAAGTACATTTTTATTTTTAAAAGTAGTATTATTTCCATGATTATTACTTTGTTTAATATTTTTAATATTTATGTAAATATTACTGGGAAGTTGTCCGTGTGGACCTGAAGGGTCGCACCTCGCAGCTTGTTTGTTTTTCTCATAGTCTAAGTTCTATCAAGATACAATTTCGCTTCCTTTTTCCATCATGACATCTTTCTTCGTAGATCATGATGCTGCTGGCACAGGCTGATTAGTGTGGTTATCAATAAAAACGGGGATGCTGATGTAGTTTTCTGGAATTCCTATTTCATATTTTAACTCTTCTTGGATGTTTTGTCCGTTCGAAAAATGTTCAATTTTAAAAAGCTTAATTTTTTATAGACTCATGGTGTAAAATAATCAAAATTAAAAGTTGGTAGAATATCTTCGTTAGAATAAATAAAAATTTGAAGGCATGGCTCCGAATTTCAGATTAATGCTTTGACGATAATATCTCTTTTGAAAATGTTACTCAAATTCAAAATGGTTAATTTGTGTTTAACTTTGTTCCCATCATCCTAGAAACTTCAAATTAAATCCATTTAGCTCTAACAAAATTCTCATTTTTCATCAACAATGGTTTTTAAAAGCAAGGTAGTATCTGATGAGAGTTGTCCCAGCAACCAGATTCATGCTTACATGCATTCTATTCTGAAGGTTCCATATTTCTCTTCCGAATTGACATGTTCAGTGATGGTTGATGGTTTTAGAAATAATATCGTATAGAACAGAAGCTTTTTTCAATACTTTCAGGAACTGGAGCCAGACAAGGAGCGTCAGTTGAATGTATCAACTATTAACTTTTTTTGCGGTCGGCTAGAGTTCGTATCGCAAAGAAAATACTAAGATGGTAATAAGAAAGTCTTGAAGACTTCATCGTTGTCATTGTGCCGCCAAACGAATCGGACGAAAAACAAAATCATCGCAGGAGAATTGCATTTACTTGTTTTGCTACTGTCAGATAGTTCCTTGTCTTCAGTTGTGTTTTTCCAATTTAACCAGTGAAACGCCGCAATTGTTTGAAATAGTTTCGCTAACATATTTTCAGATAGTGTCTGAAGTTAATTTCGATGTTCTGAGTTTAATTGGTTGGAATCAAACGCTTTGGCTGCAAGGTAATATTTACGGAAAAGAAGGATTTTTTTGTCAACGTTGGATTGTGGAAATCTACAAAAGATACCGAATCACTCCTGTTTCTAGTCATGTCGGGCAAAAACTTTGAACTCTATTTAAAGAATTGGTGCTCGTTGAATAAAAGTTAATTTTGAATCACTAACCAGCGGTCTCTCAATCACACTTCGAAATATGATACTATATGTATTTTTAGTTAAGTTCAATTACTGCTGGAGAAAGACCCTGAGTTTTGTTTTCGAATATATGTACTACACTGGCACTAAAAATTCTTTTAACTTCGCTAAAGCTTAAATGTTAGAATTGTTTTTAAAATCATTGCTCATTTGCGCAAATGTTGTCAAAATGTTTAGTTCATAAATTATTATCAGCGATTTTCAATCATTTTTCACAACCAGCTAAGTTATCACGGGAAAGTTTGAAAAAATTGCGATTCGCAAGGGTTAAAAGTTATTTGAAAAGTAAGTATCTAAAGGACCGAAACCCCTTTCGGTATGGTTGATTGGCTCCATGAAGTCAGATCCACTGACAACTCAGTGGTGAATTTCGCTTTGCACATACAAAGATGTATAGATAAATATGTGCCATTAGCGAAGGTTTCAGTTGTTGAGTTGAATATACAAGAAAAAATCCTGAATCCGACGCAAGACTCAAGCGAAGCTAAATTTGATGGCGACCTAGGAGATGTGGAGACTAGAACAAAACCACACAGATGACGACGTCTTGTCTTGGTCCTCGTAACTGCAAGGTTCCGTCATTACAGAACACGAGCCCCGGGTGGCTGATGCTATCGGCTCGATATTTATTGGCTATTATTGAGCTTAATACGCTATTAAAGCGTTTTGCTTGTTATTGTTGCTGCGAATCATTGAAATTTGTTGCTGTGGGATGGGTTCGATACCAAAGCATCGTCAAGGAATCTTTGCAAGTAATACAGTGACTAATCGAGATAACAGTGCGAGAGTGCGAATATTGTATGTTGGTGTATGATGATATGTTTCAGGAAACCGTCTATCATCATTCTCTTGCATTTTATTAGTGAACTGAATTTTATTCATTCCCCATGTAAGATTCATGTAAAATTTTACTTTCACTCAGGTTTTTTGTTACTGCTTTAAGTTGGTTATCCAGAAGACCCTACAATATATCATACTTATGATAATTGAATGCAAATCTGTGACCCTCTTCACGAAAACATTCTTACTGTACGGTTTTCTCGCGACATGATGTCTTCTTGCGAGTCATCTAACCAACGTCGCTTGGAGCCATCGCTGCGAAAGGAGTTCCTCCAGAACTTATTGAACTGGTTTCCACCGAGATCTCGTGCACTTTCTATCTCCTAGTCGGCGAGCGTGTAGTGTGGATAATTAATTCGGCGAGGACAACAGTAGCTACTATTCGATTTGGTTTAATGTTCCGAGATTAATTTCAGAACCGGTTATGTTGTGCGACCTGGTCCCCAGCACCGTGCCTGAACATAAACGGCCCATAATATATGACCGACGACGCCATGGATCCAGCATCATCCAAGCGTACTCATAAGCAGTTCTTGCACTCCTCCGCCATAAAGTGTCCCCCATGTAAACATAATTTCTTGCTGGCTGTCGACAATCGGATGTTTTTCTTGTCGTTTTAATTCGATTAACGCATTTGTAGGTCGTTTTGCCGTTAACACACTTTCCTTTCGACGACATGGAGAGCCCCAGTAATGACTAACGTCGAGCGGCCTATTTGACTCATCCTTAATAAAAAGAATTATTGGTTGCTGGGGATGAAGGCCGTTAATGTCGCTTTGGGAAAACTCGGTACGCTTTATGAGAATTCTGCCGTTTATTACGAACTACCTTAGGGTTGGTTATCTTATTTTCACTATGGTCCTAAAATATGTAGCAGCTACACGAAGCGTAGCATTGCAAAATCCACTTTATCCATATTTTCTCAATATCAACTTAACAGTGGATTCCGAAGCTAGCATTCTTCCCAGCAAAACTACATCGCATTTTCGTTCCAAAGCTTCTTTAACCCTCATTAAAATTGCATGTGTGCATGGGTGTCACTGCAAAACTCATGATAAAGCTGCAGAACTTACTACATCCACTGGGCCAGTGAGTGTGAGAGCATTTCAAAAGAGTTTGTAAAGTGTGTTTAACTTTTCTTGTTAGTATCACTACTTGGATGCAATGGATAAATTAAGAAAATCAATTTTCGTGATTATATTTCATTGATTTGACGGTATTTCGTGAATTATGAACACAATGAATATACATAGTTGTTTTGGAATCGCAAGCCTCAAATAACATATGTAAATACATATGTTTGTATTTATAAAAAGGGGTGCATTTGAAATGAACCTTCTTAAATGAAGTTGAAAACTTGCATACAAGTCATAAAACATAAAATAAAAGACACATCGATATTCATTCCAACCAAGCATGAACCAATAATTTATTTAAAATGGGTTTTCCATAAGATCTTCCAGGCCGAGTGACCTGACATCATTTGAGTTTTTGCAGCAGAGTTACTAAAAGATACTAGGCCAACTGGATAAGTCAGTAACAAACATTCAAACATTTTTTAACTTCCCAGTATATGGGAAGTTCTTGTAATTGCCTCGAAAATCGAAATTGAAATTTTCAACTTTTCTTTACGTTTTGAGGTCTTTAGAGTATATTTAAATAGTTTTTAGAAAAAGAGATGTGTGTGTGTGTATGTACGTACATACGTACGTTCGTGGACATTTATTTCTATGAGCCTAACTCACGTAAAGAAAGTCGCATCGACTTCGTTGAGAGGTCAATCGAAGCGTCTTTGCAATCTTAAGAATTCATTACTTTTTCGGACACTTCGGTCGGGGTGGTTTGTTGTTTTAACCGTTTGTCATGAGTTATATCTTGCGAACCAAACATACTATTTCCTTGATAAAGGTGTCAATCGATGCGTATTGACATTTATGTGATTTTATCAAGTTTTTCAAAATTTTCTTCGAGCCGTTTTTTAATTTTTGAAAACAAAAGTGCAAAACATTTCAAAAACAATAAATGTTTAACCTTATTTTCAAGTCGAAGTAATCAATGTTTAAATAATTTGTATACTCCAAACAGTTCTTGTAAAAACACCAGCAAATTTTTTTCATGATTAAGTAAAAAAATAAATTATAAATAAAAAAACCTTAAAAGTTCAAGGTCATTTACGTCATTCATTATATATATCTCGAGAACCAAATATAATCTTTGCATCATCAAGGTGTAAATCGACGCGTATTAACAATTTTATGATGTTTTTATATATTTAAAAAATCGTTAAAACGCTTTTTTGATTTAATAAAAAAATGTGGAAAAATAGTGTTTTTTCATAGAAAAAAATCATTTTTAACCTGATTTGCACATCTTCATAATAAATGTTTATAGAATTTATCAATTTTTATCAATTTTTTTAGAGAAACCATTAAAAACTTTTCTCATGAGTACAAAAAAAAATTAACAATAAAAAGACATTCAAAGTCACCATTTAAAAAGGCTTCATACGAATGATTATACTTTAAATCAATTGTTCTAAAGATATTGCTGTAAAGTTTATTAATATTTGCAAAATTTGAGCAGATTTTCAATAGTCTTCACAGCACCATTTTTTAACTTTAATGGAAAAACTGCTAAAATTTTGAAAATCAATACAAATCAAATCAAATTTGCAATTGTAGTAATCAACGTTTTGAATGGTAAAATGTTTTGTAGTAAGCATTTTTCAAGATCATGTGCTTTGAAAAGCTTTCATCAAATAAAACATTGCCGGTTTTATGAGTTTTGTTCTTTAGTATTCGTAAGATTTCAATTACTTCCTTCATTATTTGTAATACATACATACATTTTACTTTTTACATGCAATTAAACCTATTTTTGAATGCATATACAATGTTTCTTAAAAACTATCAGAAAATAAGAAATAATTATTAGTCTCATTGATGTCAAATCGTGAAAAAATACAAATTGGCAATTTTGACCGCAACTATTCAAAATGGCCATCAATATCTTTGTAGATATTACTGGGAAGTTGATCGTGTGGACCTCATGGGTCGCACCTGACGGCTTGTTTTTCTCATTTTCACTCGTTGTATACGACCAACTCAAACTGGAAAGGAGTCTCAAAATTCTACTGAAGCTATGCTTCGGTAAAAATTGTTCCAATCGTTCCATATTACTGCAAACATTTTTGAGTATTATTATATAATTTTGCAATTTTGGTCTAAAAAAGCGCTTAATACATATTGTATTTTCCAGTGAAATTTAAATAACTTATCAGTCCAAGAAGTAGACCTTATTAAAGTTGATGCAAGAAAAAACTTTATCGAGATCAGAAATGTCTATATCGGTTTTTGTCAAAAATTTAGCAAAATATTTTCAAGGTTAAAACAGCTATCATTTTTTCAGGTTTTGATTTGGACGTCGATTGAGATTTTTGATCATAAGCACCGAAAGGTAAAGAATCATGAAAATATTCCCTCATTCTTTCGTTTTAAGTTGCCTTGAATTATACCGGTCAGTTGAGTGAGAAGTATTTTATTTACTTTAGATATTATGAAAAATAATTGTAAATTATAAAGCATTAATGAAATGTTTGGGACGTGTAATGATTGACGAAATTTGTCACACTTCAAAACTTCGATAATGATGCTCTAAAATGTATGTACAAGGTGCCGTAGTATCTGTGAGTAGTATCCAACAACGAAAATCAATCATTCAGATAAATAATTAGCTTTAATTTTAATTCAGGAGATGAAATGAAGGACGAAACCTAGTTTTCTTTAAACTTTTATAAAAATATTTTTAAAAATCTTAATTTAATTTCAACTCTAACTGAATATTAACTCGTGTTATCAATGAACATGCTATGCAAAAAAAACTGTGGCGAGGTTCTCTCAGATCCTGCGCCACATTCGGAGTGTCAAATCAGTAACTATAAATCGTAAACTAAACCATTCCAAACAAATCTAGTCTTAATTAATGATTATTGTGGTTTTCGGCAAGTGACTATGCCGAACCCCAAAAAGGGTGGATTTGCAACCGTTTTGTGTCGATGCTATGACAAAGTCTTTGCATGAAATTATTTCAAATACGTTAGACTGCCTAAAGTATGAATTTGAGAGTTCTAGTTACAGAAAATATGATAACATCTCAGCGGTTCGATATAAACTTCCAACTTGAACTGTTTTACGAAAAATGTCTTCTGCTGCGTCCAGTATTTAAACTTATCGTATTAAATTTTTTGCGAATTTTTTTTGACAAGGCTACATACTATAATATCTCATTTGGTGATAGCCCAAATTTCTTTTTGGAAGAAAAGTAAATATATTTTTAATTTTTTTAAGTGAGTCCCAATCAAGAATTGATATTCGGTAAAATGCATGTGCCACAAAATGTCTAAGCAGCAGTTTTGATGTTTATTTAGGGTATGAAATAAATTGTAAATACAAGATATTCCCAAAAGTTCCACATAAAGGCCACTTATGAACTTCTGAAATCACAAACAATTCTACTTAATCAAATATGATTAATAAAGTTTTTGGCATGGTAAGGCATATTTTCACCTATTGCTAGATCGTAAAAATTACTTAGTAGAATGCATAATGAAAAAAATTAAATTAAAATCGGAATATTGCTATGCTTCCATCAACAGAATCCGCACCCGCCCTGCACTGTTTTAGATTTTATTACCAAGTTTAGCAAAAAATCCTGAGGCTGTCTTAATAATCTGATTTTAATTTTGTAAAACGCATGTAATAGGTGAGGTGCTCTTTTATATGTGAAATTTTTTTTATAAGCGTTAGTTTCTGACTTGCGTGTTTTCCAAAATTTTGCTTTTTTTTAAATAAATTTAGTTTGCACAATTATTATGGCCAATCTACTAAATCGATTTTGATGAAAATTTGTCTTCTATTTTATGATATTGTAAAGATTTTTAAAGCGAAATATGCAGGTCCTGAGTGCATTTGAACTGGTAAAAAAAATTAAATAAAAAAGGCCTTTCTCCCTGTTTTTTTTATGTTAATTGCAATTTTGCGGCAAGGGTTAAATGTTTTAAGATTTTTAACCAATCCTATCTTATAGAAATTTTTATTACGCAACTTTTGTTGCCACTAAACTTTGACCTAAACAGAACCGTTTTAAAGTAAGGAGTAAGAAAAGTAGGAAAAAACGATTTTTTTTAAATTTTTAGACATTCCGATTTTTTTTATAGTTCCTGAGTTTTTTGAAAGGGAGTATAAATCAATTATTGTTATAAGATTTATTCCACAACTTTTCCTGCAAAAATCATTGTGCCCCCCTCAACGGCCAACTGAAAACAGATCTGCCCTGGTCTATATAGAGAAACTGTGTTTCTACGTCGTGAAGAAGAAATAAGCAAAACCAAAGAAGTTTGTTATTCTACTCGAAAAATAAAAATGTTTAATAAAACACTATTCCTTCTGAAAATTTATTGATCTTAAAATAATTCTTAATAGCGACAATTTCTTCTATTAAAAGCATCTCAAAAAATTAGATTTAATAATAAAACCATAATTCGATTACGTATTTTTAATATTTACAAGCGGCAATCAATTCTAAAATAGACATGTAATTTAATTTTAGAATGTTTCACTTGGCTAACAGTTTTTAAATCAATCAGTAGTTATAAATCTCGCTTGAATTAGTGTAATCATGTTGTACTGATATCATTAATATAATATTTGCTTTTCTAAAAATATTTTATCGATTGCGAGGAAGAATTTCTTACAAATGGCGCTCAAATATAGAAGTGAAATGACATGGAATTCTAACCAAATAAAATTCATCTACTTGAATATATGTTTGCATACTGCCCAGAAGAAATAACCGTGATTGCGAAGCTAATTTTTAATGGGTTTCTATAGTTTATTGCAAGCTTTATATTTAAATCATACATTCTGTACACATGGCTTATCAGAACTTGTTTGAAGTTCCTGTCCAGCTAATATGAATTTGTACCTACTTTGTCCTTTGCCTTGTTATTTTACATAATTACGATTTTTTAACTAATAATTAGAATTGTACGTCAAAAGCATTATTTAACACCATCGCTATCAATTTTATAAATATGCTCGTAAACACATGAATAACCTAATCAATTTAAAACAATTAGTGGTAACTATAAAGCGACAATTAAAACCTCGACTAGTCGCCAAATTAACATTCACAATGTCGTCGCCAGCTAGCAAATGCATTATCAGATCATCTCTCGAAAATGGGCATATTGTCAACCAATAAATGGCGACAACATGATTTTAATCACATCGATAGCCAAAGCAATCCAATTAAAATTCAATTAACTTTTGCTGAACATACGGAAGCTTTTGATTAATTGAATTTAGTTATTCTTAAAGGGGATAATTTCTAATAGTTCAAATAGTTCAACGTGGTATATTGTAAATATGTGTTGAATTATTATTCACACATATTCCTAAAAAGTTTAATCCGAAGTATCTAGAGTTTGAGTTTGATTTCTTTTCCCTGAATTCCACGTGAAGATGACACGTGATAACTGAAAGTATAATATTTATTCTATAATTCAGTAATTATCTGAGATTGTGTATCAATAATCACAGTTTTGCTTTTTGATAACCACATATCCTCGACCGGATTTAGATGTAGCAGCTAAGCTCACCACTTCAATATGTTCACATTTTGGATTTGAAGCCAGTTTTTGGTTATGTAGTATGTATGTATGTATGTATGTATGTATGTATGTATGTATGTATGTATGTATGTATGTATGTATGTATGTATGTATGTATGTATGTATGTATGTATGTATGTATGTATGTATGTATGTGTGTGTGTGTGTATGTATGTATGTATGTATGTATGTATGTATGTATGTATGTATGTATGTATGTATGTATGTATGTATGTAAGTCAAGTATGGTTAGAGCCATTCTCTTGCGTAAAGATTGCGTCTTGAACTTCATAGCCGAGAAGTTCAAAACATGGAAGAAAAGTGTTTTCAGAAATGCCAACGTAGTCTAAGCTCCCGTTATTCCAGTGATCCGTCTTAATTTTCTACAGCCTTTAAAACAACCGCAAATCATCAGTCAGCCTCCTTCGTACTTCAAGGTTTTCATGATATTTTAGTCCAGAAGTCCAAACGTTCTGTCGATCCAAGCCCTAGACCTGCTATCAGATCCAAAACGATTTATTTTGATTTTATTAGACCATTATATCAACATCCAAAATGGTCAACTTTTGATGCTCCTTTGCAAAAACCAAACGTGCTTGCTTTCGTCGGACAGATAAAAGATTTTTTAACTTCAGCTTGCCCGCAAGCCTTTTGGAGAAAATGGCGAACTGGTTCATTTGAGACACTAATATCCTGATTTCTGCGCAATTCTGGATTGGCTTCAGTAGCATTTTCCCCACCATCAGTTATTGTCACTCGACTTAAGGGGTTATACCTATGTGAAGGCTAAAAAACAAGCCTTTTTTCAAGATTTTTTTTCAAGGATTTTGGAAAAAAGCTTTTATAAGTAATATATCAATATAAAGGGCAACTTTTCGGGAGTGCAAAAAAATTTTTTTAATTTAAATTTAATACAAAATGGCGGCTGTAGTGCACGTCAAAGTCACTAGTATCTACAAAAGACGTTCCGCGGCCGGAAAAGTTTCTCAGCCCCATCTGCATCTGGAACAATGAAATTTTTTTTCCATAAACTCCATGAGTTTTGCTAGTGAAGTACACACGATAATAGTTTAATATCGATTTTTCGCCAAATGGCGACCATTTAACAAAACAAGCGACCCATGAGGTCCACACGGTCAACTTCCCAGTAATATCTACATAGATATTAAAAATATTAAACACAATAAAAGTTATGGAAATAATACTACTTCAAATAATACAAATGTACCTCTCATAAAAATTATTGGAATGATTTAATATTAATCGTAACATCTACGCGAGCGTCAATTGATTACGTAAGGATTTTGGTGCATTGGTTTGATTGATTATTCACGCGGATCAATCGGAGTGGGGACAGGTTACAAAGCAGTTTTTTCATTAAAGTTAAACATGGTGCTGTGAAGACTATTGAAAATCTGCTCAAATTTTGCAAATATTAATAAACTTTGATTGACTATACAACAATGTCTTTAGAATAAGAGATTTTGGGTATAATGATTCGAATAAACCCTTTTTACATGGTGACTTTGAATGATTTTTTATTTTTAATTTAATTTGGTTGTAATCATGAGAAAAGTTTTTGCTGGTTTCTCTACAAAAATTGATAAAAGTTTATAAATTCTATAAACATTTCTTATTACGATGTGCAAATCAGGTTAAAAATGGAATTTTTTATGAAAAAAACACTACTTTTCTAAAAAAAAATTAATAAATCGTAAAAACCGCTTTAACAATTTTTTTAAAATATAAAAACATCATAAAGAGGTTGATACGCGTCGATTGACACCTTAATGATGGAAAGATTATATTTAGTTCTCGAGATATAATGAATGACGTAAATGACCTTGAACGTTTAATGATTTTTTATTTTTTATTTAATTTTTTTCGTAAACATGAAAAAAACATTTTGCTGATTTTTTCACAAGAACTATTTGGAGTATATAAAAAATATAAACATTGATTACTTAGGTTTGAAAATCAGGTTAAAAATTTTTTGCACTTTTTTTAAAAAAATTAAAAAACGGATCCAACGATTTTTTTAAAAATTTGATAGATTCATAAAAATCTTAATACCCGTCGATTGACATTTTAGTGATGAAAATCGCATGTTTGGTTCGTGAGATATAGCGCATAACATGGTTGACCTTCAAGGGGTGAAAACAGCAAACCCCCCCGACCGAAGTGTCCCAAAAACTAATCAGATTGTAAAGACGCTTCGATTGACATCTCAACGAAGTCGATACGACGTTTTTTACGTGAGTTATGCGCGTAGAAAAACTGCCTGCGAACGCACGTACGTACGTACACACACACACACACATACATACTTCTTTCTAAAAACACTTTAGATATACTCTATAGACCTCAAAACGTAAAGAAAAGTTGAAAATTTCAATTTTCGAGGCGATTACAAGAACTTTCCACATACTGGGAAGTTAGAAATTGCATTTTCGACCCAAAAAAATGACTTCAATTGTTTATAACTTTTTTTAAACAAAACCAATCGCTAAAATCGTGTGTACTTCACTAGATAATTATATCAAGAAGCTACAGTTATAACGGCAAGTCATTCGGGTGAAAACTAAAAGAGTTTCTTTTCCGGCAAATTTCAAAAATACACTTTCGAGATAAACGCGTTTGAAGTTTCAAAACCTTATAAAGTTGTGAATTTTCAAAATTTTACTATATACAAATTTTTTAACCTTTACTCTGCTATCACAGCACCATACAGTTGGCCTTCCAAGACCGTGGATTTCTCCTCCTCGTCCTTTCTTGATGCTAAAAGCCGCGTCTCGCCTCTTTTACAACGCCGGAAATTGAGCGCTCAGCAGCCTTCATTCGCTCGGCGTCTGTTTCTAAGCAGAAATTGTAAAAATTAGGTTCTGCAGTCAATCCTAATGAGTCTCAAACGAATGGTGATTAGGCGGACGCCTGTTGCTGATCTTGCTGCGCTTCTACGATGAACTACTTGCTTTACTGCCTTTACGGCCACTGTACAGTTTACTACTCATTTCTAACACTTTTTTATACAAAACAACAGTAAAAATATCAATCAAAACATAGTACTTTAACCTCAAATGCAGCGTGTAGTCGATCGAGTAAACAGAAGCTCTCCTAGCGTCGTTTACGAAGGAACGTGCCCTATACAGTGTATATTAATTACTATATAGTATAAAGCGAGCAAATTTTACGTGTTTCGAGCATTGGAGTTGCTTCAGAAAATTGATTCTCAAAAATTTTCTGAAGTATATTAGTATTTGGACCTTTTTGATTTCAATTCTAGGGATGTGTTAGCATACTTTTAGCCAATAAAAAAAAAATTGGAAAAAAAATTAAGTCACATAGGTTCTGACTTCAACATTTGACTTTTTTGAATTTCGAAATGAAACCAATCGAAAAACATTATTTCGCTGCAATAAGTCTCCCAGAAGATACCAATTTACTATTTGGTGCGATAAAATTGCTTATATTTTTGACCATAATTTAAAAGCATGAGCAAATAAAGAACATTTGAACGAAATCGTAACTTACCAGAAATTAAATTATTTTTATCACAAATAAACACAACGAAACTCCCTTCTTTAAATATTTTTTAACAACGTGCAAAACGGTTTACATTAATCTTCAAATTGAAGTCAGTTCTTCGGAAAACCGACAGAAGTATTTGAGATATTATCGTTTCAAAACTTACACAACTGCGATGTATTTCTACGAAAAATACTATTTAATACGTTGCTCGCAATTCATTGCTGTTAATTATGGACAATTTTAATTTAAATACATATTATTAACTGATTGGCATGTCACTGTATTTATAATAAACTAATAAATGATTTGCAGATACGAGAAAAGTGCCATAGTACTCTTGCTCTACATTTTCAGAAAATACACATTATGAAAACTAGCATCTTTGTCTCGTTCGAGATTGGGGCTTAAAATGTAGTGTTTCTACCGCTTAATGTTTCAACATTTTCTACACTATATCACCCCGAAGAATTTGTTGTCAAAGTGCTTGAACTCATAAAGCCAATCACGATAGTGGTACGTACTACCAATTACAAAATGGCCATTACATTCGATTACTGTTGACCAAATACTCATGCTTGTCCTGTCGCAATAACCCTGCATCATAAAAACCGTCCAGTAATAAAATTTCAACGACGCCATTCACAAAAACCAAACTACTTCCAGTCAAGGACACTTCTGAGTACTCTCAGCAAAACTGGAACTAAATTGAGAATTGCATTGTGAAAATGCAAGATTATCTGCAATCTGCGCTGCAGTTTTCCGGACCAAATAAAATCAACTAAGATCGTATACTATAATAAAGAAATGCACAATCGCCTCATTTTAGAAAATATTCATCATTAAACATTTTATTAGGGTCACTATCTTTTAATGTTCGACTGATATAAAAGTCGTAAATGAACAAAGTTGCATTGAATTGAATTGAATTTATCGCTGACCGGTAGATTTTACTGCAATAATTAATTTTTATTTTCATTTGCATAA
This sequence comes from Oxycera nigricornis, assembly GCA_963942545.1. Lineage (NCBI taxonomy): Eukaryota > Metazoa > Arthropoda > Insecta > Diptera > Stratiomyidae > Oxycera > Oxycera nigricornis. The sequence goes on from OZ012659.1 coordinate 100,005,870, forward strand.
AAGAGCTTTCAACTTATTACGATTATACCGTCGTGTGTATATCTTCATTTATTTCAATGCTGACGTCACTGTTTGTATATTTCATTTCTTGGCAACTTGCGACGCCTTGTTGTAATAAATTCGTAACACACCCTCCGTCCTCTCGAGCAATCATTAATCCTGACAATCCAGAGATGCACTCTTGAAATTATTCAACTAGAATAAAGATAAATTTGATGGATACATTGCTAATTCGTGTGCCAAATAAATATGCATTTACTTGTGCGAAATCCTCGTGGTATCTGTTTTGACTGCATGGATTTCGTCTAATTTATTGAACTGAAGAATGATTGATAGATGATTCTTAAATTTTCTGGGATTGTTTTCTATCAATAAATCCAAGCTAATTCAATCAAGTCGACATTCGGCTCATGAGTGATATTGCAGTAGATCGATCGATCGGTATTTTAAACTCAAAGAAGTGATATGTCCAAAAGTTATTATTATGATGGTATGGAAAGTCCTTTCACACGTTTCTATGGTTCATAAAAATTTAAATTTGGAGTACTTTTGAAAACAATCGCACACGTTCTAGGATGTTTCATTACATCCTAGAACTTTTAAGTAGAATTAAACTAATTATAATATCATTTGTGTTTGCTCCAATAAAATTCCATTCGTTTAACAGCATTTAGGTCATCAAAATAAATATCATCGTCGAAAACACGAATGAAAGTGAAGAAAATAAACTGCGCTCGTGTCGATGCACTTACCGATTCTGTAAATCCGTAAAATGCAGCCAGCTGAGCAATCGACACAAAAATAAATCAAGACATATCGTAAGGCCGGCCAAATATCTTTAAATGTCGGTCAAAGTACTTTTGGATGTATTATAAGATCCATAACTCAATCCGGAAAACTCGTAAAATATTTTGAATTTTTGACTACCGCAGGTTAATAGCATACAGGATATATTTAGGTCATTTGGAAGTGCATTGACGCTTCGAAAGGACATGAAAAACGTTCACAAATAAATAAATTGTGAAAAATCAAGCAAATAAGATCCAATTAGAAGCTTTTGCCTGATGAGTGGCTACTTCAAAAAGTCTCGTCAACATGCTTGGTAAGATAAGTTGCTTTTTTGTGGGTTTCATGAGATTTGCAAGCCAATTATTCTGAAATTTTTGAGAGGAATTCGTATTTCAACACAGTCAACTAATCATGACTCGAATGATTAACTTTAAATAAAAAATGAATTCATAACAAACAACTCTTTTTCTATCTAAGAAACGCGTGCACGTTGCAATTATATTTTTAATGCTAAAATGCTTTACAAACATGAATCATGAAAATAAACGATTTAAAAATAAAGAGAATCATCGAAAACCCCTATTAAATTAGTGACAAGTTCAGTTTTGAAGATAATAATTTCAATTTTTCTTAGTGATTTAATTATTCAACCCAGATACACAAAAACCGTAAACGCTAATGTATATTGGCTTAGAAAGATTCATTTTAATAAGTTGTTTTTATCCTTACAAACTCGAGTAGCAATGATTTTGGACTTGAACAGTCCAGCAAAATTTTTTTTTTGGAAAATCCTGTCCTCGAAAACAAAACTCAGTCATTCAATGAAAAAACATCCGAGCAACACTCAGCGAAAAATCCTGTGGAATCAAGTGAATTTATTATTTTTATATTATATTTTTATTGTTGATTTTTTTCAAAACAGTCCATTTATAAAAATATGGATTTTGAAGTTTAAACTATAAAAGTCTATTTGCCGTTTTGACTTGCAGCAGTAGTTTTACAGCGTCAAATCAATGTTTAATGAATCTTAAATCACGCAAACTGTTACTTCAAAAGCATGAAAAAGTCGAGCGAATTTATTTGAAAGCAAATATGTCTATCCCTATATTTAAGGTTGATGCTGACTCTTCGACTTTCATCCACAGATTTTATAACAGGAATTTCGCCATATCACTACTATTTTTGAAGTTTCAATTTTTGGATGACGATTTGAACCGGGGTATGTCTGATTGGAAGTCTGTCACTCTACGTCCTTTACCATGAACACACCACGGAAATCAGTATCTGGCCAGCGCTGAGCACTTGCAACTTGCACATGGATAATCATATTGATTTATTTCAAGAGTTGATGAAACTTATGTAGAGTATATTGAAGAAGAACAACAGGTAATTTAATTTAAATTCCGTATAAACAAGAATTGTATGCATTACAGATAGTTAAATGCTTCGACTTGTGAAGCGTATGGTATAAAAATTTAATGCAAGAGTGAAATAATTTTCAAATATTAATATTTTTTATAATACCAATATTTTGTATAATTTTAAGTAGCGTCATGCCATATTAAATCGTTGATTAGAAAATCGAGAGATTATTGTTCTAGCTTGAAAAAAAAACTATTAAATCAAATCGGTTCCAATCAATAGGCATGCCATTGCAAATTTGATAGTATACTTCGTACTGATTGTACTCCGAAAAATTGGGAACGATTTTAATCATATTTAATTGAGCATTAAACTTACAAGCTGTTTTCCATATCATTAAAATATGAAGTATGAAACTAAGGTTACAAATTGCAAATAAACAGAGGCCGGTAATATTGCGTGTCATTAACGTTTAATGGAATAATTTTCTGCAAATCGATTAACTAGTTGTAAAATTTGTATTCTGAACATATGACGGCTTCATCATTATTTTTGTTTCACTTTAAATAATTTTAGTGGGCAAACATTCAATCGAAGTAATTATTCAAGAGTAAATTATTTAATGAGACGCTAATATGTAGCACCCACTAAATAATAATACTATACTACATTTGATTAACTTGAATTGTGATACGAACTCCACACTTGTTTGAAATTGATTCTTATGCCTTACCTTACCTTGTAACGTTTTTGTGACCCAGGAAAATAATAAAATTTAACAATGCAAACAGATTCTCCAATGCAATTTCTAAATAAAATTTAAAAATTCATGGCTTAATATTTATACTAAAATCACATAACGAAAAACAACTCCAAACCTTGTAATTTCGATCCTATGTAATTAGAAGATAAAAGTTACAGGTATCAGTAAATCCAATTTTGTGGCCTAAGCGGCAAAATATTTTTTTAGCCAAATTAACACTTTTCAAATCAAATTAATTAAATTTACACTTTTCCAAGTCAAATTTACACAAATCCAAATCAAATTAACGGTTTCTTGTCATTAGAAACGCTTCTTCGAAATAGATTAATTCTTAGGAAATTCTGATAGAAGGAAAATAGCATAAATTTAAAATCGATTAGTGTACAGCCAAAAACATTTAACTAGCAGACGAACGCATTATCCTGTTAATTCAATAGTTTTTAAAAAAAAATCACAGCTCCGATTTTGGATAAAAAACTAGTAAACGAGAGTGTAAAACCAAAAAGCTGAAATTGTAGAAAATACCGATTCGGATTGAAGTGTATGAAAGCATACAGTAGCAGAAACAATAGATTTTACAAAGAAAAATTTGAAACAACGAAAAAATATTATTTTCAAACAAAAACACTTCACGCACAAAAATCTTTTGAAATCGAGATTTAAACTTCCACAAGAAAAACAAATACATAGCTTGTCTATTCAAAACTTGCTACGAAGTAGTAGCAAGCATTTTCGATAATGGTAAATATTAACACGCTCATTTTGCTTGCGTGCTTGTTGAAAGGGAGGCTCGTTACTCCTATACACCAGGCTTTGAGTAAAGAGGATATTTTTTAACTTGCACATGTCAAAATTTAAAGAAAGTTGGGTAATTTTAGAAATGCGCCAAGTAGAATATTTTTAAGTACAGCTGAAGGAATCCATATTAAATGTGTTGAAATTTCGCACCAAAAGTGCCTTATATTCAAATTAAATTTTCTCTCTTTTATTTGAAATAAATTCTCTCTGTTTTTTAAATATGTTCATCTGCTATCTGAACAAAATTGTAAAAATAATTCAAGCTATGTTACTAATTGGACGCAACCTTTAAGATAAATTGAGTTTTACTTAAAAGAAAATTGCTGCGTTTCAAAGCTCCGATCTCTATAATTAAGAATCATAGACATCTGAAAATGTAATTCAATCAAAAATGTCAAAAGTGGAAATAATTTGAATCGAAAAAGAACGTACCACTGGAATTAAATAATGTGCTCGCGTTAAGTAAAAGCAACCTTATCCACTCATCTATGAAGGTTCTCATAATTCGTTTGTTAACAGCAGTCGTACAGAAATCCTTATGTCTAGTTCAAAGGCTATTGCACGTAAGAAGAATAAATTAGACGACTCGTTCGCTTCCACGAATGTGTGCGCATTTTTCCTTGAAGTTCCTTCCAAATGAAAATACCTACCTCCACACTTCAGTCGTATGTCTTCATATAATTACTTAAAACGGGGAGTTCTTAACCGCTCTTAAGACTGAATGGGGCTGTTTCACAGATCCTTTTGATGAATTGTAAGGAGGACACAGTCATATTTCTATTCTCAGTTGCTACATTTTGTACCGTAGATTTGATGATTAAGCATTTATATGGATGATTAATGCGAGCAAGATTTACTAAGAAAACCATTTGTAAGGAGAAGATTGGTGACGTAGAAACAGATTACGGTTTGGTGTCTGTTTTTCCGAGGGAAAACGTGCATTGATATGGCGTTTTAATAAAATTAATTATGTGCTATTAATTGAAAGGCAGATAGAAGAAGCAGGTGCTCCCCACCGTACTGGATGAAGGAGCTTATGAGTTTTGGTCGCTGGAGTACGTACGTTTCAAGGGATAATGATGGAGACTTTCCACAATCCTGCGAACATACTATATTATACTTTAAAGCGAACTGTTCCGGGGTAGTTTTGTTGTAGCTGTAAGATAGGCTTGCTTAAGAGAATATTAAATTGCCTTGGGAACTATCTACTTACTACTTACAATATAAAAGAGATTGACACAGAGCAAAGTACTCAATGGATATGAAGGGTTGAAT